>JAPFTC010000213.1:0-71860 GCA_030779165.1 Fusarium sp. MBC 441
CGTAGAAGAGAACGCCGCCCGAAACGCCCAGTTCCGACGCCTCCTCCTGGCTCTACCTCTGCTAGCCACCATACCCTACCTCCCGGCCCTCATCAACCCGCGGACGGCGCTCCTCGCTCTTCTCAGTCTCACATCTCTCTTCTCGACGGCATACCTTTTACATCACCAGCCGCCCGCATCATCAGGGATCGCCTTTCTCGACAAGTGGGCGCGTCCCAAGACCCCGCGTCCCACCCGACCACCATCCTTGTCAACACGTGGCGAGTCATCGGGAATAGCAGATGATGAAGACGATGAGGATGATGAAGTCGAATACATCCCCAGAGGAAGACCTCGACAGAGAAGGAGTTCTTTCAGCTACGTCGAGAGAAAGTCCCCTCTCGAGATGTATCTGCCCTACCTGAACCTTGGCCTGGGTTTCATTTTGATTTTGATGGCCTGGGCCGTAGGCAGAGTAAAAAGTGAGGCTGTGTGGCCCGGAATGGGCTACCTGCCGCTTGTAGTGTATGGTGTAGTTTTGCTGGCAAAGATAGTCATGGGCGGTGTCGACCCTGAAAAGGAACTGTCGGCGCTCAAGTATGAGTACAAGGGAGCTTGATAATTCGTCCTTTATACGGACCCTGGTCACAAGTTGGAATAGCTGCAGGAACTGATTAATAGCTGCGCGATTTTGGCTACCCAGCAACACCTCACGCAACGCCTCTAATGATTCTATCAGATGCATTTCTTTCATGTTGCTCCCTTCTATCCTCTCTCATCCTAATGTTTATCGTGTAGGCATGTCTCATTATGACCCATCTACTACATATCTATCGAATCGTTGAATCGCAAAATCCCATGGCTTTTCAAAACGCCGTCGACACCCTTAGGTGGCCGCGGGAAAGGGTCCGTCATGGGGCTCGCATCGGGGGAGTCTGAAGACTTGTCCATAACCAGCGCTAGTCCATGAGACTTGATGGCATCTACAAGCGCCGGCACCATGTCCTACTACAAGTTAGCAACCGGCTAGTTTCAAAGGTACAAGGTTTAACATACCAGCAGTCGAGAATAACAGATCAAACCCATAAAGTTGTTGCTCTGTGCAATCCTCACAACCTCCTTGATAGATGCGCTTCGCCGACCACTGCTGAGGGCTATGCCGTTGGCTCCCGTTGTTTCTTCCCGTCCCAGGTCATTACACAGGAAAACGGGGAAATTCGGTTGTTTCCAGTTCAGTGCTGTGCATAGTCGAGGGTTGTAGCTGCTGAACACGATAGACCGCACCACATCGGGGGCCTGAGCACGTTGTGCCCGGGCATGGTCAAACACGATGTTGAGAATCGAGTCCACAAACACGTTGACGTCCAACGCAGGGCCCATAGAAAAGGCCTTTTCCTCCTCTGTTGTCGGGTACAAGACCTGGAGGTTGATGTGCATGCCAGGGTTCAGGAGCGTGAGTGCCTCCTGAAGCGTGATACCAGCCGTAGCAAGAATGTGGTAAACCTCCGCAATGCTTTCCGATGTCTTACTAGCCAAACTTGGTAGGTCTGCGCGGCTGTTGCTTCTCGCTGTCATAGACGTGAATTGCTCCAGTGTCAACCGGCAAACAGGAATATCAAGTCCGCCACAAGCTATGGTCCATCTAGGCCAGAGCACCGGGACACCATCACTGGTGTACTGGACAAAGATTCTCACATAGTCGCCAGATAGGCTCGATCCTGTGACAATGGCGCTCGTTGGTTGATTGAATTGGCTCGTAGCCTTCCAATACGTCTCAAAGTCGGTGATCTCCAGGGGCTTTCCTTGGAACGGCTTGATGACCTGAACATTGAAGCAGATCTGACCAATAGCACGGAGCCTAGGATCGAAAAGAGGCAGGCAGCACGTTGAAGTGCCCTGCAGGCCTTTGAAAATGCTGGATAGTGCAACCGTCTTCGCGATGACCTTAGCACCGTAGGTAGGGAAGACGTCGATGTCCAGACTGAAAGAATCCAAGTTGTCCACCTGGAAAGAAACAATGCGGGTATCTTCTTGAAAGGGTAGAATAATATTCTTGGGAATGAGATCCGAGACCTTGGAGGAAATAGTAAGCCGAGCAGCAGGATATTTGCCGTCCTGGAAGAACAAAAGGGGTTGTTCGTCCAGGTCTCCAAACGAGATCTGGACAACCGTCTTGGTGTCGAGGAAGTTGTGGCCATATCTCCTGAGGGGGATAATGGGAGGAGGAAGTTCAAGTTCGGGGATCGCATCAGGGTCCAAGGACATGGGCAAGGGGGCGCTGCTTGTTTCCAGAGGACCTAAAGCAGGTTGCACCATGAAAGGACTTGCTCGCGGCCGCGTGTTGAAGGGTGTCAGGAGCTTCATACAGGCCAGATGCCCTTCCCAAGCAGCATAGTACATGGCTGGAAGGTCCTTTTCGTCCACAATGCTTGCGTCGACCCCAACCTTGAGTAATGCCTGAAGACAGTCGACATTTCCCTCGCTTGCAGAATGGACAAGGGGTGTCCATCCATAGAGCTTATCAACTTGATCCAGATCTGCGCCGAATTGCTTCAAGAGCAACAGAAGCTCTGATGTCTGGCCAGCCCTTGCTACCAGATGTTGGGGATACAGGCCTTCGGCGTCTGGCAAGATCTTGGCACCGTGCTTGAGGAGAAGCTCAACAACCGCTACCGAGCCATGTTCGCATGCCAAATTCAGGGGGACGTGATCCGAGTCTCCAACAGGGTCGATACGTGCGGATCTAGCGAGGAGAAGTTCGATACATTCGAGGTGGCCGTGAATAATGGAGTGGATCAAGGGAGTAAAGTTGTCGTGGTCCGTCAGGTCAATCGTGCTTTGATTTGCTACATAGTTGTCAGCCACGAAACTTACAACATAGGGGCTAGTATTTAGCATACCGTCCAATAGAAACTTGAGCATCATCAGTCTTCCATGAAGACTGGCATAATGCAGAGGAACTCGACCATAGACATCTGTCCTGTCCACAGCGACATTGACTGAGAGGCCCCATTCCAGCACATACTGCTTCCCATAGATAGCAGCCTGATGCAGGCAATTCCGCTCATTGATGTCGTCGTATGAGTGAAGGTCGACAAGGCCTGTGTCGAGAAGAATTCGCAGAGACTCCTGGGGCGCTTCTGAAATGGCTGCCAAAAAGGTCCGCGTTATCCTCTCCATAAGCGAACTGTCGCCTTCATTGGTTTCATTAGCAGATCTCATTCGCAGGAGCAAGTCCCGGAGAGACTCGAGGTTCCCTGTGATGACAGTATCCAAAAGCAGGGTGTCTGCATCCCCTTCGTCTGTGCCCACGAAGTGCTGCGAAGTCACAACATGGTTGGTCTGGAAATTGACCTGGATTCCATCAGACCAGGCACCGAGCTCTTGTAAACTCGTAGTGGCCTGGTCAGAAAGCTCACTGATGACAGTGGCATTGAAAAACGGTTGGACCTCTACGGCTCGCGAGAGGTAGAGCTCCTTGGTTTTGGATTTTGATGTCTTGTCCCACTTCTTGAGGATTTTGGAGAAGGCGGTACCGTTGATTTCGACGAATTGTTGAAGCTTGTTCAGGTCGGTAGCAAACTGCTGGAAGCCCTCCTCGAGAGTGGTGAACTTTGCGGAACGGCGTGATATGCCCTGCCGCGACTGGAGCACCTTTTTCTTGTCTAGGAGGGTCTTTAGGCGGATTTTGAGCTACAACGCGTCAGGAAAACGTGCTGAACGAGGCTAAAAGACGTGTCGACAAACCTCAGCTTCCTTCTGTAGGTAGAAGGCATTGACTTTGTCGAGTTCCCGTTCCTGCTCATCGTTTAGCAACCACGAAGGGATGTTCATGGCGGAGACAAAACACCGAGGATGATCCTTACCAGCTGGAAGAAAAAGGTCGCCTTGTTGGCCTGGAGAGCGGCCTGGGAGTCGACGGGGGTAGCCGAGCGGAGGGCATCATTTTGGGAGGTGAGGGTCGGGGTTGCGGACAGCTTCTTGATGAGCTACATGGCACCGTGTTAGTGGCAGGCGTCCCAAGGGTCGTGGGGTTGCGTGCGGGCAGTGGGTGAAGAAACGTGCCCTTGGGCTGCAGAACGAATGGAGAAGCAAGGAGGATTGCTTTTGGCAGCCCCCGTCACACTGCGTGATGCCTCCTGCTACAGGTGATCGCGATCTGCAGCTGGAACAAGCAGAGGATCGGAGAAGCTGAGCCAAGAAGGGCAGGTAACCAGTGCAAGGGCAAGGGTTAAGGGCACGGATTCAGAGAGGGGGGACAGACAATTGGGCTGGGGAATCGATGACCTGAGAAACTTGGGACAGGGAGGTTGGACATGTCTGTGGAAGAAAAGTGATATAGTGGACCAAGCACCATGAAAGGGAGATGACAGCGGAGACGGGAGCCGGGGATTTCGGTAGCGGGAACGGGAACGAGGGGACCTGAACTGAACCAACGGGGGGCGGGAACGACATGGACATACCTTCTTCAGGGCTTTGTAGTTGACGAAGCTAGCCGCATACTCGGGCACCTCAAGCTGACGCTTCTGGATCTGCTTGCCGAACTTCCTAGAGACCAGTGTGAGTATTCTTGAACAGTCTAGGTCTCGTCATGAGCATCAAGTTGCCATCGTCCAGCAAGAACCGTGCAGTTGCGAGCAGGTCCTCGAAGGGGGGCGTTAGGCTTGGGCTGGCTCTGATGTAGGCAGCAACAGGGGGGCAGAGAGGCTTACATGTTTCGGCTTGGACGCCCTCAAGCTGCCCTTGGCGTCCGAGAGGGGAGCTGATGAGGGACCGAGTGAATAAAAGCGACAAGAGTTGTCTACCAGGTCTTGCTTGGTAAGGGGGGGTTGAGACGACGGGGATTTGCGGCTAGAATACGTGAGTCTCTGTGTCAGTTACAGTATCTGTGTGGTAGGTATCTTGAGCGTCGTTTGTGTATGAGTGCAACAGTGACGAGAGAGGCTGGAGCTGAAAGATAATAGGTAAGGTAGGTGACGAGGGGGGGTAACTGAACAAGTCGAGGCAGGGCAAAGACTGGGTCTGGAGGAAGCCGAGTGAATGCCTTGGACATGGAAATGCAGTGTCAAGACAGGTCAGGCCGACATCAGCTCAGCCAGATTTGAGAGGCCAGGTTGAAGGCCAGACCAGGTGGAGAGTGGTATGGATGGTAGTGCAGTGTGAGTTGAAGCCCTGTGAGCAGGATGCTCAACAACCGCCACTTCCCGTAGACGACTCTGTTTAATTTTTTTTTCTCTCTCGACTTTGTCTGTCCCCTCAACTCTTGTCATGTAAAAGTGACACGATTAAACGCCTGGCGCCGCAGGGTCCTTTGATTCATCACCCGACCGCCCGACAAGGCAGCGTGCGAGGTCGACTCCCGTAGGGCACGTGGGGGGGTATTCCAGAGTCTTGAGTCGGGCGAATGTCTTGCGAGGGCGTGACGAGGGCGTGGGCGGCTGAAACTCGCCTCTTATGGGGTTGTTTTTCCGCGCGAGATGCAGATGCGGGTATGGATGGGTATGGGTAGGCATGGATATGGTGTGGTGTAATAGGATTGAGGTGTTGGGATTGGATAGAGTAGAGGAGATATTCGAGATGAGCACTCACCGAAGCCGAGGTAGGTAGGTACCTCAACTCTCAGGTACAGCCACCGCAAGCAGAGTCCAGGCAATAGTGAAGGTTCCTGGTTCTTTATTCCACCGTTGACCGAGTCCGAGTCGAGTCCTTGCAGTTTGCGCGGCGGGTCTAGACCCCCCGAATGAGTTTGATCGTGGGGTGCGGGAGACGAGGTGAAGTCAAGTGAGGTGAGGCTTGTTGAGGTTGAAGTGACGTGCGTGAGACAGGCGGCACGAGGTCCGTTGACAGCAAGCCAAGAAAAACAAACACTGACAAAAAAAAAGATAGCAAAGACAAAGAATCTTGACCAAAAAGAGGGAAAATACGCGCGCTCCTTTACTGGTGTTGGGAGATTTTATTATGACAAAAGGTCGTGAGAGAGGGACTTGAGCCAAAAATCCGCCCCTCCGCCGTCCACGTCCACTTTGATGCTCAGTGGCTCTTGCTTAGAGACGGTCAACCAAAAAGGCAGTCGGACCTTGAGCCCAGCAGAGGAAAGAAGCGGGGACAATTCAAGAGCCGTCGACTTTTTTTAGTCTCCTTTTTTTTCGTTCTTGTTCTTTTGTCGTATTCAACTGAATCGATCTAGGCGGGAATCGGCTTGGATCTCGTTCTTTTGGTTGTTGTCTTTTCGTCCTCTTCACCTCGATGTTTTTCATCTCATATCTCGTTCGTTGCTCGTGCCTACCCCTCCGACTCCTGGTTCTCGTTCCGCCGGCGCCCGTGGTCCCACGGCGTCTACCAGACGGCGGGGCTCGGAGGAGGCTCGTTGTCTTGTCTGCTAATAGCCTAACAGTTTGACATACCCTCCCGGCCGACCTGTCATAGCAGCCCATCCTCTGCCCACAAAGCCTCTCCCCCGTCGTCCTGGGAATAAGCATCCGCTAATCTCGACCCGTTCGCGCCAGCTTCTCGTGCGTGGCCGGCCGTTATCCGAATATCCAATCGCCGTGCCGTATCCGACCCCGTGCTCGAGCGACAGGTGCTCCGTCTTGCGCGGCCGGGGCACCGCCAACGTCGCCTGTTGCTGGCATGCATCGAGAAACTGCATTGTGATGGGGTCTGTCGGGACTTTCTCCGCGCGTCGGCGCTGCACTTTATCACGGTCAGCCCAATGATTAACGTAGCATGTGTCTCTAATGCGACAAAGCCACGAGGGACGTCATACCCAACAAGTTCAAGGGGCTCTGGACCCGTCTCCTTGGTCTCTGTCGCTTCCCAGATCACACGCCAATTGCGCCCAATACGTAACTCTGCAGTTCATGCGCTTGCTCTACCTCATTTCCAGGTCTCCGGGACATCCTTGGAACGTCACGCCAGCTTCTTCACTTGTCTGACTAGTCCTATTGTCTTCTAATTCCTTCTATGTTGCTCCATCTTCGGCCCCATCACAATGACATCTTGCTTCACACACGCGAAGTGAGTCCCAACTTCGAATCTTGATCACTGACTAATAGAATCGACCCAATTCGGCCTCGGTGTTGACCTCGACATGTGATATCCAAGTAGGCGAGTTCTCTGGATCACAGGTTCGACTGCGCTCTCAACCACCACTCGACCTAGTCCAGGCCATCCAGGATCTCACACCCTCCAACCCTGCTCATGCAGCAAAGTCACGAGGCACATACAGTACGTAAGAGGAATAGAAATGCGGGTAGTGAATGAAGAGGCTACACTATGCTGCTGACCCAATACATCGAAACGGAGCTATACCCGGAAATAAACCACCCATGACAGCGAGGTTGCCGATATGGTATCAAACTCATCTACCTCAGCTTCTCTCATGACCTTCCTCGTCACGCTTTACCCTCTAGCATCCGCTCATCTTCACTTTTGGCCGTCACGCTCATGCGTTGCTTCAGATCTAGTTCTTCTTCGCACTCGCGTCTCCTTGTGAGTCGACCAGGTTGTCGGCCATAGCTTCGGCGGCAGCCTTCTTGAGTCGCTCGTTGTCATCTGACTTCTCTTCCTTGGGCTTTTGATGTGTCTCTCGCTCATCCTCACTATCCCCCAGACTAAAGGGGTCGTTCTCGGCGATAGGGCTGGGCTCGACCGTCGACAGTGGTTGCCACTTGCTAGCCTTTGCGCTACCCGCGGGGGCGGCATCCTTAGGCGGCACTCGCGGCGACGAGTCGTACATGTTGATCTCTTCCGTCTCCTCCTTGAAGCCAACACGTCTACCGGTGCTCGGCTTGGGCGAGGCTGAGGGTGGTGGTGGCTTGTACATGCCCGTGTTGGCCATTGGGCGGTTGATCGGGGCTACATACTGTTAGCTCTGGTTCCTGATGTTTCGCATGGGCAACACTTACTTCCATCAGATGAAAACTTCATGCCAGCAAAGTCGTCACTGAGAACCTGGGGGTCCGCGTCGTATCGCTCGTAGTCACCACTCCGTCGGCTGGACTCACCAGGACGACGGAAAGGTTGTCCCTGTCGCTGAGTCTGCTCCTCGCTCTCGTCGAAGTTCTCCTCGATCTTCTTCTTGATATTGGTGATCCATCCATTGACCTTGGTCTGTGTCTCGAGGAACCCCTTTCGAAGGTTTTCACGGATTACAGGGAGGTCGTCGTCGATGAAGCTATGCTCTCGGTCGTCATCCCATTCGTTCTGGCCCTGTCCCTGCCTAGGTCGACCATCGTTATGACCTCGATTGGCGGTCCGAGACTCGTAAGCTCCGACGTTGTCGTAGTGCTCAGCAAGCTGTCGCGCATAAAGTTCATCCGCCTCCATTTGCGACATCTGGGCTCGGCCCTGCGGCCTTGGTGGTTGGGGAGGAGGGACTTCGTCCTCGGGCTCGTTCTTTGCAGCATCGGGGTCGGTCATCTCTGTATATGCGTCAGTTTACGCCGTTCCTCCGCAACGTGTGGCATAACATACCCAACAGGGCGTTAAAGGCGGGTTCGACTTGGCCACCGCTAGCTCTCAGGACAGCCTTGATAATACCCTGATCAACAGTAGGGAATGCCTCCTTGAGTATCATTTCGTTCTTTTGCGCTTCGGTCAACGGTCGTGGCGGCTTAGGGGGAGCAGTTTCGTTAGTCGGTGTCTGAGAGGTTGCGGTCGCGGCAGCGGTTGTCGGTTTTCCATCGTCTCCGAGGACGCCAGACTCCTGAACATCGTCGTCATCCAGATCGAGGGGTCGAGCAGTAGTAGGCGACTCGGGAACACTCTCGACCGTGGCCTTGTTCTTCATGACGAACGAGTGTCAGCCATTTGCTCCCAGGCGCAAGTTTGCGAGCCTAGCTCTTAAAGGAGTAACATACCGAATCTGTCGGGGCGGACATCTTGACAGCGCGTTGAGATCGTAGTTAGGGGATGTATCGACGTCGTGAAGATAAAGATGAGGACCCTGAACTATAAAAATGCGTCCGAGGGTGAAATAGCGGCGGGAAATTGGTCGATCTCGCTTCAAGTTGGCCTTGCTCGTGATAATATAAGGCAGATGAGGCGCGAGGGGTCGACTGAGCCACGACGGCTGATGACGTTGACCCAGAGTTAAGCTCTAGGCTGCCGTGATTCGCTACTCAGCCACGCGATATGATTGGGCGCCACTACCTATTTTTACGACGCCACAAAGTGTAGGGTAACTTTAGGTGTATCAAGCAACTCTCTTGCGACGCCATTTCTACATGAAAGTGCTTCCATGCATGCTGATGCAGATGCCTTTGCGCAGAAGGTTGCACGTGGTCAACTCTTATTTATCTGGGAGTAGTTATTGGTGCCACTGTGTCTTCTAAGTTGGAATCCGTAATCTCAGACAATGGGTGATTTAGATTTGGACTCAACCTTCATCCCGGCGCTTCACAAGCCAGCTGCCCTCCTTCCCATCGCAAAACATCGAGAAAGTTTGCTCTATGTCGTAGAGACACACCCAGTCACGATTGTGATTGGTCAGACGGGTTCTGGAAAGACGACACAGATCCCGCAGTTCTTGGAACAGGCAGGATGGTGTTCAGACGGGAAAGTCATTGGCATCACACAGGTAAGCAACTCCCGACGCGACGTGAATTATCCCGCTAACCAGTTCATAAGCCCCGTCGAGTAGCAGCAACCACAGTTGCAGTACGTGTGGCTGAAGAAGTTGGCTGTGAAGTTGGCAAGGAGGTCGGATACTCCATTCGATTTGAAGATGTTACTTCTGCCTCCACCAAGATCAAGTTCCTCACCGATGGTCTACTCATTCGGGAGGCCCTCGTTGATCCTCTGTTGACGCGATACTCCGTCATCATGGTAGACGAGGCACACGAGAGGTCAATTAGTACCGACATTCTTCTCGGCCTACTCAAGAAGATCCGCCGAAAACGGCCGGACCTTCGCATCATCATCAGCAGCGCCACCCTACAGGCCAAGGAGTTTCTGACTTTCTTCACGAGGAGCAGCGATGATCAGGCCGCCAAGGGAAATGGAGACGCGAACAACGAGATTGGGGCCATCGTCAGCCTGGAAGGGAGAACGTATCCGATAGACATCCTATATCTGGAGTCGCCCGCGGAGAATTACCTGGAAAAGGCCATCGACGTGGTCTTCGACATACACACCCAAGAAGGCGAAGGAGACATTCTAGTTTTTCTCACTGGTCGAGAAGAAATCGACAATGCGATACAAGCTGTCAGTGAGCGGCTGGCTGACCTCAACCCAAAATATGGTCCTCTGATGGCTTTGCCACTATATGCTGGTCTCTCCAGCGAGCAGCAGATGTACATATTCGACAAAACTCCCGAAGGCACCCGGAAAGTGGTATTCTCGACAAACATCGCAGAAGCATCGGTGACCATCGATGGTATCGTTTACGTGGTCGACAGTGGATTTGTGAAACTGAGAGCCTATGACCCGAGGACAGGAATAGAGTCACTCACTGCCACGCCAGTCTCCAAGGCGGCGGCATCACAACGCGCTGGACGAGCTGGACGAACAAAGCCAGGAAAGTGCTTTCGACTTTACACAGAGCAAGGTTACCAGTCACTGCAGGAGGCCAACATCCCAGAGCTCCAGAGGTCAAATCTAGCCCCAGTCATCTTGCAGCTGAAGGCATTGGGGATAGACAACGTGGTTCGGTTCGACTTTTTATCACCCCCACCTTCCGAGTTGATGTCCAAGGCACTGGAGCTGCTATATGCTCTAGGAGCACTTGACGAATACGCCAAACTGACCCGGCCTCTTGGCTCAAGGATGGCTGAGCTGGCGGTGGAACCCATGATGGCCAAGACCCTCCTGTCAGCGCAATCCTTTGGCTGCCTCAGCGAGATGCTGACAATTGCGGCCATGACCAGTCTTGGAGGCAGCGTGTGGTTTTCGCACGAGGGCGAGAGGAAGAAGATGGAAACATCACGGAGAAAGTTTGCTGTTGATGAGGGAGACCATTTAACTCTCCTCAACGCGTATCAGGCCTTTGTCACTAAAGGAAGAAAGGAGGCCAAGTTTTGTCACGAGAATAACCTCAACTACAAGTCGATGAGTCGAGCGGTGAGTATCAGGGCACAGCTGAAACGATACCTGGAGAGGTTCAGCATCAATGTCGATGAGACGCTCGCTGGACAAGCATCGGTGGACAATGTCAAAAAGGCGGAACAGATCCGACGCTGCCTCACATCAGGATATTTTGCCCACGCGGCGAGGATGCAGCCCGACGGAACGTTTCGCAACGTTGAAGGAGGAACGGTGCTGCACGCGCATCCAAGCTCACTCATGTTTAACCGTAAAGCGGATTGGGTCATCTTCCACGAGGCGATGGAGACGGGTGGCAAGATCTTCATCCGGGAAGTGACCAAGATCGAGAAAGGTTGGCTACTAGAGTACGCGCCAGAGTTCTACAAGGTGACATCGGATAGGCGGGGGTAATGGGGAGCAGGATCAATATGAAAGGAGGTTGGAGGAAGCCATGTTCAGAGGTGAAACCGCCGGGTTTGGGGTTCAGCCAGATTGGTTTTCTAGTTTCAAGGTTTTATGAGCAGGGATAACATGTTGGTTGATGCAGGAGTGAGGCATTTGCGAGCTCCTCTTGTTTCTCTCGATCTAGGGTGAGATGGTGTGACTTCATATGGGGTTATAGAATGCAATAGAGGAAAAGCAGTTCAGCGGATTGGAAACCCGTTGAGCACGGTGGTACTCCGTAAGGAGTAGAACACAGCTTTCTCACTCCTCACAACTCATTTCGGCGATATGTGAGAGCTTGTGTGACTTGCATTAGCTCGGCTATGATCGTAGGTCAGGGTATCCAAGAACCAGTCAGTTTACAACCAACAAACAAAGGGTGTGCTATGTAAGCGGCCCGGACATCTCGGGGGAAATGCAAGACAAGGCCCAAGACAGAGCCTCGCACCATGGGTGATCCAACCACGGCAGAGCAAGGTGACGATGGTCTCGTGCGGGAAGACGTAAGGGAGCATGTCTACGTAAGCCCTGGCTGGTCTCCCCGGTGGATCATTTGTTTTTTTTCTTTCTTTCGCATCGTCGCAAGCTAAGTTGCGATACGGGGGCACCGATTCAAATTTCCAAGGCTCCATGTCATTGCTTGCCGATCATCTCTGGTGTTCCTGTAATCTTGGCCCGTTGAGGCAGGCATTGCGCTCCTGATATGCACCGAGTATAAACGGACACAAGTCAGCTCGCTACTGCACAACTAGTGACAGACAGCGCACGAGAGAGTAATAATGCCCCACGTTATGTAATGTCCTGATGCATGAGCGCGGGAACAGAACAATTGTGTAACGCTGGCGACCTGCGGCTTGATATGAGGACTCGACGATCACGAGCAAGCCACTGGGTCACAGCACCCGGCGGCCAGGGCATTAAACCTGGACGACGGTGACAGTGTGTTAGATAGCGTAACCCACTGTATTTCGTTTCTGAATCTTTGCTTTCAGGGCTTAGGCCGGTGTCGACAGGGGATCATCATCATGTTCCAGGGGCAAGGACGTCTTCGGCCATTTCACGGCCAGCACTGTCGAAAGGTTCGGTCTCGCATACCGTCGCGTCGTCAATGGATAGAGGGTCCCACTTTCCCATCAGGGGACCGCGTACCTGCAGCAGAAAGCAGCCACTGGGCGACTGGCGCAGCCGCCCCTGACGCCACTGCGGATAGGCGGGGAGCTTTTCCCCTTTATTTACTTTCCAATTCTGGTGCTTTGCTTGTTTAAGCAAAACCATTCCATCGCTTCCGTTGGCCGGCGCCTCTTGGTCACCTCCACCGTAGAACCGGGGCCCTTGATCTCGTGCCTTGCATGAAGCGCTCATAAACCATTGGATGCTCAATGTCACTGCCATGTGACTGGTCAGGGGTAGGAGGGCCTGGTTGTGCATCTTGGTTCGCGGGTTATGCGAGACTGTGTGTTCTACCGCCTGAGCACACAAGCACACAAGAGCCGTGATGATTCTTGAACCGTTATCTTTGGCTGCCACTGGGTGCCATCACCGGGCGCTAACGGGGTGGCGAGGGACCATGGAAACTCTTTGGGAAATTAAACGTCTTTTTTGCTTCTTTTGTCGATGGCTTCAGGGACGCATAGGTCTGGTCGTGCGGAGGTACAGTAGGTACATTATCTTCAAAGATGAGGCTGGGAGACTGTCGTAGATGGTTGCGGTCAACGTCTCCTACACGATTCAGCCTTTGTGCAAGCATCCTAGCTCTTCGCAGGGCTTCCGTGACGAGATGCCCTCTCCCCCCCCCCTTCGCTCTCGACCAAGGCCATGCCACAAACCCCTTCCTGGATCCAGCAGGATGCCCCGAAAATGCTTCTCGAGGCCCACCTCAATCTCTCTTGGAGGAGCACTGGAAGGGGTCTGGAAATGACCGGGGGGGTCCCAAACCACCAATGGTTTGATGGATCCAATCATGGGCCGGACGAGAGCCCATGGAACCTGGTGTCACTCTCGCTCCGTCTCGCTCCCCTGATTAGGGATCCATCCAGTGAGCGACGGCGAAGCTCACCGTCTGGGACGGGCGGGATCCATGGGTCTGATCCATCCCCTGGTACTGCGCTGGACAGGCCATGGATCGATGGAGGCCTTAGCATTAGCCTGCTGTAATCGATATTGTTAGAGGGTACATCGCGCTGCAGCATACGCGGACAGTGGGCGCTGGTCCCGGCAGCGCGCCCGCTGCAAGCTGCCCTGGGGGAAGACGCTGGGACGGGCAGGGCAGTCAGTGCCTGCCAGGAGGAACGCTCCCACCTGGGCCTGGTCTCCCGCCTCGCTCCACCTCCATCCAAACTCCACTGCCTCTCTTCTTCCTCTCCTCCTCTCCATCGTCGTTCTTTCTCTCGTTCTCCAACTGTCGACCGACCGAACGACGACAGGATCCTTCTGTTTCCTCCCTCACAGAAGCTGCCTGCCAGCGGGCTCGTCATTCTTTTAACCTTGCCTTAATACCGAGTCTTGATTTTCAAGCTCAAGTCATTCTTTTCGTTTTGGTCTGCTCTTGACTTCATTGTCCGGCGACCTAGTCCTTCTTTACAGAACAACATTACAGCCCTTCGCTAGCAATCGCTCGCTGACCTTTTGGCACTTTTGACAACCTCGTTTCGAACCTTGCGGTATCCCATTTGCTTCTACGCTTCTCTCGATCCCTCGACGAAACAATTCAACACCCCCGTGCGCCTTATCAACATTGGAAACTATTCAGCCGTCTGCCAACCTCGTCACCAACCGTAACTCTTAATGGTCAGGACAGTTGTGTTTGGATTTTAATTCGACAATTCTTAATATCTTTCTACGCCATCTCGAGAAATTGTTGTGGAGGAAAACCGTCTTTATCGCCAACACCCTCATTGTTTTGAAAGCTCTCTAGTTGCATGCGCCGTCGCCACAACTACACGCACCATGGAGCTCACTCACTATGGAGGCTACCGCCTTCAACCCCGTATCAACCTTGGTCGAGAGGTCACCCCGATCCCCCCCGACAGCACACATAAGCCTCCGACTGGCGTCTTTCATCGAATTTTCGCACGATCGTCGGAAGACAAGTGCAAGGAAACGCCCGACTCCAACACCTGCGAGAAGCCTGTTGGAGGAAATCTGACCGTGCCCATCGTCGTCGTTATTGTGTATGCCATCAACTATACCTTTTTGAGCAGTGCGGTTGGTGAACTTTCGGAATGAATTGCTGACTCTTATTGTGCAGTGTTGTCCTCGTGCTTATTGCCGGATTTCTGTTCTACCTTCATCGTAGAAATGTTAAGAGGTCTAGACTGGAGGATGCTCACGATCCTCACAAGAGCCTGGATTTTGGACTGGGCGATCAAAAGAAGTCGGCCCGCAGAAGCATCTTTATGGGTGGAGGCGGCGAGAAAGGTCTCCATCACAAGCAGAGTCAGCTCTCGATGGACATGAACCTCTCATCGCCTTACCTTTTGCCTCCGGGCCTGCAGCAGTCGCGCGAGTCACTTCATTCTTTGGCCAGGTCTCTCGGCAATGATAGCCAAGACCCCTACCAGTATGTTGCGACCTATACGCATAGCGAGACCGGCTCCGTGCGGTCCTTTAACCCCAAGGAATCCTCCTCGCTGTATACTAAATCAAGCAGCAACCGTACCTCTGTTGGAAAGGATCCCTCCCAAAGGATGCCTCCTTCGCGCATGAATTCTCTTCCCGAGACGCCCATCTCAGCCACGGAATCCAAGGTTGACCCCTTTGCGACGCCCAAAATGCCTGAGCCGACTCATCAGGCACAATCCCCCGTCGAATCCGAGAAGCCCAAGGCCCATACCGCTTCCATCGTTCCTGAGATCGGCGTTATCTCTGACTTTGATGAGAAGCACGACAGCTCCCTGGTTCAACAGCCACCAGTCGCCAGGACCAAGACCCCCGAGTTTGAGCTTCCTGCCAATGAGCCAACTGGTCTTGGGCTGAACTTTGGATTCCCTAAGCCTATCTCCCCAACTGTCGATGATGCTCCTCGCTCTGCTCCTCTCCCCAGCCAAGACCGACGCAGTGACGGCTCTAACTACCAGGCCTACCAGCCTGTGGTTGATATTGCTGACTATTATGGAGATGACGACGACGAAGGCCGTGGCCGCACCATGCAGCGCAAATCATTCTTGCCCGACCAGTCTCAGCCTCAGGGCCTGGGAGTTCCTCAGCAGGATAACAAGCGATTGTCTGTTGGATTCCGCCCTCTGCCCCCGGATGAGATCACTGAATCCGAGGATCCTGAGTACCGTGCCAACCGTATCCGATCCTTCTACAAGGAGTACTTCGAGGATACCAAGGAGGCGCCACCACCCATGCCTCCTATGCCCCCCATGCAGCGAGGTAATGGCGGACCCATGCCACGAGGCAATGGCCAGTACTACGACGATTACAACCAAGGCAACCTTGGTGAGGCGGCGGCCTACTTTGACCCCGAGACCAACGCCTTTGTCATGCCCTATGCCGAGCCTGTTACTCGTCGTGCTATGACTCCTCCACCCTCCGGCGGCCGCTTCCGTGGCGGACCCGGACCCCGTCCTCGTGGTCCCCATGGCCCTAACGGCTCTATCGGCGGCATGAGTGCCCAGAGCGGACCTCGAGGCCGATCTCGTGCCGGCTCTGCTCTCGGCCCTCGACCCGACTCATCTGCCTCAGCGAGATTCCGTCAACCACCCAAGAAGAGGCTTCCTCCTCCTGCTCCTCTCCCCACGCTCCCAACCCCCTCCAAGCTGACGGATGACAACTTTGCTATCATCAACGCGGCCGATTTTGCACCACCTGACCGTATCCGAGACAACGTCGCCGGTCGTTCTCAGAGCCCCTTCGGTGAGAGGCGACCCTACTCGCCAACAGTACCCGCAGCCGTGCCCCTCGTCGGTGCCTTTGACGAGCTCACCGCTCTGCCTAGCCCGTAAGTAAACATAGCGATGTAAAATAATTGGATGCTAATTTGTCATAGTCACTTGCTCCGCAAGTCAAGCACATTCACGGGTCTGGACTTTGCTCCTCCTAAGAAGTTCAAGGACGCAGATACGATGAGCGACGCAGGCAGCATCAGGAGCAACAAGAGCGGCATGTCTCAAGCACAGCTCGGCGCTATCCGTGCCGGAGCTGGACGTGTGAGCCGACTCCCTGGTGACACGGTCTTCACGCAGACGTCTATGCAAGACGCACTGAAGCCTTCATGGACCCTGCGGCCTTGATGAAAGGCAACAAGCAGCGCAACCTGTCTGTCTGATGTTTCGGACAGTTTCTTTAGCGTTGGTTTTGTGGCATTCATTGCATTACTCACACAGCGTGCGCTGGTTCTTGACAAATTCTTTGCACTTTCTTCGCTTCACGGGCGCATTTCAGGGTCATGACGACTTGCGATTTTCATCTTTCACATTCTTGGGCAACATGCAGGGCTTGCATATAGAAGGTTTTGGAAAACCACACGACAAACTAGATGACGACTACTGGCTTTGACAATTTCTAGCCATTGTATATAGGTCAATTGGATGTGGTGCTATCATATTGAGCATCACCATCTCGTTTTTACCATGGAAACTGAACCAAATTTATTCTACCGACTGACGTACGAGCGATTTGATGACTGCTGTGGGGTGATTTGGAGCGAATAAGTTGGACGGGCTGGGATGATCCGAGTTTGGGCTTGTCCTGTTCTCAAATGGGCAGGTTGGTATTTAGCACCAACAACTCGTATAGTCGGCATTCCCGTGCCTGAGAATGGAGTTTCTATTCTAGAACGGCACGGGAAACCTGATGGTGACACGAAGTGGCGATCGAACGAGACACAATTAGCGGGATAGATATGCAGCATTCAGCAGCGCCAACTCGATGTTTTGAAGGATCGGCAAAGGCAGCGTTAAATCGAGGCATTGTTCCTGGGGCGATACGACTGGACGAGCAGACGGCGACACGCGATCAGATTCCTATTTTTAGGGGCCCTCCGCCTCCGAGGGTGGCTCGCGGCTAGCGTGGGATGGGCTGTACTGGGGACAGGCGATGAGTGGAGATTGGGTCGGGAGCTGGGTTGAAGGCTTGAGATATCTAAGATGGCGGTAGATACGGTACGGCAGCATGGCATGGGCTTGATTGGATTTGATAGAGATGAATATGATATCAAGATGAGAGTGGCGGGTGAGTTATCACAGCTGCCAAGTCGATGCTTGATTGGATTAATAGAATGGCCTGTTAAGGTGTAGGGGTCCTGTTGGTGGCGGTCATGATGTTGGGGAGCGAGATTATCGCTGACGGGTCTCGTTTAAGCCTTCCATTTGCTTTTAGAACCAGGTTGGCAGGTGGAACAAAGAAGACTTTCAATTGTCTTGTCTTGTCTTGAAGCCATGTTTTAGACTCATTCCTCTCTGTCGCGTTCCAAAAATCTAGATTCCTGCGGCCGCGGAAGAAGGTGTTGGCGGATATTGTTGTCGATTTTGGTAGTGACCGGGGACGGCAGCGTTGCATCGTAACGGCTATTCAGGGCGTGACTCCGAGATTAGATGGTTCTTCTGTCTGCATCCTCTCGCCGGGAGAAAGGATAGTATTTAATATGTGCAATTGCAATTCTGTGAATGTGATTCTTGACGAGTTGTCGGACCGTGACATTCCAGTGCAGCAATAGTAAATCTGAAAGGGGACTCTTTCGGCGGTCAAATCGGCACTGATTGAATGCCAGTTGGGAAATTATCCCGCCCTCATCATGATGACGTCTCATCAAGATCAAGATGGAAGTGCAACGACCGATTGACGCCCGTGTTAGGGTTTTTCAGAAGATGGCTTTTTGACACAAGCTTTTTTGCAAAATTATTTTACTCTTTTTGCATGATTGGGGAGGAATTATCACCACAGAGTCTTTAGCCTAGTCAGCGTGGGAAATGATGTCTCCATGGGACTATTGACGTGTACATATATATTAGCTGTAAGGGAGGGAGGGGAATCCCATGTTGTGTGTAAATTGCAAAGTAAGCCCAGCCTCTGTGGCTGGTGAGAAGCAATACCTGTCGTGTGCTGGTATTCATTTTCTATCGAGGCATTCGATAGTCGAACCCTCGAGTAGGACATCGACAATGACAATCCAACAAAGAGAGTTGCATTTTCCCTGTCAGCTGCCCCCTTCTTCATCCAGCCTGTCGTCGAATCGTGCCGAGGGTGGGTAGATCACAGCCTCGCTGGGGCCCTCGTATCGATTCGATTCGGGGGTGGCTACACGGCGCTAGAGTTAGAAAGGACCTCCCCGGGGTGTGGCCGGTAGGTCCAGAACTGGGCAGAGGCTGCCGCAGCAGCATGTGGTCCATCATTCAACCCCTGCAGCAGCGAGTTTGATCGAGATAGAAGGGGATTGGTACTTGCTAGACGGTGGTGGATGAGGTGAGAACCAAAGTACCTCGAGTTTTTGATGGATCAAGGTCCTTCTCGTACCTGAAGCACGGAAAGGTACCCGAACGGCCGAAGACGATTTGCTCCTGCTGCTGGTGTAGTGCTTGCTGCGGATGGATGATGGATGCTCACTCATTGCTGATGATGTTCAGGAGCAAAAGCCCATCCCATCCATGTGCCACACTCTCTGTTCTCTTGGTTGCACTCTATTTTTTTTTCTTCTTCCTTGTCTCTCTTCCGTCTCATCCTTTTTCTTTTTTTCCTCTCTCACACACAATCTCTCTTCTTCGTGATTGCTCGTCGCCGTTAGCAGAGCATCACGCCTCTTGCCGAAAGCAAACAGACACAGTCGTCGTTCAAGTTCCAGGACGCGCCAGCTAGCTCCATTTTCCCCATCAAACCGCCCAACTTTGCGACCGCCGCCGCCCACCAGCCCTCGGCCCGCCGGTTTTTTTTTTTTCTTTACTTCTCTATCGATTTTTCCTCTTGACGCAAATTAAGCTTGACTGTTGGGACTAGCTGAAACTGGAACTGGTCTTCAGCTTGGAAAGAAGGAAAATAAAGCAGGGTCAGGACCTGCTAAAAAGTACCAGTAACGGCCTCCACCCGCGCGCGTCCGCCCGCTAAACAAGGCCCTTACCAACTGCCCCCCGGGCATTTCCTTTCTGAAGAGGAAAAAAAGAACCCGCTGTTCGAGTGGGCTCCGTTGCTTGTGTTTATTGTCTCGCCTACAGCTCGCACCACCCAACCAACCACCCCCGACAGGACTCCGACCCGACCTTACCTTTGACCTTCAGGCCTACCTCCGTACGCTTTCGACACACTTTCTCAACCTCTCCTCGTACATCCACAGGCCGACTTCGAAACACCACCTGTTCGTCCTTGACTCGCCTCGCGACGAATCGTCTCCTCGCCCTCATTCTCGAGACAAGGGGGGAAAAGCAAGCAGAAAAGATCGGTCAAGCAATTCAAGGTACGTTTGGTATCACGATACTCGTGCATTCTGCCATGCATTCGCCCGTTGTCATCCCTCCACGCGACCATCGATCGCCCCCAGTCTCCATCTCCAGTCTGGGCAGGATACTCCTGATCCGCAACCATCGCCAATATTGTCCCCCTCCCCATTCCGAACCCATTGCGCTTAGATGGCCTATCCCATCCGTCGCCTCCCTTTTGTTGATGGTCTTCCGCTCCTATCGCTGCTTGATGCACTACCCCCTCGTCCTTGCTTTGTCTACATCACCCGACTACTGCTGCTGCATCATTATTCAACAAGCATCTACTTGGATCCAAGTATCATCGTCCCGCTGACATGTTCCTCAATCCCAGGCAACTGCCCAGAGTGAGCACGCCCGGCTTCGTCATGTCCAACACTACGGGCCAGGGCGACTCCCAGCCCACCGAGGCCGCCTCGGTGCCAAACCCTCAACCATCATCTCCCGCCGAAGACAACAACACCGACAACAACTCGGCCGACAATAACTCGCCCTCAACTGCGGGAAACAATTCTCCTACATCTGCCGCCAACCCGCCGGCCACTTCGGATTCAAACGACGACAATGCGTCAGCTACCAACAATGAGCCAAGTGACTCTCCAACCGAGGCACCCAGCCCTTCAAACAGTCCCAGTCCAACACAGGCCAGTTCGGCACAAGAAACACAAAATGAACCATCTTCCGATGATTCAAGCCCTTCACCGACGGAGAACAACCCCACAACTCAAGCTACCCAATCGAACGCGCAACCAACTACTGAAGAGTCTAACCCATCTCCTACGAGTGACAATGACGATAGCTCTACCGAAGACACCCAGCCGTCTGCCTCCGAAATCACCACATCTGAAATCCTATCGACCATCGTTACAGTTACTGGCAGCAAGGGCCCAGAAACTAGTATAGTGCTGGTTACGGCTATCAGGACTCAAAGGGTCACCGCTACTGAAGCGTCTGCCTCGGCGACAAACTCGGATGATGCCGAGGCCATTGATTCTTCCAAGGGCAGCGGTGGCGGTGGTGGACTGGACCAAAAGAGCAAGGTTGCTATCGGCGTTGCCGTTCCAATTGCTGCCATTGCCCTCCTTGCTCTCCTCGGACTGTTCTGGTGGAAGAAGCGGAAGACCAGAAGGCAGGCCGAGGAGGAGCGCCGCAAGGAGGTTGAGGATTATGCTTATAACCCAAATGCCGACCCCACGATCCCAGCTGTTGGAATGGCGGATGGTGGCTATGAGATGAGGGAAGATGGATCCTCAGGTTACCGTGGCTGGGGCAACACCACCATCGGCTCGACCGGACGCAAGGCCTCCACCACTATGTCTGGTGGCGTTAATGGCCAAGCTTATTCTGACGTTACTTCTCCGACCCGGGGTAACTTTTCGGATGCACGATCGGGTGAGCCCTTGATGGACGGCTCACACTCTCCAGAGGGTGAGATCTTGGGAGCCATGGGCCCTTCAGCTGCCAACAACCGTGGCGCCGAGGTGCACCGCGGACCTTCCAACGCCTCATCTTCATACAGTGCTGCTGCCCGATCCGATGCCTCAGACCCCATGGGAGTACCATATGGCGCCGGTGGCTCGTACTACGATCAATACACTCAGAACCCATACAGCGATAACGTACCACAGCAAGCGGTTATCCGAGACAACCCGGCTCGTCGAAACACACGGATCGAAAGTCCCTCTCACTACCCTCAGCAGAGCGCGGGTATCTCTCAAAACTTTTAAACCTGTCTCACTTTGCTCTCCCTCACGGTGCTATCAACACTCGCTGGCCACCGTCTCATTTTTGCTTTTCCTTTGTAACTACAAAGATACCCACATCCTGTCGAAAATCTCTCGCTAGGAAGGTGGACTGCACTGCACTGAACCGGCGTTTGAACAACAAAAAGGCGTCTGCTTTGTTTCTGGACGAGAGGCGAAAATCTCATGTTTAACCTCGACACAAAGTTACAACCTAATCGCTCACTTTACTCTTTTCTCATTTGAAACCTGGGAGTTTTCTTCTCAACGGTGTTCTGTACCACCAACATCCAAACGGGGCATTTTTGGCTTTTTATTCCCTTTTTTACTCAGTTTTGTTTTTGTCTTGTTTTTTGCTTTAAAAGACAATAACCAAGGGGGTGGTTCTTCAGCCCCCTTCTTTTTTATCCCCTTGATTATCTACGCTTATATCATGAGTTGGAATTTGTACATACGATGAACGGCAGATCAAGCTTGAGGCTTTTCTTTTATCCAAGATGATTCAAAGGGCTGTTATCAAGCCCAAGTTAATGGTTGCAGGAGAAGGAGAGTAGGAGAGTGGTGGTGGTGAAAAAGAAAAAAAGCAAAGGATTCAAAAAGCCTCGAGTTGAATCTGTTGGTGGATGTGAGAGATGGTTTTGTTGAATCATCCAAACGTGGGATGGATGATGGAAAATTTTTAGAAGAGTTGATTGAATGATGCTTGGATTTGGGTCTATAGAGGTACATAGCGAGCGAATTGGAAAGAAATGTTTTTATGTTTTGGTTGTCTTCATACTGAAAGTGAGAGGCCATCACTGGATGGTGTTCCCAAGGACTGTGGACCGTATGTACAACTGAATATCTGAGCGATCATCATTTATTCTCAGTGCAAAGAGGTCATCACCAATCGATCTACCCAGGGACCCAGAATCTTACAACTAACAATGGCCGATAATGGCCTCGATTTTGATAAAGAACTACTAACTGATGCAGTTTTGTACAATTTTTAATACAACAACTTTGCGCGCCAACGCCCCCTGATAAGCTCGCAAACCAACGCCCTCGCAAATACTCGAAGCAACAATATCTCAATAACAAACAAACAAACAAGCAAGCAAGCAAGCACATAACCAGTGCTAAACTCCAATCCTTTTCCAACTCCTGGCTCAAGGCAAAATCAGTACAACACGCCAGCTCAAAGGCCATTAGCAATCTAGTGGCCTTGCGACCCATCCCTCAAGACATCTTTCAAAACCTGCTGCTCCTTGCGCTTCTTCTTCTCTGCCCACTCTCGACTCGCGATTCTAGAGCGTTCTGCCGCTTGCTCACGCGCCAGCCGAGTAGCAGCCTCACGCTCTCGTCTCTCTCGCTCTCTGTCGCGTTGGAAGCTGGTGTTGTCTCGCTGGAAGATCTCCTTACCACGCAGCTTGAGTTGATGTGCTTCCTCGGCAGTGAGCGTCGTCCGTTTTCCGCTGGCACTTCCTCCGGATGTCGAGGTACCCCTGCTAAGGTCCTCGCGTGATGTTGCGGTAGAAAGCCGGCCACGCCCATGGGAGGATTTGGTCTCCGGAGGAGGGACCGCTCGTGAGCCTGTAACGGACAGTCGCTTCGTTTTGTTCTCATGCTTTGCTCCATCTTCTTGGGAAAGCTTTCCCTGGCGGGCCAGGCTAGCAATTGTCTCCCGCGGAATGCTAGCTGGCGTGATACTAGTGCGCACGGGTCTTGCCTTGAACTCGCGCTTCTTTTGCTCCTCTTCCTCCTGCGCCTTGAGACGCGCTTCACGCTCCTCTCGCTTCCGACGGGAAAAGGCTTCTCCTGGGAGCTCAAAGTTGGCCTTGGTGGGTGGCTTACTAGACTTGGGTCTCGGAGGAGGCACATAAGCTTTCTGAGAGTCAGCCTGGGCGCGACGAGCTTCACGCTGTTCCTTGAGCCGTCGAGCAACAGCCTCGCCAGGAAGTTCAAAGTTGGGAACAGTTGGGGGTTTGGTCGACTTGATAGGTGCATGGAGTGAGGCAGACTGAGACATGGAAAGCCGACCTCGCGAAGGTTGCGATCTGAGTTTGGGTGCAACCTCTGGTGCCTCATCCTGCTTCTTATCGCGAAACACGAGTGAGGTCGATCGACGAAGCGCTGGAGCCGACTTTGCGGATGGCTTGACACGAACTGTAGCAGACATGCCTGCTATTGAGACCCTCTTTGAGATGACTGCCTTCTTACTTGTGGTCGGTGGCTCGAGATGCTTGCTGCTAGATTTGCCATTGACCGGCTCGGCAATCCGTCTTGGCTGGGTTACAGCATCGATAGCCTCAAGCTCATCCTCGAGCTTGTCGAGCTCCTCTAGGGAATCTTCGATGCGAGGTATCGAGAAGGAGCCGTTCCTCGAAGAGTTGCTATAACTACTGCTCCTCTCACTTATCAAGGTGAGTGACGGTGAGACGGCCTGTTCCGTCACCTCCACCACTTCAGGTACTTTCAGTGGTGGGTTGTGGTGAGACTCATAGAGTGGCGGAGGAACCAACGACATGTTGAGCTGATGGTCCAGTAGCTGGGAGTAATCAAAGCCCAGGGATGAGCATTCAGTGAGGGTCAAGGGGGTCGCTAGAAGCGAGAATGTGTCAGTCGAAGGAATGGCGGAGGAAGTAGGAGGGGTTTCGCGCGACAGCAAGTTGCAGCCATAAACCTTGGTCTCGTTCTCGCCATCGTCGGAGGAGCCGTGGTCGCTGGCGTAGCTAACTGGTGCCGGGCAGGCTAGTAGCCAGTCGAACTGACCTGCCAAGTGTTCCTGGTACAGTTGGAGAGGTGAGTCTTCAACCTTGAAGTTTAACAGTGGATGGTTCTCGTCGTTGATTACTACCAAACTACGTCAGTATGTCGTGACAGACCAAGCGAGCGGGTGCGCAAAGGACCGATATGAGACTGGGGAAGGTAATTATGGAATCGGTGAAGAAACTGACCTCTGCGTGACTGCTGGCTGAGCGACGAGGGCGAACCCACGGTCGCAGCAGACCTTGGAATGGACAAAAGGGTCGATTCTTCCAAAACCACATCCAAAGGCTCAAAGGTGTCCGAGTCGACTTGGGGGCGGCGTCGAAAGCCGCGGGACAGGGAGGATCTTGACTTAACGGGGCCGCCCTCTAGGTCTCTGTTGTGGAATGAGTCGGGGGCTTGGGCGTACAGAGGGGAGCTCCGGGCAAGACTCTTGTTGTGGACCTGATCAACGGACAGCTCTTGAAGCTTCCCTCGAAAGGCCGGAGAGGAAGAGGGGATTGAGGAGGGAACTGAATTGGAGTCGACATAAATATCCTGGCTCGTCACGGGCCCCGGGCAGGCCAGGGCCGTGGCAGTGGCGCGTTGGACTCGGGGTTGGCCCATGGCTTCCGAACAATGAGAGCCTCGCGCAGCAAGTCGCTGGTGGGATGGGCCTTGAAGGAGGTCTTGATGGGCCCTCGGGAACCCTTGCGAACCCTGGGAACGTGGGATGCCGGGGCTCTGAGAGGCCCAAAGACAAGAGACTCAGATTGAGGCGCCACCAGCGTCCGGTAGAACAGGGGAAAAGTCAGGGAGCAGATGTGTAATTTCGCAGATGAGCAGGGATCAAGACGCCGGCCGACAGCGGGGCCCTGTCTGACTTGTGATGGACAGGAATTAGCGAGAATGAAGTATGCTTGGGCGAGCTCTTGAGGCAATAGGGCCGTGGAAGTTGGTGATGAATCGATGAAGACGAAGCGACCAAAATATCTAGCAATCAATGGTGGATGATTGATGTTGAAGAGGAGAGGAAGTGGATGTCAGCCGTTTGAGGTTAGAAAAATAAACAAAAACAAAGAACCACGGCAACCACAGCTTGGACATCCACCTTCCTGCAGTGCAACAACTTCTGTCGTCACTGCCACAGCATCATTCTTACATAGACGACTTCCCCTCTTCAAATGAAGCATCCAAAGGGAGCCGGCGAAACCTTCTCCTCATCTGGCTTCTCTTGGCAGTTCCATTCCATACAAATCTTCACTCTGACTGAATCGCAACCCAACGGACAGCTCGGGTTCATTTGCAGCTTCCTCGTGTTGCGTCTCTCTTTCATTGGCCAAAGGTCCTCGCCGTGGCTCCAGAGCGGGAGGCCCGCAGTAGCTGCTGCACCCCGAATTGATAGTGCACGCACATGCACAACACGGGCGATGATCCACAGCTGGAGAAGAGACGGGAGGCGATATTCAGCCCTCAACTTGTCTCTAAATCGACATTGGTTTACATTATGGACAGCGCAATGTTGGAGGATACAATCTGGCTAAAGCTGGCTTCAATTTTGGCCCCCAACCTAAGGTGGTCTCTCGCAGAAGCCGTCTGGTAAGGGGTAATCAGGAACCATGCAGCCACTTTCATTCCTTGCAAACGCCAACACAACGTGGGCTATCAATCTCATCAAAGCCGACAGGCTCCCACCGCAATCATACCCTATATCTGGCAACATGATTCCAATCAGGAACTTGATCTCCAGGATCTGGAGCTGCCAGTTTCTCCGCTATCCGGGCCCAGGTATCGATAACCACCTATTCGGCAAAGCTGGGTGGCTAGAGCCTTCACAAGAGACTAGCACTACTACGACCCTGTCGGAAACCTTCAGTACCATCTCAAAACCAAGATTTACTGGCGAACAATGGTTATGGATGCGAGTATTCGAATTACCTCTTCGTTTGATTCGTTCTCAGTTTCAACCTTTTCTGTCGTCAAGATGTATCGCCTTGGCTGACATGGATAGGGAGGTACCCTATAGGGGAAGTTCATCAGAACTGTGTTGGGTTTCGAGGATTATCCTTCCTCGTGCATCGCTCACAAACGACTCGGAGCATTGATACTGAGTCGTGAAGTGCGCAATTAGTTGCCAAGTGACGTATCTGGCGTACAGCCGCCTTGAGGTTGATCGCCTGGCTATCATGGAGACGCCTCGGATGGGCGTTCAACTCTCTCAGATATCATAATGTCTCAACTTTCATGACGCTTGTTCCTCAGCGGCGGCCTCGGCAGCTTCGGCCTGGGCCTGCAATGCTGGTGCATGTTCCGTCGGAATTCGTACTAGAGTCTGGGGAAGCGGTCCTGGTTGGTCTTGAGACTCCTCGGCGGGTGCATTGGCTGCCGTCTTTGCAAGTTTGGCTGTTCAAAACAAATCAGATAAATCCTCGTTTGTGGGATATGTCGAGACATACAAGAAGCCATGTTGATGGCACGTAGCACGTTATGCCAGTTTCCAACAACCGCCGCAATAGCTAGCAAGCATTAGCCAGAGCACGCCGTAAGTGACAACCTCGTCATGTACCCTCTGTTCCATCAGACAGCGTCGATAGCTTCTGCTCAAGAGCTTCCATTTGTGTTGCGACCGCGGCACTTAGATCTCGAAGTTCCCTCAGATTCTCAAGCTCGGCCTTCTTTTCTTCGATGCGTTGCAATAGAGCCGGCGACTGTCCGGCACTGGATGCAGCTGAGGCGCTCGGGTTGCGCATATGGCCCGAAAACGATCGTGTAGGATAGGACATGGTCGCGGTCAACGAGCTTCAAAACACCATTCGCGTCTCTTTGTCGTCGACTTTGAATATCGCGTCTCTGCATGACTGATGGTGGGGTTAAACCGAGGGGTTACCTGAATGAGCTGGCTCCCCGGCAACGGGTGGGTCTCCGAAGAAACATTTCGCGCTACGTCAAAACCGGTAAAAGTAAATAATGATACAACCAGAAATTCCATTCGCAGACCGACACTTGACAACACCCTTTGACTTGCTCCAAGACAAACCAGCTGCCCTTTGACAAACTCCACAGCCAAAGTACCCAAGTCGATTGCTCACCGCCTCTGCATTATGAGCTATGGCTAGGTTGAATGAACCCCCCGTGCCTACGGACAGCCTTGAAGCGCGTAAGTTGCATCTCAGGAACTCTTGTTCTTGCATCTTCCCTCGGCGCCAACTCACCATGTCTCTGGATATAGTTCGAAAGAAGCTGCTGCGCCAGAACCGTGACCTTGCCAAGTCAAACAACATACGAGCGCTTCGAATCCGAGAACTCGAGAATGATTGCGCCTGCATGTTGTCCGAAAACCTTGAGCTCCGGGGTCGTATCCTGGAGCTTGAGAAGGAGCTCGAGGACAACGATGCCAGGAGAATTGCCGACCACGCACTCGCGATCAAGGCCAAGCTGGAGTCCCAGCTTACAGAATGGGGCACCCTTCTTGCTGGCCTTGGTCTAGAGCCTCCCATGAAGCGACATTCCCCTCGCCCTCGAAAATCACAACAGCAACCGAGATTAAGCTTCAGCTCTGCCCGACCTAGCCCTTCTCAACGACGACTACGAGACATTGCCCGAGAGATCGAGGAACTAGGACACATTCAAGAGACCAAGGCCTATCCTCGCCAGTCCATGAAGTAAGTTCCCCAGACACTCTGGAAGGGTAAACATACTAACAAACTCGCAGCCCCGAAGAAATACTTGCCCTCCGATCAGTCGCCGACGATGCCAACTCCCCTGATAGCGTTGATTCTCCCGAGCTTGGCCCTCCTCCTATGTCACAGTTCATTGATCAGGACCCCGTCAAGGTTGACTCGCCAAGCCGGTCGCGTTCTGCACCGGTTCAAGAAAGTCCCAAGACAAAACTTTCGCCACCTGAAGCCCTTGAATCACCACACAGCACCAAGATGATGCCACGATCCGCGTCACCGGAGAAGAAGAAGAGGGAGGTGGTAGTAGAGCCCCAGGAGCCGCAAACGGAGACAACTGTACCAGAAAAGAAAGCCATCGAAACGAAGCCACTCGAGATCAAGGAACCAACCCCTCCTGTGGCTGATATCTCATCCATTCAACCTGTCAAGACCGGATCGAAGCGAAAATTCGCCGCCAGAGACGACCTGGGAACAACTAAGCCACAGAGGATAAACAACGAAAACGAAAATACTCGAACCATTGCCGAGAAGCCATCGATCCGTGAAAAGGCTGGAGGCAGGACACTGAAGGAGCTCACTAGCATGAGGAAAGAAGCTCGCGAGAAGGCAAACGCGACAGGTACAAGGAAGCCTCTCGCGGCCAAGAGTACCAACGACGATATGACTTCACCGAAGAAGACATCAAAGCCATTGGCTTTGGACGAAGTTGCCGCGGCCAAGGCTGATCTTGTCAAGTCTAAGGTCACTCAAGATCGACCCAAGTCGAGATCCAAAGTCCTGCCCCCTATCACCGTTGAGGCTGTGCCCGATCTTGAGCCCACTGCACCAAGAGTTACCGACCTATCTTGCGATCTCGGAACGCCCTTGACTCAACAAGTCCTTCTGTCTCCCAACTCGCCGAATAGTGCCGTTTCGTCGGAGGCAGGACGTGGAGGAACCCCTCCACCCATTGACATCAACGCGAGCCGGGAACCAGCGAGGCCCAGCAGACGGAGCAGGGCAGCAGTCAGCTACGCGGAACCGAACCTTCGAGACAAGATGCGACGACCCACTAAGGAGCTTCTCGATGCCGTGACAGGCGAGGGCAAACATGCCCGGCGATCGAGCGTTGCCGACCTGGCTGCCCCCGACACGGTCAAAGTGAAGCGCGAGACTGATGCTGATGAGTCTTGGAAGAAGCTTCCTTCTGCGGGTTCTATGAATGCCGAGAACGAGCCTGGAAGCATCCCTGCCAGCCCACTCGCCGGAAAGGGTTCACCGCCAGAGCTTCCACAGTCTGTCGGTGTACGAGGAGGCAGACGCTCATCGATGATGGTTCAAGGGCTTGCCGCGGACCGTGCTGAGTCGAATGAAGCCAAAGACATCAAGGATGAGTCAACCCCTGACTCGACCAGTCTGAGCGAGTTAGACGTGTATGACTTTACGCCCTCCTCACCCCAGCCTGAGAAGCAGGCACCAGTTGAACCGAAGAAGAGGGCTGCTGGTCGGCGAGCCACAAGACGTGTGTCGGCGGCTGTCCATAGCGAGGAAGGTCTCGCGATCAGAGAGCGAGCCTCATCGAGGCGAAGGAGTATGATGCTGTAATGATGCATATTGCAATAGCCGGAGTTTTAGAGAATTTGGGCGTTTATGGGAGTCTGTTGCTTGTCAGCGCTGATGCCTTTTGATGGGAAAAAGATTCAGACTGGTTACATGCCCAAGATACCTCTACACCAAGCGATGGAACGTTGTTTTTATTTTTCTGAATGATTGTATTTAATGTTGTTTCCGTGTTGGATACCTCACACGCACCCAATTAGAGACCATGTTTACGGTCTGTTTAAGCTGCATGATGCAGGTTCAATATGAGCGTCCCTTGTCTCTTTTGGAGTAGTATTTATAACGTGCTCCTTGAAGCTGTGATGGGTATAGATTCTTTGGTCTTTAATGCATCGCTGAATGTCTTTGAGTGGTAGCCCCCTACTTCTCCTGTGTCCATCTCATGATGATCCTCCTGATGGCTCAACTGGCTTTGTGTATGTCACCTTCTCCACCGCCACATTCTCATTACCCTTATCATCCTTCCGTAATTGGTAAACGTAGAGAGTGAGGGAGATTCCCTGGACCTAAATGACATTGTTAATATGCAACGGCCTTCATGATGTCAGTCGCAGAACACTTACATCCATCAAGCAGAAGCTTGGTGTCGGCTCCTCGCCGTCCTTGCCCCAGCTTCCAGGGAATGCGCCAGTTGCGCTTCCCGGGTTCACAAAGAACTTGTCCATGTACTCGAAAGCATCGAAGCGGTGAGTACCACCCCAGCACAAAACATCAACGTCCAGCTTGTTCGCCTCAGCCAGGAGCAGATCAGGCTCGTTGGAGACGAGAGTGAAGCCCTCGAGGAATCCAATCCGGAGGCTGCCGTGGGTGACGACCTGGGTCAGGGGGAGGGAGGTGGCCTCGACGTCATAGCGACCCTTGACAATCTTGAGGTCCGGAGAGATCGATCGCAAGTACTCGTACGTGTGCTTGTCGGTCAGGTTTCCGAGGCAGAGCGTCTGGCCGATCTTGCCGGGGGCCAGGAGCTTCTTGAACTGCGGATGGTGTGTTAGCGAGCGCGCGGCCCTCGAAGCATGTTGCGGTCGGCGATTACCTTGGCGGGAATATCGAGCGCCCTGTCGGGGATGTGAAGATCCCCTATAACGAGAATGAGGAAAGCCATGGTGTCTCTCTGGCGCCGGGAGAGAAATGAAGCTGTAGATGGGTTTGCGCTTTACAAGTCGAGAGGCGCAAGCTGCCAGCCCCTTGAGCTCCGTGAGGCTGGAGGGGCAGCTCGAGACAAGGTACGTAGTTGTCCGGATAAAGCGGTAAGCTGGGGGTAAGCCACATCGTCATAACGGGGGCTGAAAAATGTGGCTCAGCATACAAGCACCAGCCACCCATTCTTATCGGACAAGTCGGCGGGGTGCGATAAGCAATTTTCAAAAAATTTGGGATTTTGCGGGCTTGAGCCTGGGGTTCTGCTTTCACCGAACTCTACAATCCCAGTCTTTGGTGGTTGCGGATTGAATTGCTCGACAAACATGGCGACCCCTTCTCTGGCTGAAAAGCTGGACAAGATCAAGTCTCCTGGCTTGCAGAGTCAGAAGAGGGTACGTATCTGCTTTGTTGGGAGCTGTCCAATATCGAGAGTCGCATACTGACATTTGTATTAGACTGTTGTTGTACTTCAGGCCGTCGAGTCGACTCTCAAGGAGCAGAACGAAGCGCCCACGCCCACCGGATACTTTGCGGCTCTGTTGGCTCTTCTTCAGCAGGCCAACGCCAATGATACAGTTAATCCGGAACTGGCGACACCTACCGTCTACCTCCTCGACGTTATTACGCCTTATGCCCCGCAGCCTCTCCTCCGAGCCAAGTTCACCCAGATCCTGACCCTTCTCGCCCCGGTGCTTCTGCTGCAGGATGCGGAGCCTCTGTTGTTGCGATCCTCTATAGGATGTCTCGAGTCGTTGCTGTTGGCGCAGGATGCTGCTTCTTGGGAGCTCTCCGTTTCTCAGATTGGCCCTCGAAGGGCTGTTGCTGGACTTTTGAACATGTCTCTTGACCACCGACCCAAGGTCCGAAGAAGGTCGCAGGATGCTTTGAAGAAGGTCCTTCGAAACCCGCCCCCGAGCCCTTCCCTGGATCACCCTGCCGCCGACATGTGCGCCCAGACTGCTTTGAAGAACCTCGAGGACCTTGCGACCAAGGTCGCGCAGGCGCGCAAGAAGAAGTCGGACGCCCACGATCCCGCCATGATCCACGCCCTTCAATTGGTCAAGACGGTTGCGGCCGCGAGTGGTGGCTGGCCTACCAAGAAGATTGAGTCGTTGTGCGAGCTACTGCTGGGCATTGCGAAGAGCGGAAACGAGTACATGACCATGGCCGCCTTCGAGATTTTCGAGATGATCTTTGAGGGCATGACAGACGAGGTTTCATCTGCCAAGCTGCCGCGACTTATGGAGATCATCTCTGAGCTTCGTCCGGCTGCCAACGACACCCAGCTTGTTCCCCCGTGGCTCGCGATCCTGTCTCGAGGATACGACGTATCGGCGCAGGTCGAGCCTGATGAGACTTTCCAGAACCTCCCCCAGATGTTTGACATGGTTGCGCAGTTCCTCGAGTCCCCCTCTGAGAACATCCGAATTTCGGCTTCCGAGTGTCTGGTCTCTTTCATGGCCAACTGCGTCCCGAGACAGGTCATCCTCGAGCCCTCGATTTACGACGAGAAGATTCTGGAGAAGGTTGCCAAGACGGCAGAGTCACTTCTTACCGTTCAGTTCCAGGCTGCTTGGTTGCAGACATTTAACGTCTTGGGCGCCATGTTCGACTCGTTGAGGTGGAGGTCGTTCCCTATCATGATGAATGTCACTAAGACGATTGGTGAGATCCGAGAGAACGGATCTTTCCGTAACAAGAAGGATGCCGATGAGGTTATCGGCAAGGCCATCAGGGCAATGGGTCCTGAGGCTGTCCTCTCTGTCCTCCCCCTGAACCTGGCAAAGCCTGCCAAGGGCCAGCCAGGCAGGGCTTGGATGTTCCCTATTCTCCGAGATTATACCAGCAACACAAACCTGGCCCATTTCAAGAGCGAGATGGTGCCGCTAAGTGAGCTCATGTTCCAAAAGGTTCTGGACCACGGTCAGGCTGAGAAGACCATGGAGGTCAAGATCTACGAGACGGTTGTTCAGCAGATCTGGTCCACTCTTCCCGGCTACTGCGATCTGCCTCTGGACCTGACCGAGGCATTCAACCAGGGCTTTGCTGAGATTCTGGCCAACCTTCTCTACAAGCAGGTTGAGCTGCGGTTGGATGTCTGCCGTGCACTCAAGACTTTGATTGAGTCGAGCCAGGCTATTGCTGAGATTCAAGATGAGGAGGAGGACTTGGTTCTTCAGAGCCGAGTGAGCCGTGCTACCGCCAAGAAGAATCTCGAGTATCTCTCTCAGTTCGCGGGCAACATGCTCGCTGTTCTGTTCAACGTCTATACACAAACCCTTCCTCAGAGCCGAGGCCCCATTCTTCAGACTATCAACACTTTCTTGAGCATAACACCCAACGGAGAGCTGATGGAGACGTTTGATCGGGTTAGCAAGATGCTGGCGGCAGAGCTGCAGGCGGAGAAGCCTGCCGAGAAGGAGAAGGGTCAGAAGTCCAAGGACCACATGCCTTCAACAGCCCAGACTCTGATGGACCTTGTCATCACAATGTCTGTCTACCTTCCCCGAGAAAGCTTCGCTGCTCTCTTTGAGATTGCGGCTGTTATCATCAACAAGGAGGATGAGCCTCAACTGCAGAAGAAGGCATACAAGCTCATCCCCCGCCTGGCAGACTCTGAGATCGGCAAGGCCGCCCTTCAAGAGCGCAGCGCCGAGCTCCAGAACCTCATCTTCTCGAGCACCGAGAAAGTCTCTGCTCCTGCTCGACGAGAGCGTCTCGCTGCCGTTATCGCCCTCCTCCCCTTCATCCCCGATACCTCTCTTCACTTCATCCCCGCTGTCCTCAGCGAGGTTGTTATCTGCTGCAAGGAGAACAACGAGCGTGCTCGTGAGACTGCTTACGAGCTGCTTGTCCAGATGGGACACCGTATGGCTGGTGCTAACGGCGTTCCTATCGACAACAGCAAGGTCCCCCACATGCCTAACGATGCCCCCGCTGGAACCGCCAACATTGAGGAGTTCTTCACCATGGTTAGCGCTGGTCTGGCTGGCAGCACACCTCACATGATCTCTGCCTCTATCACCGCCATCAGCAGACTCCTCTACGAGTTCCGCAGCGACCTGAGCGAACAGACTCTCTCCGACCTGGTCCAGACCATGGATCTCTTCCTCACGTCCAACAACCGCGAGATCGTCAAGAGCTGCCTGGGCTTTGTCAAGGTCTGCGTTATCAGCCTCCCCGTCGAGCTCATGCTCCCCCGGCTCTCTACCCTCGTGCCCAACCTCATCGTCTGGAGCCACGAGCACAAGGGCCACTTCAAGGCCAAGGTCAAGCACATTCTGGAGCGCATGGTCCGCCGCTTTGGTTATGACAACATCCACAACAACTGCCCCGAAGCTGATAAGAAGCTCATCGTCAACATCCGCAAGACCAAGGAGCGCACCAAGAAGAAGAAGGATGCTGCCAAGGCCGCCCACGACGGTGATGATAGCGATGACGAGGATGGTCAGCCTAAGCGCCAGTTCGAGAACGAGTACGACCAGGCCCTCTACAGCAGCGACTCGGACGCCTCAGACGACTCTGATGACGAGGCTGCCCCTCGGCAAAAGAAGAAGGCTCAGAAGGGCGGAAAGACCTACATCATCGAGGATGACGACGAACCCCTGGATCTCCTGGACAAGAAGGCCCTCGCCAACATCTCGTCTACTAAGCCCGTCAAGCTTCGCAAGCCCCAGCGCACAAAGGCCAAGTACGACCTCGACGGCAAGCTCATCCTCGGCAAGGATAGCGACGACGAGATGGAGGTCGACGACCCCAACCCCGAGGCTTCAGGTGTGGGAGCCTACGTCGCCGCCCTTAAGGGTAAGGACGTTGCCAAGCGTGGCCGTGGAGGCAAGCTCAAGTTCTCCAACCGACGCACCAAGGACGACGACGACGATGAGGATCTCGAGATGGATCGGGGTGACGCTGCTGCTGTCAAGAGCAAGCTCAGCCCTGGACGGGATAGAGGTGGAAGGGGTAACTTCCGCGGTAGGGGAGGACGAGGAGGACGTGGAGGTGGCGGCGCGAGGAGCGGAAAGGGAGGCATCTCAGCTGGACGAAAGGGGCTGGGCGTTGAGAAGAGGCATGGCCCGTCGATGGGTGGCGTGGGCAAGCCGAGGAGAGGACGCAACTAGATGCCATAGTTATACCCCCCTTATTCCATGTCGTCATGTTCGGGCATTCATTTTCTAGCTACTTTAGATCACGCACAGGCAAAGTTGTTTCAGGGTAAATAAAAGTCTCAAGTTACATATATTCGGAAATCAAGCTTATGCATTATGATTGAAACAAGACTTCTACATAATTCAAGTCAGAGCATAGCCATCGCTTGCTCTCTGGGTATCATTCCATGCTGCCGTCGAATTCGAGTACAAAATCTAATCAGGGGGCAAGTCACTGTGACCGCCCCAGCCTCGCCATGCTCTTTCAGATACAGTAAGTGATATCGATGCCAGTGATGTCAGCCAACTCCTCCATATGTGTCGTCATCGCGCCCAAGCTCTTTGTACAGTGATTCCAATGAGAGAGGTGAGCAGATAGCTCATATTACATCATGTCGTCAAGTTCGTGTGTCGTCTCATCATCACTCAAGAACGATGACGTTCTCGGGTTGCCGTGGGTGTAGAGGGTGCGTCCGGCCATTATTGGGTGCAAGTGGTGGTTGACTCCCGTAGTGTCGCTGCATCGGCTCCCGTTGCTGGAAAGCCTCTGGGGGTCGTTCTTCAATCCGACTACCTGTTGTGAGTATCCATCTCCCCATCTTGAAGTAGTCGTACTTACATCTCTCGATACGGTTCGCGCCTCAGTCCTGGGTGATCGCTCATCATAAGACGAGCTTCTGAGCTGGGTGCGTCATGGTGAACAAGATGGGGCTCTCGCTCAACATATCTCCAAGAACCAGAGGGGGGACCTGAGGCTGCTGGCAGATACGGCGCAGAACGAGACTCTACCAAAATAGGGCGTGGTCGGGCCTCCAACGGAGGGGCACGAGTAATGGGAATTACCTCAATTCCCGCGCCGTGTCGACTCTCATGCAAGACTCGTGGCCCCTCGTGCCAGGAAATAGGTCGAGGCTCCTCAACCCTCCGAGTCTCACGCGTAGGCCGTCTATACTCGACAAATCCTGGATCATGGGCCGCTAGGCGGGTTCCATCTCCACGGACTGGGACCCGTTGGTAGAACCCGCCACGATCTTCCATAACGATCGGTGATTCACGGTCTCCTGGTCTTGGGGCCTCCTCATAAGGCCGTCGACTTACAGCAATGGCCGGAGGGGTGTGTAGTGCAGGCCTCGTGTCAGAGAGATACAAGGGGGCAGTAACAATACGGCTTCCATTGTGAGGGGCATAGTCTTGTTTGCCATGCAGCACGGCTTGTCCAGGACCATTGAGACGCTCATCGTAGGGTCTGTCCTCAGGGACGAAGCGGTCAGGGCGGGGTATGTGAGCTGGGTCATCCCTCACATTGAGGCCACGCAGTGGAGAGGAGACTGTGGATGGATGCTGTATCCTGGGACCAAAAGGGAGCTCATCCCTGAATGCCTGAGGTCTGGGCGGCACTGTACGTATAAAAGAAGGCTTCATGACTTCGGGGGATGCTGGCTCAATGGATGGCACCAGCATATCTTGCAAGCGGCTGGTAATCCTCGACACCGGTCGACGGGCGATGGGGGATGACTCATTGAAAGGAGACTTTACCTTGCGTGCAACCGGAGAAAAGGACTCACGTCCAGGGTTCATGAACTGGTTACTCGGAGGATGGTGTGGTTTCCCAACATAGCCATTCTCGTTTGGCGCAGGTCCGGCCCTTTCCGGAACAATCCTAAGCTGGGAAGCGGGCGGGAACTCATCATCTCTGAGCGCAAGAGCTCCTGTAGGTGGCGGAACATGTGTATATGGGAGGCTTCGTGCCACGGGGGATTGGGGAGCTGGGGCCGGTTCTCCGCGGGAGCGCTCAAGGGCTTCTTGCCAGGCTTGATATCTCTTGAAACCGCGTTGGCCTTTTCTCTCTGCCGAAGTCTTTCGCTTGGCTTTCTTAACCTTGGCCTTTTGGTTGGCTGGAGTAAGGGGGCCGGGGCCTTTGGCGCCCGGGTTGAGTCTGGGAGATTGGCGACGACCAGGACCATCTTGGCCAGAGATGTTGCTTGTGAGTCTGTTTGTCAGAGTAGATCGAGGCTGAGGCATGACCTCTTCGACCGAATCATCAGTCTCCTCGCCGGACTCCTCCGAGTCGGATATGACGACAACTTCCCGCAAGATCTCATCCAGCTGGTCCCGACCACTCTCCTCATCTCCTCGCCACTTGACGAGTGTATCCAAACACAAGGCCTCAACGACCTTGCGAGCATTCTGCCATGTGGTCTCTCTGAGTAAAGTGTCATACCTGGTATGGGTATGGCGGATATGAGCGAGCACTGCAAGTTGAACCCGTCGGGCAAGGGTGATGTCGGCTGAGAGTCCTACTTTTTCCGTCTTGGACGATGTGCCCTACGATCATAAACATTCGTACCTAGACATGTTTTGTTAGGGGGGGAGTACAAACCCGTCTGAAAGCATGTTCAATAATCATCTGGCGGTCGGTGTTGGGGATCCTTGGGAATAGATCTCGCAAAGCGGCATCTACCTGCGCATCATACTCTTCCTGAGATTTTGGGATAGGCTCGGGCGAGCCACCAATTGGTGGGAGCGTGCGGTCCAGGATGTGTCCTAAGCTGGCCCGGGCTTCCTCGACAATCGTTTCTCTGATATGATGACCAACCCGATGGACCTGATGTGATAGGGTGTTGGTGGTATTGTCTTTTGCGTTCTTCAGTACGACTAGGTTAGCGAAAGCGGTCGGGGGAGGCAGCGGAGTATCGCAATCGCGTATCGCATACCGAAACTATAAAGATCATGGCATCTTTATCGCGGGACAGCTCTTTGCATGCTGTAGTTAGTTCGGGGTTGCCGGCAGGGACAAATTCGAAACCAGGAGGGGGAGTGTTCTTGGTGGTGATCTAAAGGTGGTGAGTGCTGTGATAGATAACCTTGGCGCGATAGTCGCATTGTACCTGAAACTCGAGCTTCTTCTTCTTCTTGTCTTTGTTCTCGACAAACTCAAAGTATGAGTGATGCTTTGTCTTTGGTATGGCTGGCTTGGCAACAAAGCCTTGTGGAACAGGCGCCGTAGGATCATACTGAGATCTCTGTGCTCGGCGATGTCTCTCCTTCGGGCCTCCTGCCACGGCGGCGGGCAGGCCGCGCTTTTCTCTCCCCATATTGCACTATGGTTAGCTTACCATCCACATGGTGGTCAGGCACCAAAAGGTCAGATAAGGTGCAAAGCAGGACACGGGACGGGACGGCTGTCAAAAGAACGTGAAGTAGCAACTCAGAAGGCTCTTCCGAGGCCGAGCAGTAACGTGTGCGTTTGCAAGGCGTGTTCCTCTGGGAAACTCCTCGAGCAAGGCCGATGATGCCCTTGTATGGAAACCGGAAACAAAAAAGAAAGCCAAGATTGCAGATGAACTAAGTGAAACGGCCGAGGCTGTTTCGATTTCTTGTCACAAGTCGCAAAACGAGGCACAAACACTCTAGATCGCGACAGGGCAAGCACAAACCAGAAGCGCGACCTGGAGATACTGAGACCGGGCGAGATGGAGGGCAAAGTCGGGCGCGTGTGCAGTTGGGCGCGCACAGCTCGAGGGCGTAAGGCTCCGATGAGGTTCTGCAGTCGAGATGCAGGCGGATGGGTCCCTTGGATGGATGGCCTCACATCAGGCTGAACCAAATCAGGCTGTGACAGGCCAATCACGTGCTTCGAGGTTAAAGCAGAGTTTTGATCACATGAACCAGCACGTGGCATTAGTCATGTGACCATTGAGTGTCCAACCTCCAAGCACTGCTCCTGGTCTGGTCTGCCTCGGCTTGGAACGAGAGGTGGTATTTCTAGAACATCCAGCCTGACCGCAATGCTTCTTTTACGCCAGGGTCCCTTGCCACAGCAGAGCCCCTTTTGAAAGACTGGCCGTTGTTTAAATGATTCGCAATATCGGCGTGGCTGGCGACTTCTCCAGGTGTTCAGGGAACAGCTTTGCTGATGAGCATGTTAGAACCAATCACTCGATCCGCATGAATGCATTTGAAATACAATCCTTGCAGAAACAATTCAAAGCCTTCATCTGAGTTTGACGGCTCGTCAGCGGCAGAGTTTAAAGCTGAACAAAGCCTCGAGATCGTCAGGCGCAGGCTTATGGGATTCCACAGTGAACTTCGGCATATCGAACTTCGGCATGTGGGCGAACAAAGGAGGCTAGAGCCAGCTTTAGTACTCGGAGCATAATGTCAACCATCAAAATTTTGAACCGGATATGGGTTTCAGATTTCACGGTGCTCCCGGCCAATCGATCGATCAATGTCTGAAACTCCCACAACGGAAGGGGGTCCCGATGCTGACTTGTTTGAAGATCGAAAGATGGGTTGAAGCAGGGAGGCTGCGGTTGGTGGAAGACTGGACTGTAGACTTTGTTTCGTGAAACAGGACAGGTCTGGATCAATGCAAAGCGGCATGTGGGAGAGACGGGAGTCGCTCCAGACCGTCATCAATCGCTTCGGGTCAGTGACACTTCATCGTCAGGGGCGGTGGGGTAGATATTCAGGGCGGCAGTTGAAAGGGCGGACTGTGCTCCAGTCTGTTTTCTATTTTTGTCGGCAAGGGGGCGCAATACGGGGAGATGTGCAGATATCAACACATGTTATGCCACCGTCTGAAGTGTGTTTTGCGAGTGGCAAAAAGAAGCCCCGGCGACGGCATTTGAGACGCCGATGGGATGGGAAAAGATCGGTGGTTAACACGCAAAAGCGGGCCCGACGGCGTTTCATTCATGCCGGTGGTGCTTTGATGCTGTGAGCGATGCTGAGAGTGGCGCTCCTTCGGGTCGCGATTCGCTCTGTCACTGAACGAGAGCGAGCTTTGCTTGTTGGTTAGCCAAGAGTTGAACTGCACAGCCCCGAGGCGACGTTCGTGCCACTGTGTCTTATCACACAGATCAGCAGCAGGGCACAGTGCAGTAGCAAGGGCAGTGACAGATTAGTGAGCATTGAAAGGAGAAGTAGTGGGATGGACAGTGCACGTGCTGGTGAGAGTCGGTGGACGGTGATGATAGGTAGGTAATGAGGGCGGTGGCAGTGCAGTCGATAATATCCTGACGGCCAGAGGTCGTCCCCGCAATGGAGAAGGAGAGGCGAGACCATGTCTATTTCATTTGGAATTAAGATGAGCAAAGCCAAAAGAAATGATGTTGATCCCTTGATCATTTGAAGCTTGTCAATCTGAAGGGAAGGCCACGGACAAGGCGAGATGGGCAGGTTGTCGATGTGGGTTTCAGAACGACCAGGAGATGTGCTACGTCGCATGATACTACGGTATTGACGCCAAAAAAGCCTCCAAGCTTCCTTCACACGGCGAGAGCGAGGAAAGCGAGAGCGAGATCAATGGTGTGCGGCATAGAGTCTGTTTAGGCTAAGCGTTCGAGGTGAGCCGGTCCTTTTGCTGGCGCCTGATTATTCCATTGCCTTTTCCTCAAGCAGGAAAATGCGCGGACTCTGTACAGCCACGCTCGGGATGCACGGATGACAAGTATTGCTACCCGCTCGCCTGCCATGGTATGGCTGGATTGGGGAAGAGGATTGCGTATCAGTACCGATCTGTCAAGCCAATGAGGACCGGAGAGTCGGCGTTCTGCATCGCCGTTTGTTTACTCTCAGCAGCGCAGTGTCGTTACAGCAGACGCCGACCAGCATTCCAGTGACCAAGAGATAGCAGATGCCGCGTTGCCGTCTGAGCAACCGCTGGCTGACGAGGACGTGATGCATTTCCCATCACATTGTGTCTATGACAACGATTGGACGTAAGAATTCCCGTGCGTGTTTCCGTCTGCACCAAACAAGCGGGAATGATGCTATCAAGACGTTGTGGCATCGCTTCGAGGCATGAGGTCGCAATCTCAAACGCAGGCAACGGAATAATCAACCTGAGGCTTGACCTCTTTGAGCTCAGGCCACGACGAATATTCGTCAGCTCGTAGATGCAAGAGGTTGGCGGCGGTCTTCAGCTGGCAGCGCCCACAATGAAAAAGCCCAGCGGAGTGACCACTGATGTCTGGCCGACAGCGAGAAAGCGAGCACCATGCTGCCATGACTACCTTTCTGGCGTATAATCTGGCCCGAAAGGGCAGTCGAGCGTCGTCATCCTCAGGCCGCAGCCTCTCCAGGGGGGTCCCCTCTCTCGCATCCCTCGGGACACAATGAGACCTGGAACGGGCTCTGGTGGTCAAGATCCAGGGAGAGGTGGGGGGCCAGAGCGACTCTAGCACTTGGTGAGAGAGGCGCTGGGAGGCTCGGCCGCCGAAGGAGTCGGCCTCTTGGCTGGTTTTGGTTGGTTCGATGCGGCGCTGCCTCAGACGTCGCCCGCGCCGCTCACCCAGTCGCTCACATCCTCGCCCTTGGCTTGCACCACCCACGAAAAGAGCTGACGCGTCCTCTCGCTCCACTAGTCGGCTTCCCGGCTGCTGATCCCTGTCAGCCCGGACAACGGCCCTGGCAGCCCCGGCAGGGGTGGAAGGGCAGAGACGGACGGCGGCTCTCCTGCAAACCTTCAGGGGATTTAGAGCATCACATCCTTGGAATTAGGGGCTTTGAGTTTGTTTACAGTGGATTCCGTTAGTGGGTTTACAGTGGCTCCTCGTGGCTCTCCTGGCGTGCCGGGGGTGAGTCGCTGTCCCGGCGGTACGTACCGCCACCAAGGCACCCATCCCATTGATAGAACACCCTTCCCCCAGTTCCCGATTTCTGCCTGGTTCCATCTTTCATCTTTCCCCTTCTCAACTTTTGCAACAAACTTGACACCAAATCATCTGCATCAATCAACTCATCGACCATATTCGACATCATCGAGTCACATCTGGCGTGTCATCACTCACTTCTTACATAAACAGGCGGCGACTTCATTCTCTCTACTACAGTCGCTTTCGCTTCCTGCGTCTTCCACTCTAGTCCGCCGCTCTGATAACACCCGACTTCACAAAACGTCATCATGTCGGCTCCGGCCCAGAACAACGTCGATATCGACGCCCTCCTCGACCTCACAGAGTACGAGAACGTCTCGAATTACCAGTCTCCTTCGGCCTCAGTCTCGCCCTCAGCGACCTCGAAGCCTACCTTCACAAGCCCCGTCACCGCGGCCGTGTCAGTGCCCGCAGCTACCACAACCACACAGACCCTGAGCGGTCCCAGTCACAACTATGATCTGTACCGACAACAGACTGGCTTTGTGCCCGGTGCGCTCGCAAACACCATGGCTGTGAACCAGACCAACAACACTGGTTACCAGGACTTTGGCAGCATCGATTATCTCTCCACCTTCAGCCCCGAGAACGACATGTTTGACTTCAACACTTCGCCTTCTCAAGGAACTCTGGGTGCTTCGGATATCGATATGGACTTCGAGTCCCCTGCCGATTCTCAGCAATTCTTCACCATCAACCCCAGCAACATCGAGCAGGATGCCAGCCTGCCATCGCCACCTGTTCTGCCCACCCAGACCAACAATGTTGGACGTCTCTGGCCTGGCGCCCACTCTCAGGCCGCCCTCGCCAAGGCTCAAGCTGAGCAGCGTCACCAGCAGCGTCTGATCCAGCAGCAACAGCAGGCTCAGCGACAGAGCCCCCAGGCCAAGTCGCGCGGCAAGGCTCCTCAGCCTACCGACCCCATCGTCGAGCAGAAGATCACTCAGCTCCTCAACTCGATGCGGGCCAAGCCCTCCATGCCTGATGGTCAGGGTCAGAGCCCCATGACCAACCTTCCCCGCGCCAAGAAGGACGAGGATGAGATGGATGAGGATGAGCGACTCCTGGCTAGCGAGGAGGGCAAGAAGCTCAGCAGCAAGGAGCGCCGCCAGCTTCGCAACAAGGTTTCCGCTCGTGCTTTCCGTTCCCGCAGAAAGGGTAAGTCAATAGTATCCCCTCAACTTAGTACATACGCTAACTGTCATTAGAATACATCTCTCAGCTTGAGAGTGAAATCGCCAACAAGGTCAACGAGAATGGTGATCTCCGATCCCAGAACCGGGCCCTCGTCGAGGAGAACAAGCGTCTCACCGACCTGACCCGCATGCTTCTGTCCTCGTCTTCCTTCTCCAACTTCCTGGACACCCTCAGCAGCAACCCTGCCGCCTCTACTGCTCCCACTCCTCAGCTCAAGGTCGAGCCTCAGCAAGAGCAGCGTCAGATGCCCAAGGACATCAACCCCTACAACGCCCAGCAGTCCCAGCAGCAGCAGATTGGTATGGCCATGATCCCTGAGCAGAACATGGACTTCTCCATGCTTAGCCTGGACAACACCTACAACTTCCAGCCTCAGGTCTTTGTCGTCGACACCCCTGAGGTGCCCGCTCTTGATGCCGCTGTTCTCTCTGGAAAGACCTCCAACTTTGTTGAGCCTACCTTTGATTCCGAGGATGAGAAGGTCGACATGCCCATCATTGAGCGACCTGTTGAGAAGCCTCAGGTGTCTGAGCCTGTCGAGGCCGTCCCTGTCGACGCTGAGTTTGAGTCTGATCCCGATTTCGCCCTGTTCCACAACGAGCCTGCCACTTCCACTGAGCCGTCCAAGGAGCTCGACACTGAGTGTCTCTCCAACGTTGATCTCTTTGGTGGCATTGAATCTGAGAAGGTTCTCTCGCGCCTGGAGCTTGTCGATGTCAGCGAGGAAGAGACCACAGCTGCTCTGGCCATGCTCCGGGTGGAACGCATCTGTGCCAGCACCCAGGCCGTTGCGTCAAGGTTAGAGCTTCTCACCCTTGACATGTAAATGTAGTTGGAATAGGATTGCAAAGGGAGGAACAGAACAGGACATACAAAACTAGCGATTTCATTTTCCTTTGTCACATACGGAAACCATAGCGGATTGGGAACGGACACCACGGCGTTTTGGCAGATGGACGGATCACCCATAGGCGGTGCCCCCTACATAATTTGATTGATACTGGCGGGATGACGAGTGATGACCCCGAGGATTTAGTTGTGTACAGTTAGATAGATAGGCCTACCGCCGCTCGATATCAGAATCCAGACTTGAAGTCTATATTTGTTTACCTGAACGTGATGTGATCCATTGCCGTGTGCATTATATCGTCTATGGGAACTAACATGTGGCAGTGCTGACTAGGGGCAAAGTCTCGTCTGTGGAGAAGGCTGGACGTCTTGCAGCGGCAATTCTGTTGGTGTTGCAACCTACATTTTCGGTCCCGTCGTTCCACATACGAGCAGGCTGACTGCTGCTGTCATGGTCTTGAGGGATAGAGTACTCTCGCTATGTCGAATCGCAACTCTTGGAAGAGTTCGTGTCAAGACGTGCACATCCAGAGCAGCTCACACTGACTCAGTCGATCGACAAGGACAAGGACGGCGTCAATGGGCGCGAGGAGTGAATCGGCCCTTTAGCAGTCGCCACGGCGGCCGGTCTTTGCACCATCAGAAACAGCCGTCTCGGCTCTGCCAAGCATCTCACAAGGCTCGCTACTCTTCCGTCTCGGTGTCACCGTTATCCATGGATCATGTCCTCGTGCCGGGGGTTGCGCCGACCGCCGAGCCGTACCGGTACGAGCACTTCCGGGATGGCTACTCAATCCGTATCTTGACGCTCGAGCCCGGCGTAGGCGATGAGCCGTTGGTCGGGTCTCTTTCTTTTGAGAATTTGGATTTTCAGCCGGAGTATGAGGCCATCTCGTATGTTTGGGGTACTGAGGGACGCTGCTCTGAGATCCTCGTTGATGGGAGGGTGTTGCCTTTGACGCGGAGCATTGAGGGCGCGCTGCGCCGCATGAGACATGCCTCGTCCCGTCGTCGTCTCTGGGCAGATCAGATTTGCATTAACCAGGACGACATTGCGGAGCGGAGTCAACAGGTTAGTCTCATGAATGCCATATACAAGGGAGCTCAACATGTCTTGGTGTGGCTGGGACCGGATGACAACTGTGCTGCCCAGGCGGCCGTCACCATGGTTCACTATCTACACGGCGTATTCACGAATGATGAGATGCATGATGAATTTCGTCTTGCGCACTCGGAGGAGCTGCTGAAGCAGGACAAGAGTCCTTGGGTGCCGCTGGCTCAGATGACGAGACTACAATGGGTGAGTATCAGATGCTTCAAAAATTGGACGCCACTGATGAGTCCAGTTCAACCGGATATGGATTGTCCAAGAGATTGGTACTACAGCGCCGGCTACTCTCTACTGGGGAGAAGTCGAGATTGACTGGGAGATCTTGTCTCTTGTCACAGGTGTCTTGGGTGAGAGTTACCACCATCTGAGATCGAGGTTTTACATTCTCACTCCCAACATTCGGTATCTGTACCAGAGGTTTGTTGAGCCGGATGAGGACAACGACATCAACCACGACCGTGCCTCTTTTATATATGAGCTGCACCGTGCGAGGCATCTCCTCGCCAAAGATCCCCGAGACCATGTGTATGCCTTTCTTGGTCACTTTTCTCTTCACACTGGCAGCAAGGCCCTCTCAGAACTGGAACCAGATTACAGCAAGTCGATCGAGGACGTCTACTACGATGTTGCCACCAGAGAACTCTCAGGCTGCGAATCACTTCTCTTACTATCTGCCTGCCATGATGTGCCGTCCACATACAGGAGGAGACCCATGACAAGAGGCGATCTACCAACGTGGGTTCCGGACTGGCGCATCGTTCCGCTTCACCTCATCGGAACCCCCGGTACACCTCACAGAGCTTCAGGGGACCTAGCACCGAGATTACACATCGATGATGAGAGGAAAGCCCTGCATATCCGTGGTATACGTGTAGATCGAATCCGCCGACCGACGTGGACTTTCCGGGCCAACGCCTTCCAGTTCCGTCGTGAACCAGTACCTCAACTACCTATTGAAGCTTTATGGGGGAGCATCTGCGGTCGTGAAAGCAAGCGCTTTAGTCTGCAAAAGAAGTACTTTACCGGTGAACCGGCTTTCTTCGCCCTTATACAGACGCTGACGAACGCCTGCGTCGGCGCGGACCGCTCCCGTCCGTACGAGGAGGTTCCCAAGGAGGAGTGGCTCGCCAACGGGGCGGCGTATCTAGTTCGTGCGCTGGGGGATACAGACGGCGTGGACCAGGAGATCCAGCGGCTGGCGCTCACGGGGGATGCTTTTAAATGGAGTCATCAGGCGACGCTGGTAACGCGGTATCGTAAGTTTGCAGTAACTGCTGGAGGTTTGTTTGTCTTGGGACCGGATATAATGCAGAACGGGGACGTGGTTGTTGTACTGTATGGGGGAAAGGCACCGTTTTTGCTAAGGAGGAGGTCGGATGGGAAAACGTGGATGCTTGTGGGTGAGTGTTATGTACATGGGTTGATGAACGGAGAGGCTTTGGAGGGTGATGCGCCTCAGGAGGAGTTTGTAATTTTATGAGGGCTTGGGTATCGTGTGATGGCAAGGTCAGGATGGATATACCCCGTGGGATAGCTACATAGTTAGCAGTTTTGGATATTGTATACATGTATAACCATAGTTTTATAAAAGCAACCCCCTTCTTGAGCATTTTAAGCATCTCCCTTCAGATTAGATCTCAACGTGATGTGATTCATGTCGTGTATCATTGTGTTAGTTGGGTATATACGTCCATATTCCATCCATCCAAACGAGCGTATCTAACAAAGATGAAGATGCCAATCCAACGCCAGTTCAACTTCCGATACAAATGGTCATAGTTCGGAAAGACTGTAAAGAAGCAAAGGGTATAACCAGTCCATATAACCATTCTCCATTTCCTCCTGTTCCTCATCCATGTTCATTCCTCATTCCATATCATGCCTCGTGTGTCAGTTTCTCTTAGACTGCCTCATGCCCCTTCACTGGCGTCGCTCCCATGATGCTGATGCCGTCATCGTCATCACTAAGTGAGCGTCGAGGGTCCGGTCCCAAGTCCTTGTTGACGATGCCGGAAGTCTGAGGAGGCAGGTTTCCACCTCGGAGTTCCCAGCTACCCACACGTTCATGGTGAATTCCTGTCTTTGTCACCACGACATCAGGATCACCCTCCTTTCTCTCAGATCCCTTGAAACCACCAACAGCAGCCTCCGTCTGTGTCTCTTCAGCAGGAGGAGGATTGTTGCGGCTGAGACGAACTCCTCCTAAGAAGTAAAGGCCAGCAAATACAATGCCGACGACGACGAGCATGATGATAGCTCCAATAATTCCACCAATTGCTGGACCAACTGTAGAGGTGCTCAAGTCCAGGTTTTCCACTGCGTTCAAAAGACACCAGGGGGCAGGCGTGGGACTGCAAATTTGACACCAGTCGTTGGCCGTCCTGCCGAGACCCTGCATGGTTTCCAAGAACTCGGTATACAACACCCCGTCAGGACTTGGACTGAAAAGCCCCTGGTTCGCAAAGTCCTCATCCACATCCGCCGAAGCACGATAAGACAATCTCACACGCAGAGTATCGGCAGACGGCTGTCGGTTAGGAGAGTCAGGGTCCTCGCCAAAGAGCTCAAACACCAAGGCAGCACCCGGCTCAGGAAGTGTGGAAAAGGGCCCCTCAAAGATCGCATCACCCGTGACGAGCCCTGTGAGGTGGACGAAGCTCATGATGGGCTCTAGGGATCCAAACATGAGGCTGAGCTTGTTATACTCGCCCTTCCACTGGATGTTGTTCTGGAACTGCTGCGTCACTCTGTTGGCCAGCGTGCGGCCGGCGATGGAGTAGAGGATGCCCAAGGGGTCGGTGTCGCTCTCGCGCTCTTTGTAGCTGTTTTGAGCGCGCAGAAGGGTTGTGGCGTATGATCTGAGGAAGCCGAGCGTCACGTTTGCGTTGCTCATACCCGTGTGGACGGTCTCGTTGTGGCGATACATGTAATCAACGTACTCCCAGAGTTCAAAGGCGTTCCAGAAGTGAGCATAGCCAATTTCAACCGTCCCAACGAGAGGAGCAGTTGAAAAGAGGTTCTGGTAGAAGGGGAGCGTTGACTGGTAGAGACCGTTGAGCTGCTCATCTGATGTCAAGTTGGAGTTCATCTCTGTGTTCCAGGCAGAGCATCGAGCTGTCCCATCGAGTCTAGAGTGTGTTAGCAGGGTCTTATTTGATATGGTTATGAGCGTACGCAGTAGAACTGGGGTCCATGTAGCTGGCAGTCCTGATATTGGGATATTGATATCCATTAAGTGGGTATTCAGTGTTGTTATCACCCAGGTCCAAGTTGAGACCCAAATCTTCACCTCCAGCGGTCGCATCGTAAGCATTGGGTGACGGAGGATAAAGGCCCTGCATGAAAGCCATGGCCCCAGCAGACACCCACTCATCCGTCTGGGAAAGAATGTCGACATCGTCATTGTCAATCACATCAATGTTGAGCTTCTGGATGTAAGCAGTCTGTATATCGTCAAAGTCAGAGTCGTTGACGCTGTTTCTGAGGTAGCGAGCTCGAAAGGCCGTCCCCTGCCGCCACATCTGCTGAGCTCCCTCGGGAGTCAGGATGGTGCGCATGTCGCTGATGATGGGCGTCCTCTCGCCATGGTTGACGAATGCGACGGCCGCCCAGACCTTGTCACCGCTGCTCTGGGCGGCTGCGCTGTTGATCAACGGCGAGACCGCAAAGAAGCGCTTGAGGTGAACCATTGTGAAAGACGATTGAGGGGGCTTAAGGCCTCATCTGACACCTTCGAGGTGAGGGGGGAGGAGATGCAAGGGAAAAAGAGAGAGATAAGCTCAGAGGGAAAGGATGCGAGAGGGATTCATGGCCGGGTTATACAGAGCTGCAAGCTACGGGCGATCGTCATCCATTAACGGCATTTCCGCCAAGATCAGGCTCTAACAGAGTGCAGGTCTCTGTACATGATTACAGGGCCTACCGGCTACGACGTATCTTCTCATCGAGACATGGCGTTGGGATTCCACCAACAAGGCTGGGCAATGATGTGCTCGTGAGCGGGGTGGCTTTTCTCACACGGGAGCTCGATAGCGCGAATGGCATGATAGAGGATGGGCTGCCACCTCTTCTTTCGCCGGGAAGGGCGAAGCCAGTACTCGAGGCCACCCAATCATATAGGCTCAACTCGAGATGGTTGCACACGATGTGCTGCACGAGCGGGGGAAGGGTGGCTGGAAAACTGAACAAGGATGGATGGAAGCTAAGGTAGCGCGGGCTTGTTGAAAGCACTTCAGCCCTTCACAGATCTTGGGAGCTTTCCTGTGTGGTATCATGGCGGTGAGTTTTGGGGAGAGTTCGAGGCTTTCCGCTGAAGCCAAAAGCAGCTTAAGCCAAAGGGTGTTGTGTCGTGGGTGACTCGTAAGTCAGTATGAGGAGCTCTGCTTGCTTATCCTGCAGATCCAACCTCACGGAGGATTACTCTCGAGTGCGTTGCAACTGCAGACGTCGGGTCGGTAATCATTCGGCCTGGGCGAGGTTGACAGATGCGGGGCTTCAGATAGACAAACACCATGTATCAATTATGCCAAGATGCATAGTACGGGCACTAGTTTTTTTATGCAGAAACATATGCTTTATTCCATGACGTCGTTGGCAGAGGTTAAGTGGCAGGGATATTTGTATTAGTGACATGCCATCTCTTTAACATGGTGAGAGTTGCAATTGGGGATGGGTATGTGAAATGCGATCGCGGATACGCCCATAGCTTGGCGACCTACAGTTTCTAGTGATTAACGGTCACGAGATCCAGCCATTTGAATTGAGTTGGGTAGAATGTGCAAGGCAGGCATTTGCATCCTCAAATCAAGGCATGTATGACCCCTGTCGCCCCAGGGTCAGAACAAAGACCCTGCCATGTTCCTGAGCAAACATTCCTTTCTTAACCTTGAAAGATAGTTGACAAAGACGGCAGGTACTAACTGAAAGCAATCATTTCCACAAATAGCTTGTCGAGGCGTGAATATGGCTGTGAAGACACTCTTTGTTTGAGTATCCCCTAGACTGTTATGAGCTTGACCGATCTCAACCAAGACGGATGCTCCCGGCCCCAAACCGTTAACCTGAGCGTCTCTCGATTTACATCCCATTCCACGACCAATTAGCAAATATCCCGTGACAAATGGTGGAGTAGAACTGGGCCATCTAGCATATATCCCGCAATATCGAACGCTGGCCACCACTCACCACAATCGCCCATGGCAAGCGGACAACCGCTTGTGAACAACGGTTCCATGGTCTAACGGTTATGACTGCGGATTCTGATTCCGCCAGCGAGGGTTCGACTCCCTCTGGAACCTTTTTGCTATCGATTTGATGAGAGCATCGTATTTACTGTGTTGGTGAGGGCGAACTTGACATGCGATGCCCCACTTCAAATCCTGAAATGGGATCCTATACTTGAACCACCTTGATCTGGGTTGTTGTCTTGTTCGTTGTATTTTGTAGGAATAGAGACAAGGTGAATGCGCACATTGGCCGTAAAGGATAAATTTTCTGTCCTCTTCGAATATTCTCATTGCATTGTGATATCACAGGGCAATTAAGCCTGTTCGCCGACCCATGGACTGGTCGCTTACATCTGCCAAGTTCGAGGCATGGACCTGAGCATGGGACTTGGTATGATTTTGAGGTCGTGCAATTCATTGTGTCACTTTGTTTGTGTCGTGCTAATGATAAGAACGAAGGTCTTCGACCCTGAGCCAGACAAGATGATAGTCGGAGACAGACCTTTACAATACTGACATTTACAGCAAGTGGTGGTAATGCACGCCGATAACAAGCCGGTTATAGTAGGTATAACTGTTGCTCAATACACTAGTGTTCAAGCTGTGTACCATAGACGTTCGCCTTGTGTCGACAGCGGGTTGCGAATACACCCTCCTGTTCGCGCTACGAACAATAGTTGGCATTGATGATTCTGTGCGTGTTCAAAACCGATACAGAAGCGGCAGAGACTCATTTAAGTAGGAAGACAGGCTCCTCGTATAAGTAACATCACCAAGTGCTCTGCCAGCCACCTTCACTGGCATACTTGCACTACGCAGCATCATTTTCAACATTCCCTGACTGACCTTACCAGGGCATACGTACTTACACATCGGACCCGTCAGCCATGTCTTTTCCATGGAGCAACCAAGAAGGCTCAAACAATGTGAGCCGAGAGGTCCCTGCTTGGATGCAGCCGTCAGGTAAGCCTAACTGGTCGAGCCGCAACAACCCCTGGGGCACATCTCATTCTGAAGCCCCAACTCAAAGCCCTCCGAGACCGGATAACCTCCACCCTCCAGAGCTAACACTTGCACCATTGTTATTGAGTGCTGTTGAGGCTCCATTGCCAGAGGTATCAAGTGCCGCTGATAGCCTACTGCTACTAGCCTTAAACGCAGTAGGAAGTCTGGCACAGCAGACTCCGAATACGACTGAAAGCCTGACAGAAGAATCAAGGTTTGAGGCAGAAGGCTCGGCAGAGGAAGCTACCAGCCATACTGGAAGCCAGATAAAATGGACAGCAATCAACGATGGAGACATCTACATGGCAGAAGCATCGACAAGTGTCGATGAAGACATGGTAGAAGCACCAACAGACGGTGGTGAAGATCTGCTGGATGGAACATCATCCGACGACGAAGACATACCAGAAGCACCGGAAGAAGAGTCAAACGATGATGAAGACCTAGCAGAAGGAGCAGCGAGCGAGGATGAAAGTCCGGAGCAAGGGAAAAGACGGCCTGGAATATGCATGGACTGTTCCTTGCCTGTTCAAGGCCAAAGCCACCGTTGTCCTGAGTGTAAAAAGAAACGTAAATTGATGCAGAAAAGACGAAGGTACGATCGGGTGAAGGAACAGGGAAAGTGCACCATGTGCATGAGCAGAATAGCCAGAAAGGAATCTAGTATGTGCGACCGTTGCCACGCTGTACGGAGAGCCGCATGTCATAAGGCGAAGGAGGAAAACAGATGCTGTTACTGCAGAAAAAGAGATGCGCAGGATGGGATGTTGGGTTGCGCGAAATGCTGCGCCTCAATGAGAGCAAGCCAGAAAGCTGCGAATGATAGAGCCAAGAGCCAAGGAAAGTGCCAGTCGTGTAGAAAGAATGAGGCTGTGGAAGGAGAAACGAGATGCGAGGCATGCAGAGATTATCAAAGAGAGTATCGCAGAAAGAGGTGGCGCTTAAGGCGTATAGTACCTATAGCCTATAGATAGGTAACTAGACTTGAGCATCGATCAAACTAGTCTATCTCCTTTTTTCTAATATGAAGCCGTGCAGGAAAGATATATTTGTGAGTCTGGATGTTGAGAACTCGGATGCAGTGGATAATGACGGGTAGGGAACCAGCCTGGATAGAGTGAACCTGGAGCAAGGACCATCAAGATGAGGCCATCATGGGGTCAATGTGGGACAAGACAAGGCCGGGATGGTCGGTAGTGCACGATTGCCCCCGGCTTTTTGGTGTTGGGTTGGGTTTGAGGTTGGGGAAATCTTATCAATCTCATCAAGGTGCGTCAGATGAAGATCGTTCAAGATTGGATGTCGCATGTGTCATGATCTTGGCCTGGGGGTCCATGAGTGAGTCAAAAGACGTAGCGTTTAATCTGAGAATCAGACAATTAATTGATGATTGTCTCGAAATTTCATCCCGTGTTTGTAACTATTGTCCTGTTCCCATGCGAAAAAGGAGCTTCTTCTCCCTGATGGAAACCTCCGAAATCGAATGATGCAGGAGCGACGCTATGCCCCTGCCCTGTCCACCTAGAGCAGATTGCTGATGCGGTAGATTGGCTCTAGCGGCTCCCTCTGGGTACTTTGCTGCCCTGTTTCTTCCGGTGGCAGACTGGGGCGAATTAGCGCTGCGAGTCTGCAAGTACCTACAGCGCTTATTCTCGGCTGGTAGGTACCTGCACACTAACTTTCCTCTGCATCACCTGCCCTTCTGACCACCAACTTTACTCAACTGTACTTGGCCGACTACACCAAACCCAGTGTTCAAACTCACACGCCCTCTTTCATCTCTCGCTTCCAACAAACACTTCAGCTCTAACTCGCTCGACAAACACGACCTCCTCACGATTTCTCGAGCGCTCATACCCTCAATATTGCGCCGCACGCCGCAGCGATAAGCGACACAAATCCCACAATTCCTTCCTCAATGGCACCGTCGCCGATTGCGACGTGATCGCCCACCATGTCGGAGTCGACGTCCAAGTCGACCGACGCCAGCATTGCCGTCGCCGCGCATCCTTCCCAAGACCCTGTCGCTGCGCCGACCGAGACCAAGGCTCACGACGCAAAGCCCGCCAAGTCTGACCAGAGCTTCCTTCATTCGCCGCCCGATAGCAACAACACGGCCAAGTCGGACGCCTCTGACTCGGAATTGAGCGAACTCGAAGACGAACCCATTCTGAGCGATGCGCCGCAGCCTGCGCCCGCCAGCGACAACGGCGACACCCATAATGATACCTGCGACGATATTGGGGAGGTGCTTCCGGACCACTGGTCTGGTACTGTTCCTGTCTTTAAGCCGACCATGCACCAGTTCAAAGATTTCAAGCGCTTCGTAGGTCTGAACAAAGCCATTTTCGTTCTGTACTAACCCCTTCAAGATGGAAGCTGTCGACAGCTATGGCATGAAGTCTGGCATTATCAAGATCATTCCTCCGGAAGAATGGAGGGATTCGCTCCCGAGGCTCGACGAATTGGTAAAACAAGTCAAAGTGCGAGAACCGATCAAACAGGATATCATGGGCTCCAACGGGACATACCGTCAGGTCAATATTGTTCATGGCCGGTCGTACAACCTTCCTCAATGGCGCCAGCTTTGCGATCAGAGTGAACACCAGCCTCCAGCCAGACGTGGCGAACGACGTGCAAACGCCGAAAAACCAAAGCCACGAACCCGAGCAGCAGCAGCAGCAGCGGCATCCAACACTGCGGATTCTGCGACTCCCAAGAAGCGAGGGCGAGGACGACCAGCCAAACGTGGAGTTAGAGGCAAACGTGTGAAGGAGGAACCAGGGGCTGACGATGACCGCCCCATGACACCTGTTTCCCCTAAGCCAGATGTTGCAGAAACTCAAGAGCCACCAATCCAATCCATCGAGAAGGACCCGGGCGTCGAGGATGATGAAGACTATGAGCCCACCGTTGGTCGCATGGGTTCCCGACAAGCAAAGGCCAAGACCCAAACAGTCTCGGCGCGGCGTAAGTATAGTCGCCGAGAAGGATCTGCCATGATTGACGAAGCTGCATTCAAGGACTGGGACTACAAGATGGATATTTCAGAATACACCCCTGAGCGTTGTGAGGAACTGGAGAGAGTATACTGGAAGACGCTTACCTATGCGCCACCTCTTTACGGCGCTGATCTGATGGGCACCCTTTTTGACGAATCGATGGAGACGTGGAACCTCAACAAGTTGCCTAACCTCTTGGACGTTCTCGGAACCAAGGTTCCTGGAGTCAATACGGCGTACCTCTACCTGGGCATGTGGAAGGCGACCTTTGCTTGGCATCTAGAGGATGTTGATTTATACAGCATCAACTACCTCCACTTTGGTGCTCCCAAACAGTGGTACAGCATATCCCAGGCGGACGCCCGTCGTTTCGAGGCTGCGATGAAGAATATCTGGCCAGCAGATGCCAAGGCTTGCGATCAGTTCCTGAGACACAAGGGCTTCCTTATCTCGCCGCAACATCTTAAGTCACATTACAACATCACAGTCAACAAATGCGTTTCATATCCGGGCGAGTTCGTGGTCACATACCCGTACGGATACCATTCTGGATACAACTTGGGTTACAACTGCGCCGAGGCCGTCAACTTCGCGCTAGATTCCTGGCTTGATATCGGCAAGATTGCCAAGAAGTGCGAATGCGCTCAGGCGCAGGACAGCGTCTGGGTTAATGTCTACGAGATCGAGCGAAAACTCCGTGGCGAGGAGACAGAATACGAGGAAACAGAGGATGAAGAAGACGAAGAGGATGACGACGACGACGAGAGGTCTGGCCTGCCAACCCCACCATCAGGTTCTGGTGTCAAGTTCAAGGAGACTGGGCGAAAGCGAAAGCGTGGTCCTGGCGAGAAGGGAGGCAAGGCCAAGAAGATCAGACTTCGTCTCAGGACGAAAGCTGAGCCTCCTTGTTGCCTCTGTCCCAATGAAGTCCCAACAGCCGAGCTGTTGCCCACTGATGATGGCCGAAAGGCACATCGGACGTGTGCTCTTTATCTCCCCGAGACGTACATCGATACCGTTGATGGGCAGGAGATCGTTGCCAATGTGGCAGCCATCCACAAGGATCGCCTTGATCTCAAGTGCCTCTATTGTCGCTCCAGGCGCGGCGCATGCTTCCAATGCTCACAAAAGAAATGCGCGAGGGCCTATCACCCGACATGCGCAGCTGCAGCAGGTGTCTTTATCGAAGACCAAGACGTTCCTGTTTTCGGGGAAGACGGAACCGAATACAAGGAGCAAGCATTTGGATTTAGTTGTCGATTCCATCGGACGAAGCGAGACAAGAAGTTGGACGGAGATGCACTGGAAGCCGACTCACGGATCCAGGCAGCAGCAGCTAAACTTCGAAAAGGAGACACTTGCCAGCTGCAATACTTCAAAGGGGAAATTTTCGCTGGTGTTGTTGTGGAATCGCGCCCCGATGAACAAACGCTGCTTCTTGATATTCTACCAAACGGGTACGTCACCACTACTTTTATCACCATTTTTGTTTATCACCATTTCGTCAAAACAACACAAAACAAAGAAATAAGCTGACTCTTTTTAGGGATCGCCTCGAGGTTGAATGGAAGTGGCTATTGCTGCCTGACCCTACTGATTACCGTTTGCCAAAGGCATCAGCAAAGGCCATCCCGATGCCTACCTCGCAGAAAGACAAGGAGAAGCTGAAGACCAAGCATCTCAGCGACAACAAGCCCCAGAAGGATGATTCGTTTGTTGAAGGCTACACTTGGGCTGATTTCCAGGAGCATCCAGTCAGCAACAAGTTCCAGGTCAAGATCGACTTCTCCAAGCCTGATCAACTCTGGCACTACCTGGGCAAGACTTCGACCGAAGCTAAAGCCCAGTACACTGAGGATCCTTCCAAACCGCGTCACAATCCGAAGGGCAACTACTTGGATACGCTTCCCAAGGAACCTAAGCCGGTCAAACCCCCGAAGGTGATCCCGGCTAATGTGCCGCGATACACGTATGCACCAACAACTTCATTCGGCGGCCCATACCCTGCTGTCAGACCTGTTGCTCCTCTAGCTTCAGCTCGGCCAGAAAAGCCATACGTCTACAAGCCACGAAAGCCTGTCGAGGCTAACTTTGCTGCTGCTGCGGGTAGCTTCACCACCCAACAATTCACCCCAACTACTCCAGCACCCGTTCCTCCCCAGCAACCTCCTACCAGGTATCATCACTACTCGTACACACAGCCACAAGGGCACCAGGCTCCAGCTCCGTATTCTGCTCAGAGATTTGAGGTTAAGACTCCTCAGAGTTTCGCAAATGCTGGACACTCATCTGGACCATCTCGCCCTCCAGCACAGCCTCAACACCACCAGTGGCAGCATTCTGCTGCTCCCCGACCAGCACCCCCAGCCCGTGCGCCTGTACCTGCACCCGTGACACAGCAGCAAGCTAATTATGGACACCCGCGTCCTCAACTCAAGCCATCGTGGCAGGTTCATACGTCAATCTACCACAAGTATCCATTCTTCCAGGTCAATCACAACAGGTATGCCTCACAGCTTGTATGCACGGCCCCAGCTAACGTCCACGAAGGGACTCTACCAAGTACAAGACACCCTACGCAGCATGGGGAGGCTTCACCAATGGATACGAAGGCAACCTGAGAGCCCACATCATGGCCAACAAGGACACCTTCCTTCACCACAAGTCTCCTTACGGTCAGCAGCCTGCAGCTCCAGTTAGAAACCCGGCTCCACCCCAAGCACCTCCCAGCACTGCTGGCGGTCAGAACCCCTTTTCAAAGCCACCAGTGTCAGTGTCCAAGCCTGCAGCCGCTGCTCCTCCCATCCTGGGGATCCTACCTCGTCCTGCTATAAAGGCCCAGTATCTGCCAGGTGCGCAGGCCCGCCCTCAAGTGGTTCAGCCTGCCCAAACAGTCCAGCCTCCACAAGCCATCCAGCGCCCACCAACGGTTCAGCACCCATCAGTGGTTCAGCACCCGCAAGCGGCTCGACCTCAGTCCGCCGTTCAGCCTCCACAAGCTGCCCACTCACCTAACCAAAGCAGCAAACCAAAGATGGCACATCCGGCCAAGCCGTATAAGGTAAGTAGCTGGAACTATCGAGAGTAGTCACGGGTCGGCTGAGCCGCCAATCCAGATACCTCCCAAGGAGTCGCCAGTGCCGCTGCCGGCGAACTTCCTGGCGGCCATGAATTCGACTCCGAGTGCTCCCTCTACTGGAGCGACCCAGAAATCACCAAAGGGTTCAGTTACGAACAAGCAAACCCCAGTTCCGATTCCCCAGCTGCCTGGGATTTCCCCTATGGCATCTCAACAACAACCCGGTGTACCTCAGCAAGCAATTTTGGATCAATCCCCTCGTGGATCAACAAGGACCACTGCCAGGGCTTCTACGCGCCAGCCTGCCGGATCAGTTCAAATTTCAAGTTCGACAAGCCCAACATATACACCAACACGTAAGCAGGTGCCTGCACATCCAGTGCAGCCTGCAGAACGCCCTTTGCCGGAGCCAGTTACAAAGGGTTCGAACATACTCTCCAAGACTGGTTCCTACGAGCCTGAGGGCTTTCCAGACGTTCCAGGATGTGAATCCATGGAGTTCGTCGAACGTCTCATGAGTAACCTCCGCAAGGTCTCGCAACGCGGCACCATGAATTAGGTGGAATACAGCAGGTTTTTTCGGTCAAGGTTCCTCCTTAGGGCCTGCACAATACCCCGGACTTGCATCATTTTGACATTAGGAGATGTGGCGTTTAGGGGCATCAGGGAAATCTTTTTTCAGGTCACGCATACTCAAACGGAAATGCGTGAAAATTACGGACGGAAACGAAATGCAACGAAGCGCATGATCAGGCTTTGGGAAGCCTGGCACACGGGCATGAAAGGGCGGCTTCTGTGTAGAATTATTGTTTGGCGTACTGCATAGCTATAGTGTTTCATGAAATGGCAATAAAGCCGAAAAGCAAGCTGTGGACTGACATGATGTGAAGACGTGATGAGGCTCGAAGCTTGTATTTGAGTATTATTGGTGGCATTCCCATGCCATGAGCGTGACTATGGATTAAGACCACGGTAAGCCCACCTTCACCAAGTCCCTAAGATATCTGAAGCTGTATATATAAAACATGAATAGTGAAATAATCCGCCATGGGGTATTTCGCTGGGTATCGTAAACGCTCAAACTCGCTATTCGGGCGGATGGCAGAACTCGGATCCTAAATCAAGCTGTTTCCCTCATAGGAACTGGATAATATGGCTGAGATACCACGAGTCCGTTCACTCCCAAGTCCTCATCGATGAAACTGCTGTCCGGACTTTCTCCTTTAATATGTCCTCCCTCGGCCTCTTGCTCTATTTCGCCGTCATCAGACTCGGTAATGACCCCGTTCTCCTCTACTTGGAAGAGCTCATCCTTGACTACTCGAACAGGATCGTCTTGGATGTTGTCGACCTCATTCCAGAATAACACCCTTTCGAGTGTCGGGTAGTATTCGACGCCGCGCTCAAGATCCTCGCGGTGAGGACTGGGTGATTGACCCATCGTCATGGCGGAGAAATGCTGCCGCCTTGGAGGGCGAGCCTTGTTTTCTTCTGTGTTCATTCTTGATGCGCATGCTTGGAAGTCTTGAAAGTCGCAAAAGTTGACTCCATCTTTAAACAACCTCTCGTCATCGAAAAAGGCCCATGCTCGTTGACGATACATCCGTATATATGCCTGCACAAGGGGTTCGGGTCCTTGAGCAAAGTGGAAGCGGAATCTGAGTTCTGCCCATAACCCATCATCTGGAATGACTGGGTTGTAAGATCTGTCGATGATCGGATGGGAACTACTTCTAGGAGCCATCATGGGAGTTTGCACCGTCATCTCGTCGTAGAAATGATCGAAGAAGGCCTTGCACTCTTTAATGTCCAGCCTGAGAAGCTCGTCGATCAAGTTGATTCCAGAGGCGGCAAGACAGTTGATGAAGTTGCAGATGATCTCAGGTTCCGGACTCGTCATGTGAAGCTCCGGGTTGAACTGGACATTGTCAGGAAAGACAGGCTCCTCAAACGCCCTCCAAGCTCCATGACGCTCATCGAGCAGGGCGGCCATTGTCTTGAAGCCGTCGTCCGCGAACCGAACGGCGAGAGCCCCAACCAAAGTGCGAAAGTACTCATGGACACATTGGGTGGCATCGATATCCCTGATGCTAGGACGGTAACTCGTCCACCACTGACGCAGTAACCACCAACTCTGCTCCTCAGGAACACGGGTATGGGACCAGTATCTAGGTCTTACCGGTTTTGCCAGGCAGTTGAGTTGATAATGAAAAAAAGCCTGGAATAACCTGTCGCGTTCTGTACTTGAGAGAGAATTAAGGTGGACGCGATCTTGGGAGTTGACTTCGACGGTTCGATGCTCGTCGTAGGAGAGATGGCACCAGTGAGGCAGCTTCAGGTAGGCATGGACCAGGTGTGAACTCAAGGCTTTTGAGAGATAATCTTCCATATACTGCTCCGTCAAGCGTACAAACTGATACACCTTGTCGAGCTCTTTTGGGAGATACTCCTCCAGGGGGTCCGGCAGCTCAAGAGCGAGCCATTCCTGAAGGTGCATGTTGATGGTATTAGGCATATAATTGAACTTGCAGGGCCTTGGAAAGTTGATGATTGCCATAACATCTTGAATTCTGTGCTTCAAGTTCTCCGAGAATACACGCTCGAGGTAATCCCTCCGGGCGGAGTAGCTGGAAAGGAAAGTAGCCTTGTGAACGGTGTTCGGGTCGACGGTCTGGTTTAGCCGGTCCATTTCATATTTGAGCTCGTAGTGAAGTCTGGAGCCGGATTGGGGAGTATAGTATTCCGCGGATGTTGACTTCATGGTGGTTTTCTTGTCAGAGGTTATTCGAGAGATGCTGGTATCTGGTTTCGAAGTGATGGACGTCTTGAAGTCGAAACAGAAGAGTACTGCAAGGCAAGGGAATGAAGAATGAACTTGTTGAAGTTTGTATATAGAAAAGCAAGAGAAGTGTTGTCAGCTTGGCATGTCCAGCAAGCGAAAGAGAGGGGAAGAAGAAAAAGAAGTGTTGAGGACGGAGAGGATCTCGTCGACCTTATGGGGCAAGATTCCCAATTTTAAGATTCGAATCAAAGTAAACTCCTCAAATTCGGCCTGAAGCTTGAGCTGTGAGGTATCATGGCATAAATCGATCCAAGAAGGATCGAAGTAGGATCGAGATGTGCATCAAGCTGGCCCTGTGAAGTGAACGAGAGAAAACCCCCTGACAAAGGATATGAAGAGCCTTATCCATGCTAGAATGAAAGACAAACAACAATGAAAATAATGAACAGAGCTGTCAGAAGTGAAGGTGAAGAAAATTTGCCAACGGTCTGTTTTGAGTTGACCTTTATTCAAGCTTCTTTGTCTCGTCGGCGGTTTGTCACTTCTTTGCACTTGCCTCTGGCCTTGTTTCCAGCTGCCTATCACCGTCAATCTTCCATAGTGTTTCTAGCCGCGTTTCTGGCCTTATGATTCGCAGGAAACACCCTGGCCTTGTCACTGGCAAAGCGGGCCGTGAGAAGCTATTCCCAACTGCATGTGTTTGCTCCCCCCAACGGGAACAATGAATCAAACAGAAACAGAAGCATAGACAACTTTGTCCACTGCAATATCCCCATCAGCAACGTTTGCAAATCCTCTCACGTGAGGTGCAATACTTTTTTCGAACCGCTGCAGGCACCCTCGCAGAGGTTGTCTAACACGTGCAGTGCAGTGCAGTGCAGTTATCCCGTCCCGTCGTCACTGCAGTGCAGGCGGCCGGCGAGGTAAGGACTCCTCCTCCTGCTTTATCTTTATGCCTTGGTCCGTCCATCGCATGGACCAAAAAAAATCCTCATCTCTTTAATCTCGACCTTTTTTTTCAATCACACGCACGCTCTTTCTGCACCAACGAAGAATACTTCTGCCTGCGCACCCACTGGGCGCTCTCTTTCATTAACATGTCGTCGTCGCTAGGGGTTTGGGATAGTGAAGATGTTGAGCAGTCCAGGGTCCGGAATCGCGACTTCCCTGGCGGTCCCTACATTCGAGGGACTCTTCTGGGTCAAGGCGGCTTCGCCTGCGTTTACAAAGTTCTTCGACAACGCGATGGAGGCGTGTTTGCCGGCAAGACCTCTCCTAATGCAGTGAATAACCTCCGCAGGGAGGCTTCCGTACTCCGAAATCTAAACCACGTAAGTGAATGATGGCCCATACTCGTGCAGCTGATACTTATCAGGTTGATATAGGAACACATCGTCAAGTACATTGACTATTACGAGGAAGCAGACTATCCCTCTGCAAATGTCCTCGTGCTGGAGCTCTGTCCACATGGCAACCTGCAAACACTCATCAACGACTACACATATGGCGTGCCACAGAAGAAGGTGCTGGAAGTGATGCTTCAACTCTCACGGGCTCTTCGGTACCTCCACGGACAAGGTCGCTACCACGGCGACTTTAAACCACGAAATGTCCTGGTTCGATCGTGGGATCCTGTCAACGTGGCCATGGCCGACTGCGCGGATGTCAAGCGAGTCATCAACATCAACAGCCGTGACAAGCCACACGGGACAAAGTCGTACTGGTCGCCGTACGTCTTTCGACACAACCGACACGCCGGGACGAGCGATGACATCTGGGCCCTGGGCGTCTCGCTGCTCGCCATGATGTCGCAGTCTCCTAGATTCGTCAAGAAGGAGGAGCGCATGTATCCCCGACAGTGCCACACACACTCCCAGAACCTGCTAGATCTGAACCCAGATCACGACATTGTCAGACTCGCGAGCCGCATGCTGGAATGGAATCCCAAGGCTCGAGTGACGGCGGCTGAGCTTGTCGAGGTCATCCCTGACATGCTTGACAAGGTCGAACGACAAGAATATGAAACAGGGATGGCGAAGAGGATGGAACTCAAGATTCCAGAGGGTTTTGAGCCTATCGTTTTCTGGTAATGGATGGTTGAGTGTGAAAACAACAGAGGAGTTGACGGGATGTAATCAAACGGAAGCAAGGCGTAGGTATGGACTTTGCAATTGTACGAGAGCTTAATACAAACTGCGACACAGTCTTGAATGCTGTAGTTCGCTGAATCAAACTGATCAGTCGAAGCTCTTGTCATGGTGAGAGTGATAAAGTAGTATGTATGCAGCCGATAACAACATCGACGTTCAACCTTGAGGTCCAACCCACCTCCGGCCTCGGCCGGCTCGTTCGAAACTCGGCATCGGGTCGGAGGCGGGATGGAAGAGGGTACCATCGGAAGCAACCCGACGTAGGCCGGGGCTCGTTTCTTGAATTGCAATACCTAAAAAGAAAGCTGATTCGATGAGCCTCACAGTGTCCTACCCCAGTGTGGAGTTGTCGAACCAATCCTCGCGGAAATAGAATCAAGTCCTCATCATTGGAGCGTATGACGCGATTCACACGGTCTCCCCCAGACTCCACCACATTAGTCATCAGATATTCGTCCCCGGTTACGGCGATGTCGCAACCGCCAAACCTTGTGGAGAGGAGACGGCTCGAGGCCCCCAATTGAGATAATCTTTCCGCGAGAAGATAATAAGTGAGATGCCCTGAAGACTTGCCTGAGAAAAAAACAAAAGGTCATCTGACTAATACCCAGTATAGGTCGTTTTGTCGTGGTTAATGTCGCGCTCCATATTAACCACTGGCCCCTCCTCTCAGTCTGTGCTCCTCCGGACCGCACTTCGAAGCATCACCCCTCTTCACTCGAGATCATTCTCTAGCAGCGTCATCATGAGCCAGACACGGAAGCTTCACCCCGCGGCGCGGGTTGAGGGCCAGAGACAGGATGTCTGGTGAGTCTTGGCCCTCTATGGTTTTGACGATATGTGACTCTGACTGCTGGCTCACAGGTCCATCATCAATGAGGCCGCTGCCTCTTCTCCCAACCAGCCTATCGTGAACTTGGGCCAGGGTTTCTTTGGATATAACCCTCCCAAGTTCATTCTCGATGCTGCCAAGGAGGCCTTGGACCGTGTAGAGTGCAACCAGTATGCTCCCGCCAAGGGACGACCTCGGTTGAGAAAGGCCATTGCGGATGCATACTCACCCTTCTGGGGCCGCCAGATCAACCCCGAGACTGAAGTTGTTGTCACCACCGGCGCTAATGAGGGTATGCTCTCTGCTTTTATGGGTTTCATCGAGCCTGGTGATGAGGTTATTGTCTTTGAGCCTTTCTTTGATCAGTGAGTACCCCGCTATCCTATCAGTCCCTGAGCAGCTTCACTGATAGCCACATAGATACATTAGCAACATCCAGATGGCTGGTGGAAAGATTGTTTATGTGCCTCTGCACCCTCCTGCGTCGGGAGCTACCAGCAACTCTTCTGCTGCTGACTGGACTGTTGACTTTGAAGAGCTCGAGAAGGCCTTTACTCCCCGCACCAAGATGATTGTCATCAACACTCCCCGTGGGTACTCTAAACTTGGACTGCGGTTCCAAGCTGACAACTAGTAGATAACCCTGTTGGAAAGGTCTTTTCTCAGGAGGAGGTCCAGAAGATTGGAGACATTTGTGTCAAGAACCAGGTCATTATCCTCTCCGATGAGGTGTACGACCGTCTCTTTTATGTGCCCTTCAACCGGATCGCCAAGGTTTCTCCAGAGGTTGAGAAGATTACTCTTACTGTTGGCTCTGCCGGAAAGAACTTTTACGCCACTGGCTGGCGTGTTGGTACGTCGACCTCGGCCATCTTCAAGGAGTAGAAGTAACTGACACGTTTATAGGTTGGCTGATTGGCCCCGCTGAGCTCATCCAGCACGTCTCTGCCGCCCACACCCGCATCTGCTTCTCCACCGTGGCACCCCTCCAGGAGGCCACAGCCATTGGTTTCGAGAAGGCTGCCACCAACGGCTTCTGGGACGAGACGATCAAGGAGATGAAGGGCAAGATTGATCGACTCAAGGAGGTCTTTGAGGAGCTCAACTTGCCCGTCACCTACCCTGAGGGCGGATATTTCTTGCTCGTCAACATGGCCAAGGTGAAGCTCCCCGAGGACTACCCCTTCCCTCCCCACGTGGCCAGCCGCCCACGCGACTTTAAGCTGGCGTGGTTCCTGATCCAAGAGGTTGGCGTTGCGGCGATCCCTCCGACTGAGTTTTACACCGAGGGCAACGCACACCTGGCTGAGGACTACATCCGGTTCGCGGTGTGCAAGAATGATGATGTGCTGGAGCAGGCCAAGGAGCGTCTAAGGAGCCTGAAGAAGTACATTCAGGAGTAAAGAGTTGTGATTAAAAAGCGTTAAATGGAGAGTTAGATATCTGATAGACGAATGTCATAGATTCACTTTGAGCAAATCGGGACGTGTCCCGTATATGCGTGTCTACCCTTGTTCATGCACATCGGTCGATTGATATGTACGTAGAAGCATGCTGGGAACCTGGGGAAGTCGGGATAAATCCCCGGATAGGATGCCAAGAGATAACCGTGTTGATACCTGGATCAGCTACAACAAGGTGATATGGTTTGAGCAGTTTGTGCTCGTTGATAGGTATGTGGTGATGTATATAGACCAGAGTGAATTCCAGGACGGGGGGCAAGAGTTGAAGAATGCTATATATGTTGACAGTCTTATCTATTACAAACCTCTATTCCTATCTTCCTCTTTAAAGGCCCTCCTATCTTCAGGTGGAAGCCCCCGATCAAACTCCCCGCGGAGCCGGCCGAGGCGGTGGACCCTTCCGGAGGAAAAGAGACGTGGGGTAAGCGGCATGTTCCCCGCCCCGTGGTGGCGCACGGGTGTAAATCTGCCCTTATCAGTGGCGATTGGCGATTAGTACTACCCCGTCTCTAACTGGCGGGCGAATCACTCGCTGCCCGCACACGCAAACTCGCCCGCGTTTGCTCACCGTTCACCTCCCCTTAATCGATCAGGGAAGGTGCTGTTGCACAAGCGTGGACTGTCAGTGGTAGAGATGACGCACTGGCTTTTTGATGATACCGACCCTCCTCTAACGCGTCTCGTGAGCCGCCTTGTCTCTCCCCCCTCCCCCCTCGTCAGGAACCTCGGTTTGATATGAACCCTTAAAAGGAACCATTGCCTCTAGTTTTAAAGCTTGTTTTCTTTTTTTCTCCTTCTAATTGTTTTCCCTTGCCACTTGATAGTAGGCGTCTCTATTGTTCTCTGTTGACACTGCTATCTCATACCTACTTGACCGCATCGTAACCACCATGGCGCCGAGCGCCGTCTCTCCCGTGCGGGACACCAACCCTGAGCCCTTGGCCACTCTGACCTCCAAATTCGACGATACCCTCCGCTTCTATTTGAATGGAACAAGAGTAGTGCTAGACGAGATCGACCCAGAGATTACAGTCCTCGAGTACCTACGGGGAATTGGACTTACAGGGACAAAGCTGTAAGTGCTCTGAAGTCATCGCGAACCTCCTATGCTGACATATCCAGTGGTTGTGGCGAAGGTGGTTGCGGAGCCTGTACCATTGTGGTCAGCCAGTTTAACCCTACGACGAAGCAGATCTACCATGCCAGCGTCAACGCTTGCTTAGCTCCTCTTGTCAGCTTGGATGGCAAGCATGTCATCACGGTTGAGGGTATCGGCAACGCCAAGAGACCTCATCCTACCCAAGAACGGATCGCCAAGTCCAATGGCAGCCAGTGTGGCTTCTGTACCCCTGGTATTGTGATGAGTTTGTACGCACTGCTGCGGAACAATACCTCGCCTTCGAAAGACGACGTTGAAGAGGCCTTTGATGGAAATCTGTGCCGATGTACGGGTTACAGGTCGATTCTCGATGCGGCTCAGACGTTCAGCGTTGACAAGCCTGGTCAAAAGTTCAAGAAGGCTGGGGGAACTGGGTGCTGTATGGAGAATGGAAACGGTCCACCTAACGGAGGATGCTGTATGGACAAGGCGAACCTGGACGACGCACCGATCAAGAAGTTTACGCCACCAGGGTTCATCGAGTACAACCCAGAGACCGAACTCATCTTCCCGCCCGCCCTCAAGAGACACGAGCTGCGACCCTTGGCCTTTGGGAATAAGAGGAAGAGATGGTATCGGCCCGTCACTCTCGATCAGCTCCTTCAGATCAAGGCCGCACACCCGCAAGCAAAGATTATCGGTGGAAGCACAGAGACACAAATCGAGATCAAGTTCAAGGCTCTACAATACCCTGTCTCAGTCTATGTTGGTGATATTGCCGAGTTACGGGGGTACAGCTTCAAGGACGATCACCTCGAGATTGGCGGAAACGTCGTCCTGACTGATCTCGAGATGATTTGCGAGCATGCCATCCCACATTATGGACACGAGCGTGCTCAAGTCTTTGAGTCTATGCTCAAACAACTCAAGTTCTTTGCAGGTCGACAGATTCGAAACGTCGGCACTCCAGCTGGAAACCTGGTCACGGCCTCACCAATCTCAGATCTCAACCCGGTGCTGTGGGCAGCCAATGCCGTATTAGTCGCCAAGTCATCAACAAAGGAGACGGAAATTCCTGTCTCTCAGTTCTTCACCGGATACCGAAGAACGGCTCTTGCTCCAGATGCAATCATTGCGTCAATACGAATCCCCGTTACCCAAGAAAAGGGCGAGTTCTTTAGGGCATACAAGCAGGCGAAGCGGAAAGATGACGACATTGCCATTGTTACCGGCGCCCTCCGGGTGAGGTTGGATGATGAGGGTATCGTCACAGAAGTTAATCTCATTTATGGCGGCATGGCTGCAATGACTGTTGCCGCCAAGACAGCCATGGAGTATCTTGTTGGGAAGCGCTTTGCGGACTTGGGTACTCTTGAAGGGACCATGAGCGCTCTCGGCCGAGACTTTGATCTGCAGTTCAGTGTCCCTGGAGGAATGGCTTCGTACCGAAAGGCTCTTGCCTTTGGGTTCTTTTACCGATTCTACCACGATGTTCTCACTATCCTCGATGGCGGCTCGAACCATGTCGACAAGGAGGCGATCGATGAAATCGAGAGAGATCTATCAGGGGGGCAAGTTGACGAGCATGCCGCGGCCGCTTATACAAAGGAAGTTACCGGACAGTCCAAGTCTCATTTGGCTGCCCTGAAGCAGACGACTGGCGAAGCGCAGTATACCGACGATATTCCTGCCCTAAAAAACGAGCTTTACGCCTGCTATGTTCTCTCAAAGAGAGCCCACGCCAAGATTATCTCCGTCGACTATGCAGACGCACTTGATATGCCTGGAGTGGTGGACGTCGTGGACAAGGATGATATGCCATCTGCGGACGCCAACAAGTTCGGACCGCCACACTTTGACGAAGTCATCTTTGCAGAGAACGAGATATTGACTGCAGGCCAACCGATCGCCCTGATACTAGCAACTTCACCTCAAAAGGCGCAAGAGGCAGCCAGGGCAGTCAAAGTGGAATACGAAGACCTTCCTGCCGTTCTCTCGATCGAGGACGCTATCGAAGCGGACAGCTACCACAAGTTCTTCCGTGAGATCAAGAAGGGCGATACGGAAGAGGCTTTTAAGAACTGCGATCACATCTTTACCGGTACGGTGAGGATGGGTGGACAGGAGCACTTCTACCTCGAGACGAATGCCTGTCTAGCCGTTCCAAAGCCTGAGGATGGCGAGATGGAGATATTTGCCAGCACACAAAACGCCAATGAGACGTGAGTATACCCCCCAGAGCATCATTTCGGTTCTAACATTTCCCAGGCAAGTATTTGCGTCACGAGTTTGTGACGTGCAAGCAAACAAGATTGTCGTACGCGTCAAGCGACTAGGCGGCGGATTTGGCGGAAAGGAGTCACGATCAGTCATTCTCAGCTCTGCAGTGGCTCTCGCGGCAAAGAAGACCAAGAGACCCGTCCGCTACATGCTTACACGAGAGGAGGACATGGTGATAAGCGGTCAACGACATCCCTTCCTGGGCAAGTACAAGGTGGGAGTCAACAAGGACGGCAAGATCCAGGCCCTGGACTGTGACATCTTCAACAATGCAGGATGGACGTTTGACCTGAGCGCGGCGGTATGCGAGCGAGCCATGACCCACGTGGACGGGTGCTACAGCATCCCCAACGTGCATATCAGGGGACGTCTGTGCAAGACAAACACCATGTCCAACACGGCTTTCCGAGGCTTTGGCGGGCCTCAGGGCATGTTCATCGCCGAGACGTACATGGAAGAGGTGGCGGATCGATTGGGCATGCCGGTCGAGCAGCTGCGGCAGATCAACATGTACGGGAACGACGGCCAGACGCACTTTGGCCAGGGGCTAGGAGACTGGCATGTCCCGCTCATGTACAAGCAGGTGCAAGATGAGGCCATCTACCCTGCGCGGAGATTTGCCGTGACCGAGTTCAACAAGACCAACAGATGGCGGAAGAGGGGCCTGGCCCTTATCCCGACAAAGTTTGGCATCTCGTTTACCGCTTTGTTTCTGAACCAGGCTGGTGCTCTTGTGCACATCTATCACGACGGCTCCATCCTGGTGGCTCACGGCGGCACAGAGATGGGACAGGGGTTGTACACCAAGCTCTCGCAGATTGCTGCGCAGGCATTGGGTGTGCCACTGGACAATGTGTTCATCTCGGAGACGTCGACCAATACGGTGGCCAACGCATCTGCAACGGCAGCTTCAGCGTCCTCAGATCTGAACGGCTATGCCATCTTTAATGCTTGCGAGCAGCTCAACGAGCGGTTGGCGCCTTATCGAAAGAAGCTGGGTCCTGAAGCAACCATGAAGGAGCTTGCTCACGCTGCTTACTTCGACCGTGTGAACCTTTCGGCGCAGGGTTTCTACAAGACGCCAGAGATTGGCTACGACTGGAACACGGGCAAGGGCAAGATGTTTTTCTACTTTACGCAAGGAGTTGCCGCAGCTGAAGTCGAGCTGGATCTGCTGACAGGAACATGGACTTGTGTACGGGCAGACATCAAGATGGATGTGGGACAATCGATCAACCCGGCGATTGACTACGGACAGATCCAAGGAGCGTTTATCCAAGGACTTGGCCTCTTCACCATGGAGGAGTCACTCTGGTTGCGGAACGGGCCGAATGCCGGACATCTCTTCACGCGGGGACCAGGCACATACAAGATCCCCGGATTCCGTGACATTCCCCAGACCTTCAACGTTTCGCTACTCAAGGACGTGGAGTGGAAGGAACTGCGGACGATCCAGCGGAGCCGCGGCGTGGGGGAGCCACCGCTCTTCATGGGTAGCTCCGTCTTCTTTGCGATCCGGGACGCGCTCAAGGCGGCTCGGGCACAGGCCGGGGTGGCGGCCTCGGGACAAGGCGAGGACGATGATGCGGGCCTGCTGAGGCTGGAGAGTCCAGCGACGCCTGAGAGGATCAGGTTGGCGTGTGAGGACGACATCATGCGTAGGGCAAAGGTTGTGCCCCAGGATGGAGAGAAGAGTTTCTTTGTGGCGATCTGATCTGATGAAAAAGTGTGGAGGACGGGACGGTAGATGGACGAGGGGGGCATGTCTTGGAGACTCGGTCTTGGCCAACGAGAACAAGGTCACGGTAAGTGACAGAGTGGGACAGGACATGTCATGGGATTGGTGTTGGCTGCTCTTTTACGGAGCAACAGTGTTCTGGATGCTGAATGATAGTTATACGCATGGTCAAGGACGGATGCATGACATGAAATGTGCTGTATGTACCTCTAGATGATGATAATGATAACAACAACAACGACCAATCTCGATTTAGATGTATTTCGGTGCAGCCATGTACCGACAGCACAACATCATGAAGATTTGCAGAAAAACAAACGACGTAAACTTGGCCCTGCAGCGGGCGATATGTTTTGATGCAGAGACGCCAAGCGCCTATCACGCTCTTGCAGATCGAGTAACATTTTAGAGGTCACGCTTTGCGAGGAATTGCTTTGTCCAGCCACGCGTCTTGGAGAAAGATACATGCCGTTTCTTCTTCGGACATGATGCCGTGTCCGTTGCGGGGCTGCTGAGAGATACAGATCATGCTTCAGTCAAAAGATAAACTCTCAACGGCTCATCTGATAATTCATCAGTTCTAGAAGCCTGGATCTTGATTGATCGACAGATATACACGCTGTGACACCAGACGGCCGGGTGGTGCTAGGGACCACCGCACCGCCTCAGGCACGCAAATTCCAGCCTCCGAAAGTTGAGTGCCTGGTCCTGACGGTCCATGTCACCGATGTCTTGCATCGGCCCAACGGGGCTGGGGATGGTCATCATGTCGCCTTACGTATGCAAGTTTGTATGTAAGTTCTAGGCAAGTACCTACACCGACGCTTGAAGAAGAGGCCGCCAGACACATACACACACACACACACCAAAACAAGAGAACGAATTGGCTTGGGAGGAACACGTCCATATGGTTGTATCATGAGGCGCGTCGACGGGCGTTTCATGGATGATTGATAGCCGCGCATAGCCGATGTCCGGAATGACTTTTCTCTACGTACCTACCTAGGTAGGCAGTCAAGACTTCAGCAGTTCCATGCATCCAAACTTTGGGGGCTGACAAGCGGGGGGTTAGGTATCCAATTGAGCGGTGAGGCCTCTTGCGAAATATACCATGCGAGATTGCAAAGCCATGGCGATGGATGTGATGGTCCTCAAGAGGCCTACGCTGTGAGTGAATTCATTCAGAGAACAGCCCAGGTGAGAGATTACCCAATGTGGAAAGGTGTCTTGAAGCCTAGCGCCATGGATCTTCCAAAGCCTTCTCCGTCTTCCATCTCGTTTTGGAAGGAAAAAAAACTCGTACGCTTGAGATGTTATCGTACCAGGCCCCATAGTCCAAGCTGAACATCAGATGATTTGCCTGGCAGATACACAGCCCGTTTCATTTGATAACAGAGCAAGGGGAAAAGTGGCCTGACAGATCGAATTGAAGACTGGGGTTTCTCACGGACAGAGAAAGTCAGCAGATGTGAAATGAATTTCTCATCCTTGGTGTGTGTGATGGGGGGGCTTGGCTTTGAGCTTATTCATGCTGTGCCTGTCCCATCCCTCATTCGGCTATCTTGTGCTGCTCATTCTCTTTTTTTCTCCTTCCGCTCTGCCGCGATTTTCGGCTCCGGGGAATTATGAGGGGTCCGAGGAAAGTGGTGTGTTTTCTGCTGATTGATGCAATACAAATCCATCATCCATATAAGCACAGTTTACTCTTAATATCATTCAACACTGTATACCAACAAGTGTTGGCTTCATGTCTCGTTATGTAAACCAGCTGTACGGTGCTTGCGCTAACGAGTCGGCTTGTGGAGCTGTTGCGCGCCTAGAGTGAAGGGAAGGTCAACCCGGACTGGAAACTGGGAGAAAGAAGGCGTCTCGTTGCGGTCACTTGCTGCGGGCGTTTGAAACTTACAGAGCATACAGTGCTGTAGAGACCAACCCGGGATCCGCTCCGGCCGGCTTCTAATGCTGCTGCTCGCTCACCGGGGAGGCCAACCAGCGCTGCCCCGCGCCATTCCCTGGTCCTGACCGTCAAGTCAAATCTTGTCCATTGTGATCCGTTTCTCCATCGAGCCATGAAGTAGTTTCATCCTTTCATCCTGGGCTGGCCTGAGTTGGTCTGAGCTGAGCTGACGACACGGACTATGACCGTCTAGAATCAATCAATCTCACTGACCAACGGCGACAGAACCAACTGATGAACTAAACGCCAACCTAGAAACTGGCTGATCACCACCTCGAGTCCACCGAGAATAGATCCACACTCCACTCACTCCCCTCGTGCGTCTCGCTCGTCTCCTTCAGCGTCGTCTTGTCCTGCCCCCACAGTGGTCAACTAAAGCCCAGCCCGTTCCGGCCCCAGGTCAGGCCAAACTTCACCGTCCAGGTCCTCAGACCAGTCTTGCAATTTTGTCTCTCTCTCCGACTTGTTTTGTTTTAGAGACGGTCCCTTCTTTTACCTCCCCCCGAGCCAGCCTCGGCTGCTGAGCCATCAATTCCAAAC
>JAPFTC010000214.1:0-183108 GCA_030779165.1 Fusarium sp. MBC 441
CTCCAACAACTGCTACCCCAAGACCCAGTGCCAGGGTTACAAGGGCTGCGACAAGTCCAACGGCGAGTGCGAGCCCTCCAAGGCCGCCAAGTGCTAAATGGCTCGTTGACGGGCAGTGCGCTTTGAGTTGTTCGTTTTAATTCTTCTTTGATACCGTTGCCGGCATCTATGTATCTGTTTAAACACTATAGAGTGGTGGATCGCTACCTGTACATATTACCTTAGCGAAGTACATAAAAAGAGTTGAGCAGGCTTGGTCCTGCGTGTGTCTAACATTGTTTCACTCGATCCTGCAATGTGACCTAGCTTATCATTGTTCTTGTTCTACTGTGGGATGAATAGCGACTAGAGCCGGAGCTCTCATCGCATCCCCCTTCCATGCTATTGACTCCCCTCTACTTGTGATAACGGGATTAGGACCTAATGTACATACCCACACGAATAATGAAGGCTATAATGGAAAGGGATGTCGTCGACGTTGGAGAGCTGCTCGGTCATCAAGTTTATCCAAGTTACAACTTCTTGCTTGACTTTTGCTTGGACAAACTCCAGGGAGCAACATGTACAGCAAGTCCAGACATTGTTACTACCTTCAGAGAGCGAGTACCCATCGAATTGAGACATCTATAGATCCTTTCGCTCTTTTTGCATTTCCTTGTCCCAAGCGTTGACCTGGTCGTAGTTGCGGATAAAGTCATAATAAAACTTGACCATGTTGACGTGCTCGCTCATAAGAAGCTTCTCGTTAATAGTGTGGATGTTACCGAACGACTTGAGGCTTCCCGGAGTCCACCTGTAAATGTTTCTCGACAGGTCTGTAAGGTTCAGATGTCAGATTGGAACGCATGCATCTGAGGGCTGCGACTTACCAAGATAGTGACGAGTGTCAGTGTTGCCAGTCATGGCGCCAGGTGCCGGAACCACGGTCGAGCCTCTGCGGCCAAACGTATAGCGAACAGTGCCTGCGAAAACATCCCAGACCGCGCCACTTGTGGGCGAGCTTGTTGTAGGATAAGATCTCCTTCGTACGTCCATCTGGAGTTTACCGCTGTACACAGGTTCCCAGGAGCTTCTCGGTTTGTCGTTCTGAGGGGTGATGCCATTGGCAGCAAGATACTTCTCGTACTCTCTATCGCCCTTGAAGGGCTCGAGTTGAAGATTGTATTTCCTAGCGATCCCCTGAGTAAGTTGCACCATGCGGTGCTGGATTCCGCCTATGCTGTCTTGCGGCGCAACGCGATAGTTGACTCCCATGCCGACAGACTCGGGCAGGGTGTTGGAGCTCTGACCTCCGCATACCTTGTTCGCGGCCTGAGAAGTTTGAATGGAGAACCTCTTCTCAGGAGACATCTGGGCCCAGAGCTGAGCCGCCCCTCTGAGGTCGCCCCAACGGATCATCTGGGTGAGGGAAGGCAGAGCACGGGGCGAGTACTGGGTGAAGCAAACCAACCCTTCATGCACCGGGCTGTTCCTGATGACCTCGGGTTGGAAGGGATTCGACTCCAGGGCCGTTACGACTTCTGACATGATACCAATAGCGGTGTGAGGAGGGGGGGTGCCACTTGAACCGCCGATCATGCCAAGATCGAACCACACATCCAGATACCCCTTTTCATACACGGCTGGGAGCGCGTATAAAGTGTCACTGACGCTCCCCAGGCCTTCACCACCCTCATTGAGGACCACGGAGATTCCGCCTTTGCCAAACTTATCCTCGAGGAATTCTGCTATGGCGCTAGCTCTGCGAGAGCTAGAACATTGCTCGTCATAGCCAAATGCCAGAATGATGGTCCGGTCTGGCTCAAAGTCATCTTGAGACAAAAGGGCCTCCAGAGCAGACATCAAGGCCGTCATTCCAGCCTTGGACGCGGCACCACGGCCAGTGAGGTATCCGTCCCTTGGGTTGTAGTGGGCATCGAATGGAGCATCCTCCCACTCGTCAAGGGTCTCGTTGCCAACTGGTACAACGTCTTGGTGAGCAGTCAAGAGGATGGGCGCGAGGTTCTTGTCTGATCCCTGAACCGTATAGACAAGCCCGAATTTGTTGATTGTGTCCAAAGATGCATGCTCATCTCTTAGTCCCGTGCTGTCAGCTCCACACTCTCAATGGTACCAGCAGACTTACACGTTGGGGTATGTATTCTTGATGTGCTCAGGGATTTCGTTGAAAGCTCCCCATCTCTCATCATCATCGACATCCCCCATGTCATCGTAACAAACTGAAGGGATGCGGACAAGTGATTGATGGCGCTTGGCTAACATGTCAATCATGTCTTTGCCCGAAAACAGATCCCACGAGCTTGGAAGTCCGTCGTGTGAAGGATCCATGGGCCGCGAGAGTTGACATCCAGACCGGGCCGCTCAACTGCGCTTTGTTGTGATCTGCACCCTGTCCGATGTTTCACCACATAAACTCGACAGACGGAAAGATGCTGCAAGACCCAAGATACGCCTAGATGACCTATCTCAAGTTGATCCGCCTGCCACGTTCTGCAAGACGGTTCATGACGTGGCAGACGGCTCGCAAAGAATTCGCATAATGCGTCGGATTTTTCTCATAACCCCTCTCTCCGGGGGCGAATTGCCATCCCAACATGATGCTGTTCCACTGAGTGGTGATGGATGAGCTTCCGACGATAGAATACGGAGTGAATATTCTCTCATTCCCCACCGATGCACATCAACCAGTGGGTGCAGCCATCTTATTCGAGCCTCCAGCCTGAAGGATAACATTCTCCACCTTGGATGCATGCAGTTCAAGCTGGGAGAGCTCATGTCGAGCCATTTCTGCCGACGGCTAACTGCAGCGGAACTGATCAGATAGGCAAGTCGATGGATTCGGCTCCTGTCTTTGCATTGGAAGCGACGTCAACGATGGATTCATGCCCTTGTGATTGGACATTTATGGAGGCGCGGGGGATGAGATACACATCCTCGGTCCGGGACGAATCGTGAAGCGGGATGGCTGCATGCTTGCATGTTCATCGTTCCGTCCCGTCTTGGCACCTCCACTCAGTCAACGCTGACGAGATGCTGGGTTTGGCAAAATGACTGGATCACCTCTTGAAGGCTATGTCCTCGAAATGTGTCTCAACATCATGGTCCGCCGAACATTGTCTAGGTGAGCTAGATGTACTACGTTCCACCATCAGGCACAAGAGCTCGTCAGCAGCTCGGCGATGACAGGCGGGACTATAACCGCCGTGCTAAACATACAGACAGGCCTAGCCTACAGATGGGAATCGAGAGGTAAGGGTACGCCCCTACCGCCCCGGCTTCTCCACAGTCATGCAGCGTCAATCGAAAGCTCGTGTCATATCTGCAGCATGTGAGATGCTCACTCTACAAAATATGACGAATCAATCCAATCTTGATGCTACCCATGTCTCAGTCGAACTCAAGGCTCGTCGTATCCACTATCTTTCGGCGTCACGTACAGAACCCTGCAGCTACGCGCTTGCCTGCACACAGCTCTTTTCGGCCATAACAGAGTAACTCTTGACCGCTATCGTAGAAGTAAGTGAAGCAGAGATCCGACTCCCCACCCCGAGAGAGCTCAGCATCGTCTTGGTGCTGGCCTTGACGTCTTTGGCCAAGTCATTATTTCATCAAACATGTCTCTCTGCCGTATGGAGCCCCGGAGTTTGAACTGGACGAAGAGGCGAGGCATCTTTTCTTGGGCATTGTTTTTTCGATACGTAGCTGTTAGTCATATATATCCTCACTGAATGAGCCCTTGCCTGCATCGGCACCGTTAAAGAGGGTCTCATGATGTTGGTGAAACGCTGTTAGACAGTCTACCCCAGGATCATGTTGGCTTCTAAGACGGCGTTACTGCGAAGAACACGGCGAGGAAACTCCAAGCCGACTGGGTTAATCCCAAGTAAGAGATGTATCAGTGATAAATTTAGGCACCGGCCATTGCCTAGGATCGTGTTCCACGCCGTCCTAGAGCCCGGGCCATTTATCGTCCATGTCTCGGACGTCTGCCCTCTGAGATTGGTGGAAGAATGAAAGGAAGGAAGCATCATCGAAGCTCGTACAATGCACTTGCTAGGCCTGGCCCAATCTAAACGACGCCGACTTCTACCGACTCTTGCACAGTCGACCAAGTCCACCAACCTCGTGAGTGCAGGCTCCGTGCTAACTATCAAAGAAAGATAGCCAAGCGCAACGCGTCCTCCGATCTGTCTGTGATCCATGAAATTTTCACGCTCTCGACTCTATGTCTGACAGATCTTGAAGTCACTGAACAGAGCTCTCCTGACCATCATATCGCGTCTGAGACCCATGGTGATAATTGTTCAATAGAGCTTCCACGCCTCCAAAACCGGGCATCGCAGCGAGATGGCCAGTAAAAAAGGCCTAAGTTTTTGCTGTTTCTTCATTTCCTTCCTCGCCCAGTTGTACCTTTCTCACGGACTCTTGGTGACGAGCCTGTGCAGGGAGCAAACGCACCTCATCGATCAAGACCCGGTTTCTAGCGCCAGGCAGAGCCTCAATTACGGTCCACAAGGCCTTGACAGGCTGGAGTGATCTCACCAAATCGAGGATGACCTCAATGGCTGGGGCTTTCATGGGGTTTACCCCGGCTCTGAGGAGCAAAGCCAAGTCTGACATGCAGGGAGCTACCCAATCAGCCTTGTCCGTCGCCGTCTTGATTATCCCCTCTCGCCGGATGCGACAAGGATCAGCAGACGAAATCAGGGAACAACCAAGACACGCTACTTGAATCAACGCCATGAGCCATCGCTAGCAGCAGTATTTATCAGACCAAAGCAACTGTCCACGCCAACTTACTCAACAACTATAGTCGGCAAGCGGGGACGCCAGAGGGCACCGAAACTGTCATCAAACGTCGAAATGCCGCAACACTTGGTTGAAGAGGCTGAAGGAAAGGAGTTTCCTGAGAGGATCAGCCATGAGAAGGATATCTGCGCCTTGAGCAACTCGTTCCTCGCCGTTCTCAATATGGTGGCGCTCATTCTAGCATCCCTCGCATACAGCCAGAACAAGTCGAAAAAGCCTGCCGAGCTTGCACTCTGCGTATTGGTATGAATCGTGTCGCTCGAGATTTTTCATGTACGAGCTAACAGAATGATGAGACGGGCATCTTTGTTCCCCTCATCTTTGCTTCTGTGTGGCTCATCATTAGTATCAAACGAAATGATAGAAGGGCTGTGGCTAAACTCATCTTTGTGGCGGTTGTCGTCACCTTCTACTGCCTCTTATCGTGGGTAGTCCTTGATCAAAGCAATACAGTCATAGCTGACAGGTGACAGCTTCGGCTTTGGTGTGGCTTTTGCAAAGCGGCTCATCAAGAATGAGGAATGGGGGCCCAAGATTACATTTCGGATTGCGTCGACTGTGATCAATCTGGTAAACGTGTACGTTTCTCACCCTGATATCCGCCGTGGACTGACACTGAATTGACGTAGCCTTGTCGGATTCGTTATTCTCTGGTTTCACCAGCGTCTGGGTGCTGCTATCCCGAGTTATCCTGCCACGCCAGGTATGGCAAGGTGAAGACATTATGAAGAAGCAGACGGCCACTTACGGCTTTGTTAATAGTCATGGCCTCCAGTTTTGTCTTTTTCGAAAAGTCTTTTGTAGAGAAGCCTAGTTCGAGACCAGATCTGTGATGCGTCGTGGGATGTTATCAAGGATCTGTGTCAAAGCTACAGCGTACCAAACATGATAGCAACAGATGAGAAGTGTTACGAATTGAAAAGGACAGGGAATTAGAGAAGCTATTATTGTTTTGGAGCGAGGTATGCTTTATACGATGTTATGATGTGGTCGCTGCATATAAAAGAGAGACGACATCATAATGCTGGTTGAACATGAGAGGGGTGAATAATTATTCTTTTCTCGTATCGTAGTCTAGCATCGGTACGGGACATCAACCACATCCTCAAAAGTGAAGCGTCTTTCTAACATCCTCAGAGCCAGTCACACCCTAGAAGCTCGATACGAATCAGTGCTGTCGTCCCCTGGTTTTCCAGAGACAGCTCTTCATAGTCCAGGAAGTGCCTCGAGACACAGTGCACGAAGTTGATCGAGCCGCTGACTGTCCATTTATCCTCACCCTCCCACCAATCTACCTCGACCAATCGCCGACCTTTCAGGTAAAAGGCCACATTCTCTCCGCACACGTCTGTGACTCTCCCAATATCCTCAGAATGCCTTCGTCTGAGGTGGCGGTCGAAAATCCAAAAATTGACGAGACCGTCCTCAAGCAAGATCTCAAACAACTTGTCAATCATCTCAAACCCCCATTCTGCATTGTATTCCAACGCGATGTTTCTGGCCGGCCCAAGACCATCTGTGGCGGATGCGAGGGGAAGACGAGAGGTTCAGCCATCCCAATCAATTGTGTCCATGTTTTGCGGTCGGAGTATAAAGAGATCTCGATGTGGGAAAACAGTCAAGTAATGCACGTCCCCATGTTGGGCAGTGAAGTAGCCTGTTGCTGGTACGCCGAGTTCCCACTTGCATAGCATCGGCGTGGAAGACTTATAGTCGTCGTAAAAGGTTCGTCCGTTGACGCCACTGAACTTGCGCTTCATAACGAGCCTAGACTCTTTGCAGGAACTCCATAATCCTCCGTCGATGAGGTATGTTGAAGGATTGCTATAGTCCTCCGTGACGCCGGCAGAGAACTTGCTGGACCTTGGGGCAGCAAGACGGTTGCTATCATAACATTCATGGGGATGGAAGATTTCCATATTTCTGTTAACACCGTCGTCTTTCTTGGGGTGATAGACGTTGAATATGTGTACCCCCGGAAGGGCAGGACGAATAGCGAAATTCCAAATCATATCTCGAAGCTCCAAGGGGAGGTCGAGGAAGCGGTGAAATGTATCGTTCATTTTGAAACTCGGGAAAGGCGAATGGATTTTGCGCAGGAGTTTTGGAAACTGGTGATGTGAGAGGGGACTCTTTGTTTACTAACTTGCGGAAGACGACATCTTTTTATTCATCCGCCCAACACTTTGAAAGCCACTCCTGTCCGTATGAGTCACAATGATCTTCATCCACTGCCAGAAAGCCAAAACATTTCGCATTCGGGCTCGGCTGATCTGCACGGCCTGGGTAGATGTTAAGAGTCAGGATCAGAGTACTTGCTCTCTTCACTCAATTAACACAACCTAAAAGCAAACACAGCTATGAACCTGGTCAAGATCAACCTGGTCGACGTCACAGATGACTGCAAGGATGGTCGTGCTACACGTTTCAACACGTGCTTCCATCCGGCAGACCAACTCCCTGTCGATTTATCAAAACCCTCAGAGGCGCCTTATTCTTTCAGCCGCTGGCTTCCACTGATCATCAAGACCCGAAACGTCGATCCGTCGGCCGTTCAGACAGTCCATCTTTCTCGTGCCCAAGCCCGCCTCCTTGTGGATGCCTCAGCAACTTCCATCATCACGGGTGAGCTAAGTCGCGCGCTTGAGGAAGATCTCATAGATGAAGTTACCCCTGCCTTTTTGTCTCTTCAATTCCCACCCGAGGGGCTCTTCATGCGCTTGACGGGCTGTTCGCCCAAAGATGGAAGATGGAGAGATCCCAACCGACCTTCACTTCATTCCGCGGACGACATCATTCTTCGTCTGACAACCTCGCATCGAGCCCGCAACGACATTGTGAATAGTCTCGAGTCCGGGTCGGTAACCGTCGACATCACACTATTGCCTTTTGATGCTCGGATGGACAGTAGGCGCGAATACCGAGTTTTCTGCTGTCCAAAGAATGGAAAAATCACGGCAGTGAGCCAATACTGCTGGCATAAGCCTTGGCTTCTCCACGGCAGACCTGGTACGGCATTGAAGCCTGTGGCGGACAAAATTTGGGCCGGCATCGTTGTCCTTCACCAGCAAATCATGAACGATCTCAAGCCGGACGCCGAACTTGATAATCTCCTGCTCAAACACGGGTTCACGTTTGACGTCTTATACGACGAGGACAAGGGAACAACGGAACTCGTTGAGCTGAATGTGTTTGGGGCGAGGGGTGGATGTGGATCTTGTCTCTTCAACTGGGTCGACGACTTCTCCTTACTTTACAGAGAAGGCAAGGATGTACAGTTCCGTGTCACTTATTGAGATGGAACTAGTGGTTAACTGTCAAAGAGAGAGTCATCCAATTATTTGCGCAAGCGAGCGATATCAAAACTGGGCAGGTTTTAGGGCCAACTCTCTTGTTGCGCAGTTGGACCTCGATCATTATTACAAGATCCGCGACAGGCTGAAAAAACAAATGGGTGAAAAATAAAAGCGAATTCATATCCCCCTTGTTAAACTCCTTTGACTTGCAGTTTCATCCTCACTATCAATCGACTTGCGAGTTATCGCCGTCTCGACCGTGATATGGATGCGTCCGTCGGCGGGATAAGAGCGTCGTTTCGGGCCCACCTCAACCACACTTCCATTGCCAGTTGGTATCTGAGCGGCCCTAAGTCTTCCGGGTGCACTTTTTGTTGTCAAAGATAGAGTGTTGTGTGCCGGTGGTGTTCGGCTGTTTCTGTCTGAGCCGTTGCGGCTGCGGCCTTGAGCAACCTTGGTGATGAGATCTGACATGTTCATTTCGATGAACAGTTTGACCAAGAAGGCCAAGGAATGGAACTGAAGGTAACTACATACAACAGGTCAGCCATGGCTCACGTGCAGGTCATCGACTTGGTTCTTACACAAGCTTGCTGGGCAAGGACATTAGTCCGATGAGAGCGATCTGGGTACGCGGTTAGTGAATGTTCTACAGCAATAGACAAGAGACCATGGATTAAGCCTACGTCGAGAGAGATGGATGCCAAGATCATGCCACAGTTGAACTGGAACAAGGAGAGGTATTTGTCGTTGAGCCCGTGACTAACCATCCGGTTCCGGACCAGTTGGACGAAGCGCAGGTTAAGCAACAGATCAATGATGGAAAAGATGGCCATCTCGCATCTCTCCCAGATCTCGCTTATTCGCATCCACTTGGGTGAGATCTGAAGCTGGGCAGGGACCCAGGTGACCATGACACTGATATTGACCAGCAATATGAGCAGGAAGACTGCCCATCTGAGGCGGGCGACGGCGGCGGGGTTGGGTATTAGAAGTGCGAGACGGTTGACGACAATCTGCGTGAGAAGTTGGATCTGGAGCGACCAGAAGCAGGCTTATACGACAAAGTGGTAAGCGGATGGGTTCTCAAAGAACATGGTGGTTCGGTGCTCGTTTACCTATGAGGAAGAACAATTGAAAGCTACAATGGGGTCATTGGTAAGTCTCTGTGCTACCAGGCGGATGGTTTACGAACCTTGGTTTAATAAATCCACGTTGGAAGCACCAAGCGAAAGCCCCAAGCACGATATTCACTGCCCATCCAACCCAGATCATGACGAGGTACGCCGTGACATGACGCTTTCGTCTCCATATTTCCAAGGTCTGAATGGAGGCTCGGAGGGCGGCGAAAAAGACAAAAGCAAAAGAAAAGCCCCAAAAGATGCTGGAGCAGTTCATGTCGACATCGTTGGGGGCGTGAAAGACGTATGAGTCTGGGACGAGGAAGCCATTGCTCGACATATTGGCCAGATTTGGCAGTACAATCACGAATTGGCAGTACAACACAGAAACAGAAAAAGACTTGTTTGCCTCCTCGAGGTGGGTGCCCTCTCAGTTAAGAGGGACGAGTCGCCACGAGTCGCCTCCCACACCCTCTCAACCTTGGGATTGCGGGGTAGCGGTTGTCTAGTCTAGAAGGCGGATAGCTCGACGCATTCCCCAGACTCGTTTTGAAGAGTGAACGCGAGTCATGATGGGAGAGGCGTCAGCCGCAAAGTTACACAGTAGCAGTTCTGGATTCCAAGTTGCGGGGGAGAAGAGTCAAGTAACGCACGAGCGTTGATGCTGATGCTGATGCTAATGTTACCTTGGCTGGGGACGGGAGCAGAGGCAGAAGGTAAACAGTGCGTTTTTGACAGCTCAGTGAGAAGCTTAGCTTTGGAGGCTTGAACAATAACATGTGGCTGATGGTAGTAACTGTGGCTGGTGAGAGGGGAGCTTTGGTCTTGATTTTAGCATCCACTTTGCCGATATGAAGCAATAATCTTGAGAGAAGGATTGACATATGTATTACTCCATACTCACTTCTTTTTATATCATTTTAAGCCTCTTTTACACGTGTAATCTCGCTCATTCGCGTCTGCCCTGTTGCCCTCTTCCCAGCCCCGTTATCCGCTAGCTCGCATGGATATCCCCGGTACAGAAATACTCGCCTAACCGCCTTAGTCAGCCGCCTCATTAGACAGCTGGCCAGGTACCCACTACACCTCCTCGTTGTTCACCGCTCCCGCGTTCTTTTAATTTTCACACGACGCCATCAACGAACCTCTTCCTCCCTTACCCAAACACCTTCACGACAACCGATTAAGCTCTGCCCACCATGCGCGAGATTGTGAGCTTGCCCTCTGTCTGTTCTTCCCAGATCGTCTGTGTGCTAATCAAGCTCTCTTCGCCTTGCAGGTTCACCTCCAGGTCGGCCAATGTGTACGTACTAATCTGCCCCTTTCCATGGTGCCACCTTTGTGTCGCGCTGTTGCTAACTTTCGCAGGGTAACCAAGTCGGTTCTGCCTTCTGGCAGACGATTGCCGGCGAGCACGGTCTCGATACCAACGGCGTGTAGGCATTCCCCTCGAACCGATCGTCTCGTCTCGTCGTCCTCTTCTCACGCTTCGATCAGGTACAACGGTAACGACCACGTCCAGCTGGACCGTATCAATGTCTATTTCAACGAGGTACATACGACATCGCGTGACATGATCCAACCCATTCCGTGTCTCGGTCTCTGATCGAGCTTCCCACAGGCATCCAGCAACAAGTATGTTCCCCGAGCCGTTCTCGTCGACTTGGAGCCCGGCACCATGGACACCGTCCGCTCCGGCCCCTACGGACAGTTCTTCCGACCCGACAACTTTGTGTTTGGACAATCGAGCGCCGGCAACAACTGGGCCAAGGGCCATTACACCGAGGGTGCTGAGCTGGTTGACCAGGTCCTTGATGTCGTTCGTCGTGAGGCCGAGGGCTGTGATGCTCTCCAGGGCTTCCAGATCTCTCACTCTCTCGGTGGTGGTACCGGTTCCGGTATGGGCACGCTTCTGATCTCCAAGATCCGTGAGGGTAAGAGCACAATCGTTGAGATGTCGCGTAGTTTCGTCTACTAATCGCCCCTCCAGAGTTCCCCGATCGTATGATGGCTACCTTCAGTGTCGCCCCTTCGCCCAAGGTGTCCGATACCGTCGTTGAGCCCTACAACGCTACTCTTTCCGTCCATCAGCTGGTCGAAAACTCGGACGAGACCTTCTGTATCGATAACGAGGCTCTGTACGAGATCTGCAAGCGTACTCTCAAGCTGGCCAACCCCGCCTACGGTGACCTGAACCACCTCGTTTCCACCGTCATGTCTGGCGTTTCCACTTCTCTGCGCTTCCCCGGACAGCTCAACTCCGACCTGCGCAAGATGGCTGTCAACATGGTAAGCCATGCAACTCGCTTGACCAGACATACGTTACTGACATCCTTCTCCAGGTCCCCTTCCCTCGTCTCCATTTCTTCATGGTTGGCTTCGCTCCTCTCACTGGACGTGGCTCGCACGCCTTCAGCGCCGTTTCCGTCCCCGAGCTCACTCAGCAGCTCTTCGATCCCAAGAACATGATGGCCGGTTCCGATTTCCGCAACGGCCGTTATCTCACCTGCTCCGCCATCTTCCGCGGTCGTGTTTCCGCCAAGGAGGTTGAGGATCAGATGCGCAACGTTCAGCAGAAGAACTCTGCCTACTTCGTTGAGTGGATTCCCAACAACGTTCAGACCACTCTGTGCTCTGTTCCTCCCAAGGGTCTCAAGATCTCTTCCACTTTCGTCGGAAACTCGACTGCTATCCAGGAGATCTTCAAGCGTGTTGGTGAGCAGTTCACCGCCATGTTCCGTCGCAAGGCTTTCTTGCATTGGTACACTGGCGAGGGTATGGATGAGATGGAATTCACCGAGGCTGAGTCCAACATGAACGATCTTATCTCGGAGTACCAGCAGTACCAGGAGGCCGGCGTCGATGACGAGGCCTACGACGAGGAGTACCCCCAGGAGGAGTATGCTGAGGAGGAGCAGTAGATTCGAGTCAGATGAGGTGATTTACTTTCGACCACCAGACTACTTATGTCTATTCTGACCTCGCCACACATTTTATATACCTAATTGGCGAGCCCAAAGATGCCCATGCTAGCTACTGTGATGTGATGTTGTAGATTCCAGTGGCTCGACAAAGCTTCCGGCTTCATATCGGGAATCGGCGTAATGATACTCCGACGTGATTGCAAGTTTGTTACGGTCACAGCCTAAGAAGCTCCTCTGGACCTTGAGTACCCTCGCCGTGTCAACAATGAGCCAGCCTACCGTTCACTGCCCATCCATTCTCCGCCGTAAATGCGTTCGTGAATGTTGCTTCTACCCATGTCTAGAGCCCCAACAAAAATATCCCAGTCCGACTCTTGATAGCGTTGGGGGCTACCCTGGACTGTGGATTCATCCTCTATACCAACATGTTAGCAGCCAACACAGGAATGGAGGGGTTAGGTGAGGATATAAATACCAGTGTTTTCTAGTGTTGAAAGATCATATTCAGGTTGATCCATCGCATTTGAACCCTCGTTAACATACGGTGTTGTTATGGGCCACGGTTCATGATACCCTCCATCTTTGATCGCCGTGTGCTTTTGAACACAAGTATAGAGTGCGACAAGGTGGTTCCTATCAAGGAAGAATGGAAATTGGATATTAACGGTGTCCAAGAACTCGAGAGCCTGGTGAATATGGCGACTGGACGTTTCGAGTACGACTAATGCTAGGAGACATTCGTAGTCCCCATGTGCACTAAGAACGGGAAAGTAAATGAACAGCCGAATGTAGTGATAGACGAGACCCTGTGTGACACGTTAAATTAGTTGGCCCATTCGTGGCTTGAAGACCGGGGTAGGCATACCAGGACTACCCTGGTTAACCACGAGCCCAAGGGCTCCAACATTTGGGTGCGCCAGTCGTTCAATTGGTTCTCCAATTCCACCATGACCTGGTATGGTGGTGTCTTCTGTTCTGTAGTATCTGAGTATAGGATCTTGATTACTCTTGCAAGCATCTTGCTCGAATAATAAAAGATTAGGGCGTCTTTCGACGGATATCCGTCATCTCGCTTCGAGGCCTGTAAGCCCTCTCTTGGAGGATCCTCAGCGGCAGGCTGGTTGTACAGGCTTCTCGGCCTATCGATTAGAAGCCTAGGAAGACCAGTTGCAGCGGCGGAGAAAGAGTCCAAACAGTGAAATACCGCAAATGTACGTCGTCGTCTTTCCACGACCATGAGGCTGGAGAAAGGAGGCGCCAGTTCAAGATGTAACCCTAGTCGGTACAATTTACCGATGGCAATACCCTTGTAACATTGGCACTTGTCCCTGTCGCCCCGCAAAAGGGAGTACAGCAGTGCCAACATGATGCAGTGTAGAACATCCATAGTCGTGTCCATCATCATCTCGTCAAGAGCCCCGCGCCACATTTTCTCACAGAAAAGAAGCTGAGGTGCGCTTGGACCCAACGAGGATCGAGTGATGTTGGCAATGAGATGTAGCTGTGCGCAGTCGATATGGCGCCCTCCATTTCCACTGTTGACCGTGGAGCGCTCGCGAGCATCAAGAAGGTCCTCTTGGCTGAGAATTGGGAAAAGAGTATGCCATGTAGTGAACCAGGTCCTAATACATGCGTCGTAGAAAGTCACGGGAAGAGGGGTCTCACAGAGGGTAGACGATATCGAGGACTCCTCTGAGGTATGGGGGACGATGTAATCTGATTCTGGACATCAGCGCTGCCAAAAATCAGTGCGAGCGCTCAGCTTGCCGAAGCACCGCCAGGGGTGGTTCACAACATTAGACAGAGACTATACTCACCAAGAGCGATGTGGTTATCCGAGATATTTCCCAGCCATCCTTTTGCGACTTTTGAGATATGCGGCAGAGCTTCTGAGTTGACCTCTGCTTCATAGTCGCTGATACCCACGTCTGTCCCTGTTGCCGGCGTGGACCCATGCTGAGTACTGGTACCAGCCTTGTTGCGCGAAAATGATACCGCATCAATTTGAAAGGTAGACTCTTCTAGGCTCTCCTTTGAGACCCAGATACGTTCTGGCCCCCTTGGTAGATTCGTATTGAGGTGTGAAGACACGCGACGCGTCAGTTTCTTGCTCGTACGACACTCCAATCCCGCATGGGAGCAATGCTCACAGCCTCCAGATAGCCCCTCGCAACGAATCTTTCTCCTCCTGCATTTGTCGCATGCTTGCACTATTCGGAGTAGTTGCTTCGACTTTGCAGGCTTTTGGGATCTGAGGGAATGTGGTGAGGGCATCTCAACTAATCATATCCGCCCAAGAAGCTGCGGGTGGGTGGCTAAGGTTCGGTACGCTCATCAATTAGAGAATTGAGCACACTCCAAGCCATCTTTACGTTCTTGGTGCCTTAAAATCATGTTCGGGGATCAACATAGGTATGTCATGGGACAAGCCTGTAGTGCCATACCTATTCGCTGCGCTGAGTCGCCGAGTAGAGCGACAAAGCGAGTGCGAGACCTTTAACAACAAAAATTCATTTTGAAGAAACCGACATGGCGAGGACTATTGGGATAGAACAAATGGCGCTCCTCTGACCTGTAAGCAAGAGAAGTAGGCGAGTTGAGGGCACTGCGAGAGGCCGAAGCCTGGGCACTAGACGAAACATTAAACAGAGGCCGAGGTGTAAGTAATGTGAAACTTTACTGACTATCCTTAAAGCAGGGGTTGCTTATCTCTTTACTACGGCCAGTGAAGTCTTGTTTAATTTTTGACGTCTGACTGGAATTTACGGAGCAATTCTAATTTCCAATTGCTGAGCGATTATCAATGTTTATCTAAATAGCAGCTCATCATCCACGACTGGTCTGGAGACCTCCCGTGGAGTCAGGTGCCCGGCATGATGGCATACAAGGGGGTTTCAATCGATCATAGTGAGCGGCTCAGAAAGTCGAGACCCTTCATCTGTTCCAAGTCCGTGGGTGGCCACTCAAGGTCTAGATTTGCTGCCGTCTCGCTCGGGTCCCATGGTCCAAACACCAGGTTAAAGTACTCATCCTGTTCAAATACCCCGAGTTGATCTTGAAAGTCTGGAATCTGGACCTCAACTAGATTTGTCACGCCTGAAGCTTCCGGCTGTGAAGCGCCTGTGTTGCACTCCGGGTCTACATCGTCCCTGGATGAGCCGAGCTTGCGAGCAATAGAGGCATCGAGATAATTAAGAAAAAGATCCAGGATATTATTGTTGATCCTCCAATATTTCTGGATTTCCTTGAGGCCGAGAAGGCACATTTGAGCACGATGTTCTGCGATACGTCGTGGAACCCCAACTTCCCTCTTGATGCTGATGGTGTGAATGCAAAGTGCAGCAAAGAGACTCGTGACCCTGCTGAACTGTTAGAACCCCAGTTGCTGGCACCATTCGATTAGGAGGAAGTACAGATGCATTTGCCCATAGCGCAATACGCCCTGCTCAAGCATATCTTCGGCTATCCTGCTGATATTCGAGGCGGCACTCACAACAAGGAGCTGGTTGGAATCGGAATCCGGCTTTAGAAAGCTGTTTCGATACATGAGAACTCTCACGTGGCTACAAGAGGTCAGCGTTTGCCCTTCTTTGAGGAAATGCGCGAGTGCCTACTTGTAGGCGAGCATCAACAAATGCTCCCAGACTGATGGCCTCGTCTTCTTGGCCTCCGTGTCGAAATCGTCGGAGAGGTTCAGCCGCCATGCTTCGAGGGAAGCTTCAATGTCCCGAACTTGATGTCTCAAAGGAACCTTTTTGGGAGCAAAGTAGATGTCCACTACTTGGCCAACTGTATCGTGTGAGACATGCATTCAGGAGACAGGGGAGACGGGTTCTCAAGCTCACGGATCTTGGATATTTCCACCATGTTGATAGCATACTTGACGTGATCAGGTGTGCATGAACCAAACATCACATCCTCGTTCCCATCAAGGTCAGATACGAGGTCAGCTGGACTTAGTGGTTCGACATCACAATCGTCGTCTCTTATCCGGCTGGGGAGTCCAAGGGAAGCTGCTGCCTGCCTTTCGCGAACCTGGATACAAGGTTATCCATGATCGGGTTGTAGAAGAAGCAAGGCACTCACATAGATGGACCACCATATGCGTCTCCTAAGACGTGCAGTTCTGGAGTCTCTTGTGGTAAGCCTTGATCTGCAGGACTCATGTCAGCTGTTGAGAAGCTCTAGGAGAACGAATTGACTTGCGATCGATGAAGACCGTTTGATTCCGCGACGCCAATGACCACACCTAACCAGTATCGAACGTCCCGCACGTCAGAAGGCCCCCCTCTCCAAAAGCTCATGAGGAACAGAGATTGGAGCAGGGTAGTCTTGTCCTTCTCCCAGTCCGCATGGAAGAGAAGCCTAGCTCTGGTATACAGCACTGACTTGGCCTCAGTCCTGCCGCTGAAGCCCATAGCAGTCACCACATCTTCATCGCAATACGTGACAGCAATGAAGAGCATAGACTGGAGCAGAAGATAGGAAACACTGGAGGCGGCTAACTTCTTAGCAAAGTCTGCTCTGTCAACCACAGGGAAACAAGGATGAAACCAAGTGAAATATGACTCGAGTGCTGGGATACAGTCTGTTAGGCTGGGGATAGTGAGGGCCCCCTCACTACGGAGATATTGACTGGTTGTAATACCAACGGGCGACATGTACTCAGAAGCTGATTCTGGGGTGTCTGTGACGGAAAAGACCATCCTAGACCTCTGTGTGGTTGTGCCAAGATCATCGCTACCGGGATCCGAGCGTCCCCCGGTTTCTCCCCCGCCAGGTACCAAGGTGAGGAAGTTGGACTCGCCAAAGAATAAGACTCCGGAGGCATCTGTTGCTTCGGTCAAAGGCGATGGACTCCTAGGCACAAGGGTCGTATGGACGGCATCAACTCCCTCTCGGGCCCTTGTCTCTTTGCCGACGGCTTCAGGAGGTTGCGTCTTAGAAGTAGATGGCGACTTCTTCGATTTCCCGGAGACAGGTTCCTTGGCAAGGCGTTTTGGCCTACGTCTCCGAGGATACCTAAGAGAGAGTCGTGTGAGCCGAGCCGCTACGTTGTGGCGCCAACTGAGATACTGTGCCCACCTTCCTCTCAACGACGGGAGTAGTTGGCATGTAGCTCCCGAGACCTTGCAGTGGGAGCATGGATTGGACTCCATTGCGTTGCACCTGATTCTCCTGGCATTGCATTCTCGGCATGCTTGTTTCGCCCGGGGTCGTTTGGCGGCAATGACCATGCCATCGTTGTCGTCGTCAGGTGTGGCTTGGGGGAACATGTCGAGCTGTGTCTGGAGTCCGGCTGTATGCTCAAAGAAGCCGGGTGAAGACTCGGAGATTATATGCCTGATAGCTCGGGTATAAGGGACTGCCAGTAGCCGACTTGAGTAGCCGAAGTTGGCATTCTAGGACTCAACCAAGAGCCAACATGTTTTACGGTATCCATAGATGATAATATGTCATCTCGGCTTCTTTGAAAGCCTAGGCTCATCCCCCAAGACTGGATGTTGATAACTCAGCCCGCTTCCGATGACACCAATCCTTAGTTGGCACGCCATTACGGGTAGAAAGCATCAAAGCGCACCTCTGCTCCATGTAGATTGCCACTGAATCCAAGAAGACATGATATGTTAGGTTTGTAGAAAGTAGAAAGCCGTTGGCTTAGCATGAGTTGATTTGGCCGAAAATGGAAGGTTACTCCTTGACGAACTTGTCTTGTTATTTAACTTGTGAGACTAGGATAAGCCTAAGCGACGCGGGGAGAAGGCTAGGGCCTCGATAGGTCCCCCGCAGCAGGCGAGTCTTATCTGGGGCCGGGGATACAAGCGGAATGGACGGAATGCCCGGTCAGGGGATAGTAACGCGGAGAATCCCATTGGCCCCTTGTCATCAAACTTGACTCGCTAGACTGCTTGCGTCGAGATACTCACAAAGGCTCGCTCACCGTACCATGACAGGAGGGTAGGGAAGAGTAAAGCTCGAGATAAACACAACTGAACTTGAAGGAAGCCGTCCGGGATCTTGATTGACACAGCCATCTATCGGTCATCAGCTTGGGTTGCTCTCGGTTCTTGCCCCATGAGCAAAGATACATAAATGTCCAGGCCATCTCCCCACGAACCATCAAGATTCATCATAACTCAGAGCCACATAATCCATATTTGATCCATCCGCTATCATCGTCGTGATCCATCATCTCGCATAAGCCATGTCAAAGTCGACAAAAATCCAGGACCTCCCTGATCATCTGGTACCTGTCCCGTCCCAGAATGGCGAGGTCTACGAGGATACAGCTCATGATGCTGTTTTTGGCGAAATAACTGAGGATGGTCCTAACTATCGGGATGTGAGTGCAACCCAAAGCTTAACTGACAAATGGAAGCTAACTCTACACAGGTCGGCTGGTTGGGCACGACGGCCCTGATGATGAAAACGCAGATCGGCCTTGGCGTTTTGTCCATTCCTGCTGTCTTTGACACGCTTGGAATGATACCGGGGCTGATTTGCCTGATCACTGTTGCTTCAATCACCACCTGGTCCGACTGGATGGTTGGAGCTTTCAAGCTCCGTCATCGTGAGGTCTACGGCATCGCCGATGCTGGCCAATTGATGTTTGGACCTATTGGACGGGAGGTGCTTGGTATTGGCTTCTATCTCTGTATGCTTGGTTTCCTTCCCGTTGTGACTCTTAGGAGGAGTATACTAATGGCTATTAGATTGGACCTTTGTATCAGGCTCTGGCATGCTTGGAGTATCGATTGGCTTCAACTCGGTATCAACCCATGGAGCCTGCACGGCCGTCTTTGTTGTCGTTGCCGCCATCATGGCCTTTGGCTTTGCTAGCATACGCACCTTGAGCCGTATTACCTGGCTGGCTTGGGTTGGCCTGGTCTGCTTGATCGGCTCTAGTAAGAGACCTCCTGGAAGTTTATCTTGACGTGTGATCTAACTCGTCCAGTCTTGATTGTCACAGTGGCAGTCGGTATCCAGGATCGCCCCGCAACGGCTCCTCAGGAGGGCTTTTGGGCCTCTGATTATAAACTTTTCAACAACCCGGGGTTCTTAAAGGCCATTACATCGGTTTGTTCTCTCGTGCTTGCGTATGCGGGTACCCCGGCCTTCTTCTCCATCGCGGCCGAGATGCGAGATCCTCGCCTCTATACCCGGTCTTTGCTCCTTTGTCAGGCTGTTGTAACCATCACATATGTAGTCATCGGCTGTGTTGTCTACTACTTTTGTGGATCTTACGTCGCAACACCTGCCCTTGGTTCAGCTGGCGTCACCATTAAGAAGGTAGCCTACGGCATCGCGATTCCCGGCTTGGCTGTGTCTAACACTATCACCATTCATGTAAGCAAGGTTGCGTAACTTGAGACAGGTGCATAGACTGACACTTCGGGCAGGTCGCGAGCAAATACATCTTTGTCCGCATCTTGCGTGGTTCCAAGCACCTAGTCGCCAACACCATGATTCACTGGGCAACATGGCTGGGTTGCACTTTTGGCACTGCCTTGATAGCTTATATCGTCGCCAGTGCCATCCCTGTCTTTGGAGGCCTTGTTTCTCTTATTGGAGCCCTCTTGGGGACTCTTATGTCGTTTCAACCTATGGGCTGTATGTGGCTCTATGACAACTGGAGCAAGGGTAAAGGAACTCGTTCTGTGCAGTGGATCCTGATGGTTCTGTTCAGTGGGTTTGTGATCATTTTGGGTACCTTCTTGATGGTTGCAGGAACATATGGCTCGATCGTCGGTATTATTGACTCATACAAAGGGGCTGGCGGGTCGAAGCCCTTTTCCTGCGCCGACAACTCGGGCTCAGTCTAAGTAGTTATCCTCCATGGCAGGAGAAGCAAAGATGCCGGTGATAGACAGCAAGTTTCAGCTTTGAGACAAAACCTGGTCTGGCTAAGTCTTTGTTTAAGCCTCTGTTGCATGTGTCTAGCTCGAATAAATAATTGCTTTGCGATGAGCTGGGTATCTTGGCTTTGATGGTATGATGGTGATTTACGTCGTTATAGTTGCATATTGGTACTATCATGTTGAGAACTGTACTTTTGTCTCTGCATTGGGCATGATGGCTTGATTGTGTGTAAAACTGTATTTATTTGACTGGGCTGTCTTGATCTGCCCTCTGGGTATGCTATGAGGTTAAATTTTGTTTTAGGTACTTTTGTCTCTTTGTGGACTTAACAAATACAGCTGTTCTTCCCAAGTACAAATCTTCTTACTTTCCAGTGACGTCTCCGACGGGCGCAACATCCAAGGCAAAGTTATCAACACATGGCGGTATCAAAACTTGGTACCGTAAACCAAGATAAGAAGTGCTTATGCATGCTGGTGGGCCTCTACCATCTCCAAGTTTTCTACATTGGTGGCCATTCAACGTTGTAAGGTATCTAGACAGATATCTCTCCCTTCTTGCTTCCTCTTTGACTTGACAGATGACACTCACTAAGTCATACCCTTCCCTTAGGCGTAAGGAATATGCTATTTATAATCTCTTAGATACGGTCTTCTGGCTCAGTTCACCCATCAAGGGCCGGGCGACAACGATTATAAAGAACACATTCCAATGCCAACATAGTCTCTTAAATACAAGGCCACTTTGCCACAGCGCCCCCATAATTGAGATCACGACCATTCCGAACTGGGTTCTCCCCATTAACGCTATATCCCTGGCCTTTGACCGGTGCGGCTGCACCCACTTGTCCTGCGAGAGCTCAGCTACATGGCGGAACCAAGGGGACATGAATCGCAAGCTTACCTAGGATTTCTTGGATCTTCGGATTCCTCTGTAAGAACCCTTGCAACCATCGTTCTCCAATAGGTCCAGCTTGTCCACTGACGGTCCACACTTTCGTGGCGAAGTCGGTCACGTCTCGGGAAGTTGGAGGGAGACCAAGGGCATTCTGAGCAAGCACCCACTGAGAAACATGGCTTTCTTGTAATTCCGACAGGTGGAGTTGTTTGTCGTGATCTTGGCCGGCCATGGCGAAAAACAGCGTCAAAGATAGCCTTAGTCTCAATGGATGAGCATCACAACGGCTTGACAAAGGAGAGCTGACGGGTATTTGGCCTTGGATTCTAACCACCCACACTCAGATAAGCAAAAGGACATCTGCAAAGAAACAGCTTCAATAAGGAAGGCCGGTCCATGCCGCCACGTCGACCCCGTGAGGCGTTGCCGCCAATATCGCCTTGGCGCTAGCCAGCCAGGGTTGCAGGCAGTACACGCTAGCCCAAACACTGGAATCCAGGCACCTTTCCCGTCTCGGTGGGGTTCCAAATGTGGTAAGTGATGGCCTGGAACGACCTTCCACACACTTTGAGCCAAGAGGCTGTCTCTTGTGAAGCAATTGGACGGCTTCTCATTCCATTTCCGAGATAACAGCTACACTGGGATTGGTTATGATTTCCGTTCAACACTACCACGGCAGCTATATACTGCATAGTACCTGAGTTCATCTCAACAACGAATCATTGTCGTAAACTTGCCCCTTTAACACCCCAACACTCGATCTCCATAACTTGTCTGGACAAACGACAACGCAATGGCCATCTGCCTACCAAATCTCGACAAACATGTCTTTACTATCAAGGATCTCAAAGAGAAGGGCAGCGCAAAACTCCCCGTTTCAATAAGAGGTATGTATGCCTTCTTACGAACTGGCTCCTACTTCTGGTCAATTGCTAATAATCCCCCATCAAGATTATTTTAATGAGGGCTCTATGGATCTTTTGACGTGAGTTGCTTCTGTTGACATCAAGAGAAACGGGGCAAGGAGTTCTCAACTGACGAACCCTAGCATCCAAGACAACGAGGATGCTTTCAATCGCTACAAGCTGCGGCCTCGGACTCTCAAGGACGTTGGCACCGTTGATACTTCAACAACCATGTTTGGCGCCAAGGTAGGTTGTAGGGCCCAGGAGCCCTAGGGCAGTTTCTCTGACTGCTTGACAGGTTAGCTTTCCCTTCGGATTCTCCCCCGCTGCTATGCACGCGTTGGCCCATCCCGGCGGAGAGGTCGCAACCTCACGCGCTGCAGCCAAGAACGGCGTAGCCATGGCCTTGTCATCCTACTCGAGTATGAATCTTGAAGATGTCGCCGCCGAAGGTCAAGGTAATCCGTACATGATTCACGTTTGCTTCTACAAGGACCGTAGAAAGACCCTCGAGATCACGAAGCGTGCTGAAGGTAAGTGCTGAAACGTGACCTGGCTTCAGATAAACTAACAAGGGTGCAGCCGCTGGCTTCAAGGCTGTCTTGGTTTCTGTTGACATTCCTGTCCTGGGCATCAGGCCTAACGAACACCGCAACAACTGGGGAGTGCCAGAGGGTATAACCATGCCCATGCTTGCTGACGAGAACGGCATCATGCATCATGACGCCGATTATCTCAAGGTTGACCCTCGGCTGACATGGGAGGAGGCCATCGAGTGGCTCCGTCAGCATACAAAGATGGAGATTTGGCTCAAAGGGAGTACGTGTTAGCACCCACTCTGGCTTACAGCTTGCTGACTTCAATATTTCTAGTCACTAGCGCTGAGGATGTTGCTCTTGCTATCGAACACGGTGTTGATGGAGTATTAATCTCTAACCACGGAGGCAGGCAGCTCGACGGTGTTCCCGCAAGCCTCGATGCGCTGCGAGAATGCGCACCTGTTGCGCGGAACAGGATCAAGTTGGGCGTCGACGGTGGGTTTAGAAGGGGCTCGGATATCTTTAAGGCCCTTGCCTTGGGTGCCGACTTTTGCCTCGCAGGCAGGGTCCCCCTATGGGGACTTGCGGTAAGTCACTCTTGAGGGACAAGCTACGCGCAGCTCACATGCTGACTATACCAGTATAATGGAGAGGATGGAGTTGATCTCGCTCTTCGTATTCTTCTTCGGGAGTTTCAGACCACGATGGCGCTGTGCGGGTATGTCAAGTCCTGCAGATTTGTCTTGGGGATGAGCTGACAGATGGGAATAGTTGCAAGGCAGTCAACGAGATATCCAAGGCTCATTTGTCAGTCTTGGAGTCATCGGGTATTCTGTCTCGGTTATGAGAGGCTTAAAGACATGTCTCTTCGAGGCAGCCCTTAGCTGCCGTTGCTGATGAGGTACTCGGTGTGTTTAGGCATGTCGTGGAAGCGGTAGTCTTATCCTTCTTGGATCAGTGGTGATATTCCCTGAGCATGTTAGAAATTTCTAGTGTAGTTCGATTGATTCAAAAGATTAACAGTGAATTTCACTCAATTTTTCTTTTGCCAGGTCATCAACAAGGCCTATTGATGGACCAAGATCAAATGTGGTATGCCCAGGATGTATGAGGCAAACAACATGTCAGTGGATCGCTCCCAGGGTCTCTTATTAGCCTGACCGGAGCTTGATTCTGTAGAGACATCTACTGTTAGGTATCCTATTGTTCTGCTTCTTTGCAATGCTTAACTCTCAGGTGGTCGATGTGATGCTGGACCGTCCCGCTTGTCACCAGCAAGTCATTGCAGTTCTTCGCAACACATACCACAACCAATCTCAACCCCAAGAACGCGGACAGAAAGCAGAGCGAATGAGAATCAGCTAAAATGGCGAAAAAAAGTAGGGGCTACATTCAGTATCTGGTTTGAATCATTGTGTACATACGCCTGCATCCCCCGATCCTTCTCATCCACTCACAGCTCCTTTGCAATCTTGTCAAACACTCCTAGAAGGATATCCGCATGATGCTTCTGGAAAATCAGCATTGGTCGCAGCCGAACAGACGATGCCCCACAGCCGCCGAGGTTGATGCCATGGGTCTTGGCTAGAGCCAAGAACTCGTCCCGCCGAGGGTTATCAAACGCGATAAATGTTCCCTCTCCCTTGCCTCGCAGGTTCCCGAATTTTCCGGGATACTTCTTGGCCAGCTTCTCTATTTCGCTGTAAAGATAATCCCCAACTGCAGCTGTGTTCGCCACCAAGTCCAGTCGCTCAATCTCGTCGATAATGGCACCAAAGAGGATGGCACGGGCCGGGTCTCCCATCCAAGTGTTGAATAGCCGGTACGGTTTGTTAGGCCTGAGGTCAGGGTTGCCAAAGTAGAAGCCGCCTGTTTGAGCTTTCTTAGAGAAGGTAACCATGTCAGGACCATCAGATAAGCCCCAATGTTCATGGGCCCAGAACCGGCCAGTTGCCCCGACACCGGTTTGGACTTCATCAGCGATTAAGAGAACTTTGTGACGTCTCGTAATCTCTCTCAGTCCCTGAAAGAAGGCAGGGCTTGCGTGATTGTCACCGCCTTCCGACTGAATAGGCTCCACGATGACAGCGGCGACCTTGCTGGGGTAGGTCTTGATGATGTGCTCGGCTTCCTCTAAGCACCTCTTCTCCTCCCGCTCGTTTTCCTCAATGTGATCCTCAAGGGGATATCTTATGGCTGGAAACGGGCACTGAGGCCAGTCAAAGGCAGGTATGTCAAGCTTGTGGATCGGCTTGCTGCGAGTGGTGGACAGACTGCCAAAGAGACGGCCGTGGAAAGCGGCTTTGAACGACATGATGGAAAGATTGGGCGATCCTGGCTGATGGTTGAGCATGGTGCTATCAAGCTCTTCCTGCGTGAACTCTGCATCGCGCTGGCCTCGTTCTTGCTGCCGTTTCCAAATGAAGGCAGCCTTGTAGGCCAACTCGTTTGCATCGGCTCCTGAGAGCGCCATGTAGACTTGGTTCATGCCCTTGGGTGCCACCTTGAGCAACCCCGTCTCCAGGATGCTGGCCCAATCGTTCTGAGGGAAATTGCCCAGAGCGGGACGATTGATCAGCGCAGATGCCATGGCGGGAGAGGTTGCAGCCTTGAGCAAAGTAGGATTGTTGTATCCCACCGGGATCGAGGCGATTTGGGCGTACACATCCAGCATGACATTGCCGTCAACATCGGCAATATAGTTGCCATAGCTCTTGTGGTAGTCTATCGTAAGGACTGCCGCGCTGGCATCAAAGACTTTGTCAAGTCTTCGTACTGCCTCCTTGCTCTTAGGACCCGGAAACGCAGTGACGACAGTGGGCCCTGCGGGCTCATCGGGGAAGAAGGGAGCCTCGTCCTTAGTAGCCTTTTCAGGCTTCTCGATAAAAGTCGGCATGATCAACGGAGGGCTGCGATGATGGTGTTGGTTGAGAGACTGGGAAATAGTTTCGGGCTGGAGGAAGTGAAGTGGCAGGTTATATCAACGTCGCCCAAGTGGTTCTCAGGCTTTCAGTGAAGAACAGATGAGATGCAAAGAGTCCAAGCACCCCGCAACGGCTGATCAGGTTTGATCAGATGAGGGGTTCAAACGTAACTAGTGTCGTCATTGTCTATCGCCTTTCCCTTTGAGTTTCTGCTTCACGAGAGGTAGCGTCACTAATAGACGACCAGCCAATCCAGTGTCAGACGCGATGGCCTTCCTAATCTAGCTTCCCACCACTTCACTAATAACCCGAGTTAGTCATCCAGTCGGCGTGTTGAACTGTAGCTGCATGTCTCACTGCCTTGTCGAAGGATCTCCTGAAAATGCCGACTTTGTGGCTCATATAGCCGACTTCACCGTAGATCGTGGGGACGGTTGAAATCCATCAATAGCTCCGAAGTCACCATTCAGAGCTGAACAAATTATTATTGGTCCCGTTCCGAATATTTCTTTCGAGAATCCTTCATAATCTATCGTTTCTTTCGCCCTCAGCACAAAACGTCGGCATAGAGCTCGCTACCATGGCTTCCAAGATTCTCGCCAATCTCGCCCGAAAGGACCTGTTCCGGACGCAGGGTTACATTGATGGTTCTTGGGTCAACGCAGACTCAGGCAAGACCTTTGACGTCCTTGATCCTGCTACCCTTGATAAGATCGCCTCCGTCCCAGAGATGGGATCCGAGGATACTCTCAAGGCCATCCAATCAGCACACAAGACCTTTCAGTCATATAAACAGACGACGGCAAGACAACGTGCGCGATGGTTGCGCAAGTGGAGCGACCTCTGTCTGGAAAACGCCAACGACCTCGCCCTGATCCTCTGTCTGGAGAACGGAAAGACGCTGGCCGAAGCCAAAGGAGAAGTTACCTACGCGGCCTCCTTTTTGGAGTGGTTTGCCGGCGAGGCTGAACGCACCTATGGCGAGGTTGTACCCTCATCTAATCCAAAGCAGAGGATCCTGACCTTCAAGCAACCGCTTGGTGTTGCGGCGTGTATGGCTCCCTGGAACTTCCCCATCGCCATGATCACTCGGAAATGCGGTGCCGCTTTAGCTGCGGGTTGTACGACAGTGTGGAAACCAGCTGGAGAGACGCCTCTGAGTTGCCTGGCGCAAGCTGTGCTAGCCCAAGAAGCAGGCTTCCCTAGGGGGTGCATAAACGTCATCACCACTCTCGACTTGGTGGCCGAGGTTGGCAAGACTCTCTGTACGAGCAAGCTCGTGCGCAAACTGAGCTTCACGGGTAGTACGCGAGTTGGAAAGATACTCGCAAGCCAGTGCAGCGGCAATCTGACCAAGCTATCCCTAGAGCTTGGCGGAAATAGCCCCTTTATCGTTTTTGACGATGCCGACCTGGAGACAGCTATCGAGGCCTTTACTATGGCCAAGTTTAGAAACTCTGGCCAGACATGCGTAACTGCCAATCGAGTCTTTGTTCAGAGCCGCATCTATGATGCATTCGCCGAAGCTCTTGTCGCCAAGGTCAAGACGCTCAAGGTCGGCCCCGGTACCGAGCCAGACGTCTTCATAGGGCCCCTCACCCATGAGCGCGCGGTTGATAAGGCTATGAGCCATATTGAGGGCAAGTATTCTAGCAGTTCTCAAAGATAATTCCATTCTAATACTCCCTAGATGCAAGAAAGCGCGGCGCCCATGTGGTGCTGGGGGGAGCGCCTCTGACCGACTACAAGGGATACTTTATTCAGCCTACCATCATCAAAGGCATGAACCACGACATGCTCATGACTCAAGAAGAGACGTTTGCGCCGGTAGTTGGGTTGTACAGATTCGAAACAACCGAAGAGGTCATTGAGCGGGCCAATGACTGCGACGTGGGACTCGGCAGTTTTATCTGCACTGAGAATACTCCCCGAATGTGGCAAGTTGCTGAGGCACTTGAGGTTGGAATGGTGGGAGTCAACCTCGGAGTTCTTAGTGCGTGCGAGAGTCCATTTGGTGGTGTCAAGGAGAGTGGCTACGGCAGAGAAGGCGGCCGACATGGTATCGATGAGTATTTGACTGTCAAGTCAATGCTGATCAATGTGTCAACCAAGCAGTCAATGAGTTGATTCCATAGTGAGGACAGGAATCATGTTTCATTGTTTGCGAGAAGAGTCTATCCAAATCAAACACAATCCTTCGTGATAATTCCTTTGGTTGTATGTGAGCCAATGGGATAGAAGTTGGGTAACAAGTAGCGCATCTTGTTCCAAATAGAATCACACCTTGATACCATGGAAACTACGGGCTAGAGTTTTCAAGATTCTGTGACAGTAACCATAGAACCTCAAGAAATGTGAGTCTTGTAGCTTGCGGTACTACTTTCCTTCTCCTAACAGGGAATAATGCCCTCTAGTTTGCCATCGACGCCCTTTGCTCCAGTTCAATTGTCTATTCCCTGTGAAGTTGTTCACGCCGACATGGTCCCTCTTCCGCATTAAGTTATCATGGTTTGACGACAAGGAGCGACCGAAGGGATCACCTGCTCTGGACATGCAGTTTCATTTGGCCTTTCTTCACAATAAGTCCCAATTTGACGACTACCCTTTCTAGCAGTTGCCAGAAGGGAACTCAAACCAAATGGAGTCACCTTCCTGACTGGGATGGTGGCACCAAGACGGCCATAACTTAGGTAGTTGACTAGCCCCTTTTGATCAATATCCTTCTTGGGAACACGAAGAGGATCTGACATTTGTAAGTTGCCAGTCGCCGTAGACCTGGACTGTTTTTGACCTTCAATTCGTCTAGACTGATCCTTCTCATGTGAGGGATGATAAAAGACCTCGCATACACAAGTTTGTCCATCAGGTCTCTTCTCGGTATCGTCAAATCCGTACACAATGGCCACCCCCGTCCTTAGCAAAGATGCTCCCGCTCCGAGCCCTCTCATGTCACAGGCTGTAGTCTACAACGGCATGGTGTACTGCTCTGGTTCTCTTGGGATTGACCCTGCCACTGGCAAGTTTGCTACGGGTAGCGTCGCTGACCGTACGGTACGCACTTCTCCTTCAACCCTCCAAAGGAATTGTTTTGACATATCTACCAGGCACAAGCCCTCAAGAATCTAGATGCTGTCTTGAAAGCTGCGGGAAGTGGCCTTCACAAGACAGTCAAAGTGAACATCTTCCTGTCCAGCATCAACCACTACAGCAGCGTCAACGATGCTTATGCAAAGTTCTTCACGCAAGAGGTCAAGCCTGTCAGTCTCCTCCAGTATTTTTGCAATACTCTTTAACTAATCCAGTGATACCAGTGCCGGACCTGTGTTGTGGTAGCCGAGCTACCACTGGATGCGGAGGTGGAGATTGAAGCTACAGGATTTATTTGAGGGCTTTAGACCATGGCCTTTTGATAGTACCAATTGATAGTGAGGTAATTTCTCTTCAGCTGTGAGATGTACGGAAATTTCATAATTCTTGAGAGAACCCAACTCTTGTTCCACTGTTCTTGACGGTCACACTGGGGCAGTACTCATGATTGTCTGCTGTACAACCAAGATAGCTAAGGGGCATCTCACTTTGTGGCCCTGGGAAATCAGCTTCAATAGTTCGAGCATATACTACCTCCTCTACTTCACGTAGTGCGTTATTCCGCAGCCGCCGACCACACTACGTGAGGGAAAGCAGGTGAGAAGAGATGGACACAAGATATGGCAAGAAACTATTGTGTTCGGCCTCTAAGTGATAGTGTAACCGAGCCATGTTCAACCACACGGTACCACGGCATGTGGCATATGTTGGAGTGTCTACCTAGACACCTATCTACACCCAAGATCACTCCAAAAAGGCCCCATTGCAGGCGGCCAGTTCAAACTCGTAGTCCGGTTGGAAGTCTGTGTAAAGCCCATCCTTCAAACCATGTCAGCTGGCGCAAGGGACGGTAGTACTGAGAGACTCTTACCGGGTTGCTTGTAATCTCATAGGTGTATCTTGCGGCCTCCTCTTTGACCAGGATCTTCTCGAGGCCTGCGGCTTCAACCTTGAGCTGAATCTCGCAGCAGGCCTCTAGAAGAGAAAAGAGGTAGGCTGCCTCGTCAACCGTCTTTCCAACAGTCAACAAGCCGTGGTTTTGCAGGATGAGCCCTTTGCCTCTTGGGCCCAGGGTGGCAGCCAGCCTCTCTCCTTCTTTCGGGTCCAAGACAACTCCACCGAAATCCTGGTATACCTGATGCGCATCCCCATAAAAGTTGCAGACATCTTGATGAAGCATATCCAATCGCTTTCCAAAGCTTGCCCATGCACGGCCGTTGATAGAGTGAGCGTGACAGGCAGCGTTGACGTGTGGATGGGCGTGATGGATGTGACTGTGAATTTGAAAGCCTGCTGCGTTGGCTGGCTTACGAGTATTGCCGCCAATTGCCTCTCCGTCGTGGTTAAGCAAGATCAGGTCGGAAACTTTCATGAGACCAAAGTGATGTGCAATACTAGATAGTAAAAGGGAGAGGTAAGCCGCTGTCGTTGACTTAGGGATGATTGAATGGAACAACATACGGATTCGTCCAGAAGCAATCTAGATGTTCAGGGTCTCTCAGAGAGATGTGGCCTGCCAGTCCTTCAGTATAGCCCTTGCGGGCAAAGACTCTGAAGGCACCAGCCAGATGCTCAAGCATCCATCGTCGTTGTTTCTCAAAGGAATTGAAGTGCGGTGGCCCTTGAAGAATGGCTCCCTGGGAGAGACTCTGTAGGGCGTTGCCTTCATGGATAGTGGTCGGCTGGTCTTGGTGCCGTTCAACTTTGGCAGTCTTGGTGATGACGGCAGTAGAGGTAGAAGACATTGTAGAGGTTCGGTGCTAGATTGTGCTGTTGAGTGCTGTGTGATTCCTGGAATGACTGGATGGCTCCACGCGATCTTGATGGTTGTTATACGTCCACTCACAGGAGAGCCAAGGTAATGGCTTCACCAAGAGGAACAACACACTACGCACGACTGTTTACGGGAGTCATTTACCTTGAGGGGTCACATGCCAAAATGAGAAGTAGAAATTGATAAATGTATTGCTAACTAGATGATTTACTTGTGCCCGAAGAGCCATTGCCCAGAGATGGCTGATAAGGGATGTGATTGGCATTGATTCACGTAGAAACGACGGGCTACTGCAACTTGGCGATGCTAGAGTCTCTTCTAAAGAAGCAACCGCATGACAACAAAGCGCTTTGGTCCTTTGAGACTTGGGTAGCTTATCGTCTCTGGGCCAAAATAGGAGTACGATCTGGTATGTGGGTACGAACGAAAAGCGCACCACATGGCATCACCTACCCAAGATGGTCTGGGGGAGCCAACTTCCTCATCTGGGAAGACCGTCGAGGTCTCCGGAGCAAGTATCGCCTCCTATTGGCCAACAGGTCCGATGCCGTGTTGGAGCGGGCGTCACGGAGTACACAGCCAATCAGCGATCAACGTTATAAGCTTCCCTGCTTGGCCATGCCTTGTTATCTTGAACGTTTTACCAGAAGCAATGTTCTTGATGACGCGAAGTAATGACAGAGGGGCTGGGGGTCTCAGCTTCTTGAGACGCGAAGACCGACTCTCTCCGATGTCGCGGTATGAATCTCCAGGCCCCCTCGGTTTGAGTTGGAAATGGAGCAAGATATGGATCAAGACAACTTCTCACGGTTATATAGACTTTGTCACGTCCGCTCAATCAAAAAATTTCACCACTGGTTTCCTTAGCACGTATACCCGAACAACACCATGGCCTTCACTACAACAGACAAAGCCAATGTGCTCCTCATTGGGGGCGGAGGCGTTGGAGCGATCGTGGCACTCAACATCGAAACTGGCGGACGAGGCGCTGTGACCTCGGTGTTGAGATCCAACTTTAACATAGTCAGCCAACAAGGCTACACTATCAACAGCATTGATCATGGCGATGTTCCCGGCTGGAAGCCTACAAAAGGTGAACAACTCTTGCAGATTATAGAGACGCAGACTAACCAAGTCATTCTCAGTCGTCAACTCGGTGCCTGATGTCGCCAGAGACTCGTTGCCGCCTTTCGACTATGTCATCACGACGACCAAGAATTGCCCCGATGTGCCCCCCACGCTCCCAGAGATCATCGCGCCAGCCGTCACTCCCGGCCATACTGTCATCGTCATGATACAAAACGGGCTTAACATCGAGAAACCCGTGTTTGAGAGGTTTCCACGGAATATCGTCCTCTCGGGTGTCTCAATGATTGGTTCGCATGAGAGACAAGGGGGCATCATCTCTCACGTCGATCCCGACATTCTCTATCTAGGTGCCTTTCATAATCCCAATTTGGAAAATGACAAGGACGAGGTTGCAGCTGCGCATGAGTTCATAAAGATTTATGGGGCAGGGGGGAAAACAAACGTCCAATTCTCCGATGACGTCCAATGGGCGAGGTGGCGCAAGATCATCTTCAACGGCGTCATGAACCCGCTCTGCGCCATCACGAATCTGGACTCGTCGAGAGTCAGGCTGACTGACACCCTCGTTGAGGGCCTTGTAAGGCCAGCCATGAAGGAGGTTTTTGAAGTTGCGTCCAAGTGCGGTTACCAGTTGCCCGAGGACATCATCGACACCATGATTAATCTGGATCCCATGGATCTGTATCTCGAGCCTAGCATGCTTTGTGATTTCCGGAAGGTAGGATATAACTTATAAAAGGGTCACTTGGGCCTGTATGGTGGCTGTTCGAGGGCTAACTTCTACTTCCACTCTAGGGAAACTTGATGGAGATCGAGTACTTGGTAGGCGAGCCCTTGCGGGAGGCTAAGAAGTTTGGAGTGTCTGCACCAAATCTGACGGTCATCTACGAGATTTGCAAAGCAATACAGTGGAGGATGAAAGAAGGAAAGGGGCTTGTGACGGTTCCTCCCAAGAGGGGAGAGTAAGCAAAGGCTAGGTGAATAGCATTTAGGCGAGACACGTCAAGCAATGAAAGTCCGCCTCTCGTGGACTGAAAAATGCAAACAGCGGTTAGTAGTCCTATTCTTACAATATGCCTACAAAGAGTTACGAGCCCTCAACAAGACAGATGGTGTGGGCGTGGATGCCTCACAAGGTCCCATTGTGCTTATAGCTGTGACGGAGATGGCATCTGACCGTGATACTGGGTCGATAATAACCCATGGATGAATAAGGGCCATCTAGATGCAATGAAATGAGAAGAAGGAGTTTGCCATGACTTACCACAGCTCAAAGGGATCGATTCTTGTTGAACAAATTACGGCCAGTGATTAAAATAGTATTTATTCGTGATACCTTCCCACAAATCACTCATCTTACGCCTAGCGGTACGCCATATCATTATAGTTTCCCAAGTGAATCGTCAAGTGAGGACAATATGCAACTCACCCAAAGCTGGGAAGCCAGCAGGGGTATTAGTCTGGGTCCAGATACCTAACAGAGCGTCTTTAGAGAGCGTAGAAGTCCAAATCCCCTCGACAGTAATTTTGTTAAACCATGTGATGAACCGATCCTGTGTGGGCTTGCTCATGGCTTGCGAACCCGCGACAAAGGCCGGCCAAGGCATATGCCCGGTCCGAAGCGAGTGGTTCTCCTTTGCTCGCTCAATTTCTTCGAGATGACGGATGGCCTCATGGACATAAGGCTGCAGGTGCCTGCGGTGCATGCCTTGGGCTTTGCGGCTATAAAAGATAATGATAGCTTGGTGTAACGCTCGCGTATAGTGCTGCATCACCAAACGGTTCCCTTCTGAGACTGGCGCTGCCTCCATTCGAGCAACGGCTTCATCAACTGGCCATTCAAGGATCTCATCTTCCAGGCGTCCAATTTCTGATTGGGTAGGAAGACTGCCTGATTTGGCCTCGTTACTTTGTTCATGTTGGTTGATAGTACGCAGGATTCCGGTTGCCTTCCGGAGAAGAAGCAGCAGGCTTCTCGGGAGACCATATATCATCTCCAAAGACCCCGATTCGAACCCCCGACCCGTGTCCCGCGAGACCATAAGCTCCGCTATGTCTTCCAGCTCCTCAGCATGGCTTGAAGTGCTCCCGGCTGACCTTGGACTCTGCTGAGGCTGGTCAAACAGCAACTTGGTGGCTTCTTGCATCGTCCTGAGGTAGAGAAAGATGACATAAAGTCCTTTGGTCGTATCGCAGCTAGGAGTACCACATCTGGCAATACGGGCTCTGATGAGCGTTTCAGAAGCCTGCAGATGGATCTCAGAGGTGCTTGTATCACCCGAGATTACCTGGGAATGGTCAGCACATGGGACCTGCGGATTTCGTGACAGGATCCCTACATCGATTGTGACCATGCACAGCATAGCTGCCAGAAGCTCGTTGTAGACGGAGTCGGTGAGGTCGGCGTACGACTCTCCTACGCACGTCTCGAGCAATTTCAAGGCTTCGCACTTGTAGTTGGAGGCCACGTGACCCCATCTTCGACTCACCTCGTGGTCAGACGAGTTGACATTGCGCAGGTTGTAGGCACTGACCGTTAAAATTGTCTGGAGAAGGGCTCTCCGTGACCGTGGTGCGTGACCCATAATCTCTAGTTCAATACTGCACTGAAGTGCGCGGCGGAGGTGGAAGTCTTTCCAAGGAGAACTTGGGAGGTCAAGAGGGCTGAATATAGGAAGAACGTTCTCAACGTAATTTCGAAGCAAATGTCGCACTTCGGCCTTGAGGAAGACTTCCGCTGATGGGTCGCCTGCGGGAGAGTACACTGTGGGAGAGTGGTAGGTGTCAGGTGACGTAAAAGCATCATCCGCTTCCATGTCCTCGGCATAATCCTGGTCTTGAAGAACCCCAACCATGGTCGTTCCAGCAGGCGGGAAGTTGGGCTGCGGCGGGCTTTCATGTATGGGAATATTTCTTTCAAGCTCAGTGCCTATGTTTTCATGGCCCACCAGCTGGTGCTGGGATGCTGGAGTAGAAGGTTCCTCGTGAAGGGAAAAGTCCAGCCCGCCAATATCCGGGCCATCATCCAAGGTTGATTCGACCAAGCTAGGTACTTGCACTTCGTCTTCAGTATGCTCAACCAAGGCCTCAGGCTCTTCAAAAGTAACTGGTAGCAACTCAGGTGCACTACTACTGCTCTCGATAGCAAACACCGAGAATGGGCCACATGATTTGGACGCCGAGCGTGCTGCAGCTTTGTCAATGTCAGACAGCGCCGCCTCGATGCCCAGAGATTTCATGTGAGAGGCTATGACCAGGTTAGCTACTACACATGGTAGTGTAAAACGGCCACTGTGACTTACCAGGAAGAAGCCTCCGTCTATGCATGTCTTGAGGCTCAGTTGGTGTGCCATTGTCCAGATGGCCGTAGATCGAGGCGGGGCGCATCCACTGAAGCCTTGTATGGTAGCCTCCGCAAGAGATGCCCTTTAACTGGCACTGAATGCACTCTGGCTTCGTCTCATCGCATTTCAACCGACGCGACCGACATGTCCAACATCCTGTGAATGTCTTGCGAGGAGGCATCCTGGTTGGAGGCTGAGGGACCAGGTTGAGTCAGAGGCTGCCGGTTGAACTTGGGATGCAGAGGGCGAGGGTCAAGTTTGTGAGATTGAGTCGACAGTCTCTCAACACGGCATTGAATAACGAATTACTGTGGTACCAGTGATGAACAACTGAACTTGGTATCCTGGGGTGGAACGCCTTACAACCTGAATGCAAGGGTCTGAAGATAAGCGTCGTCACTCCACATGGGGGCGTTTCTCTGGTCAAAGCCCCCGCATTCTGAAAAACTTGAATTGGTGGGTTTCTATTGGCTCAATCGGCCGAATTTCCGGGATCGGGGTTGATAAAGAGGACTGCTCGCTGCCACACCCCGCATGGAAGCACGACCAGATTTGACCATCTTTATCGGCGAGATCGGAGCACGAACCGAGAGGTTGGTGAGTCAAGAATAGCCGACTAAAAGGTGTAGTCATCAAATCAAGTTGCCGAGAGATACGGTAGCACCAAGTCAGAGTTCTAACCCCCCTGTCAGTTCGTTCTATCTTATTAAGAGCCATGGCCTCCAACCAAACCCTGGCCGTTGTTGGCTGCGGTAAGTCATGGTACCTGTGGATAAGATACAACCAGAAAACTGAAACGATGATGCAGGCAACATGGGCTCTGCCATCTTGAGCGGGTTGCTAGACGCCACTCGGCCAGACCCGCATCCCCGAATTTCGCGATTCATCGTCGTCACCAAGACGGCCGAGTCTATAGATCGTCTCCGGTCTGAGTTTAAGCATGAAGAATCACGAATCGAGCTAAGCCATGGAAACACTGTTTGGGCCATGAAGGAGGCCGATATCATCCTCCTGGGCTGTAAGCCACAGATGGCACAAGACATCCTGAGTGCCGAAGGCGTGCAAGAGGCACTTTCTGGAAAGTTCTTGATCAGTTTTCTGGCAGGGAAGACACCTCAAGTTCTGGAAGGCTACATCAGCAAAAACAATGACGCAGGCCCAAGGCCCTATGTTGTCCGCGCTATGCCCAACGTCGCAGCGCGAATTCGCAAGTCAATGACCATTGTCGAGCATAACCCCTCCCTACCCGATGAGCTGAGCGACACCTTGTCCTGGATCTTTGAGCAGATTGGCAGTGTCAAAGTATTAGCCTCTGAGTTGTTTGACATTGGCTCCCTGCTAGTCGGGTCATCAATGGCTATTCTGACTGTCGGGTTGGATGGACTTCTTGATGGGTGCGTCATGGAAGGTTTGCGAAGGCCTGAAGCTTTGGAGATGGCAGCACAGAGCATGCTGGGGCTGGCCGAGATGCTACGACAAGGCGAGTGCACGCCAGCCGAGTATAGAGAGAATGTCTCATCGCCGAAGGGAGGCACTATCACTGCACTGTTGACGGTTGAGAAGGCCGCGGTGAGAGGCACGTTTGCTCAGTCAATCATAGACGGGACCAAGAAGATACAGGGATGAAGCACAACTCTACGATTAGACATAAAATAAAATAGACTTAAAGTATAAAGAAAAAGAATGTTGGAATAGAGTGTCCAAGGTCGTTTGACATCTTTGGCACTGTCAGTTGTTTGCACACAGAGTTGAGATATTGTGTTCCACATCAACGACAATTCTATGGCTCTCATCACTATCTAGCCATTTAAATTGATATCTCACCTATCATGTCTGTCCCTAACTATCTACTTTCACCTCAAGAAATATTTCACAACTTCAACACGGACTTCTTCTATCTCACCTGGCTTGCTAGTTAAGGGTAGGTAGGTTCTGTGAACTTCAAATGCGTATCGGCACAGGCGAACAACTTTCCCTCCAGCTCATCCTAGTCCTACATCTTGATGACAAACTTTTCTCCTCGTTCGTGGTCTAAATATACCTTCTCTGCGTCCTCTAACGTGATCTCTTTCCATTTACGATCGCCAGCTTGCTCCCACTTGCCACTCTGAAAAATGGGCTCAAGACTTTGAAGCATCCCCGCCATCACACTGCTCTTGTGTGCCACCGAGTTGATGCCAATGAGGCTCTTCTCAGCGCGGTAAAAGTCTCGCATCTTTAGCGTCAGCGCCGGGCTTCCACCCTTTGGCGCTGCGATAAAGATCAGTGTGCCTCCGTGAGCGAGGGTATTGTCGATGGCGGCGGCTGTGAGAGCTGGGACGCCAATTGTGTCGATGACAACATCCACACCCTTCTTGTTGGTTAAATCTTGCACCACGAGCAACTCGGGATTGGCACTGGTATCGACATCTGCTCCAGGCCCACGAACGGCTCGAATAACTTGACATCCAAGCTCCTCAAGCATAATTGCAGCTGCGCTGCCAACAGCACCTCGAGCGCCCAAGACAAGCGCTTTATCCCCCTTCACGGCACCTGATCGCTTTACCATGAGAGCTGCTGTTGTGAAGGGAACTCCAATGGTGGCTGCCTGTGTATGGGTGAGGGCAGATGGCTTTGGCGCAACACCATCGGCAGGCACAACAGCATATTCGGCGTGGAACCCATCCTCCGTAAAAGCGTGAGTAAAGCCTGAAGTGCCGACAACGGCAGAGTTCAGAAGCGGAGAGGGCTCAGTATCACCAGAGGCGACAACGACGCCAGAAAAGTCTCGCCCAGGAATGCGTGGAAACGTGGTTGAGCCGAAGCCGCCTAGAGCATTGAAGCTGTCGGAAGGTTGAATCGCAGATGCGTGGACCTTGACAAGCAAGTGTCCCGGAGGAGGCACTGGAACTGGCTGCTTGTTGGTGAAGGAGAGACTCGGCTTGAGAGAGCCTTCAGGTTTTGTAAGGAGGAGGGAGCGCATGAGAGTTGGACGTGATGAAGACATGGCGGTTGTGAGCCTAGGTGTGAAGGATCAATTTTGTTTGTTTGTACCGACGCTGAGTAACAGTTCAAGTATTAGACCAACTAGGTATTAAGAAGAGAGTCCCGAAACATATATCTCAAAGCCATCGGGTCATTGCGGGTTCCAAGTGTGAAAAGATCCGCAATATCCGCACATCCGCAATTCCCGCGCCGATCCGCAGCAGCCGGGGGCAACTTTGATGAGATAGTCCATGACACAACGTCACGATTGGATTATTTATCACAGATTTTTTACAAGGCTTGAAGCTGATAAATACAAGACATGGCGCACTTTGGTCTACGCAAGGCGGCTACATTCCTCCAGTAATTCTCACACTCCTATCTTTCCTACCCTCCCACTTTTGATCTTCTCCGCCCTCACAGCAGTCGCCTTACAACCTCTAAACATGTCTGAGCCACAGCAGGGTCGTCCCTCTGAGGACCCCGAAAAGGCCCATTCCGAAAACGACAACAGAACTGAAGGATCGACAAGAAATTCGACTACAGATGAACAGCTTGAGATGTCGGATGAACACTTTGAGCCACCACATTCACTTCTAGGCGAGGTAGCATTTATTGCCATCGTCTGTTCCGCCCAGCTCATGACCCAAGCTGGCCTTGCTCTCAGTGTTGTGCCGATGCACATTATCGGAGACTCTTTCGGCATAGACAATCCCGGACAGATCAGCTGGTTTACCGCCGCATACTCCCTAACCGTCGGCACCTTTATTCTTATTGCCGGTCGCTTGGGCGATGTGTTTGGGTACAAACGCTTCTTTGTTGGCGGTTTTGTTTGGTATGGCCTTTGGTCACTCATTGCCGGCTTTTCTGTCTACAGTGGTCCAATACTTTTCGACTTCTGCAGAGCCATGCAGGGTATTGGTCCAGCCTTCATGCTTCCCAACGCCATCGCCATCTTGAGCCATGCCTACGAGCCGGGTAGACGTCAAGACATGGTGTTTAGCATGTTTGGCGCCACTGCACCTGGTGGATTCGTTCTGGGAGCTGTATTCAGCAGCCTTCTAAGCCAGAGGGTCTGGTGGCCCTGGGCTTATTGGGTCATGTGTGCTGCCTGTCTTTCACTTGCCTTGGCCGGCTTCCTCATTATTCCATCCTCCCAGCATTCTCTTAACCGTGCACCGTCATTGTCAAGTATCTGGATGCGTGTGGATGCCCTAGGTTCTATCACCGGCGTGGTAGCACTCGTTCTATTCAACTTCGCCTGGAACCAGGGCCCTACCGTTGGATGGACTGTTCCTTATACCTACATCACGCTGATCCTCGGCGTATTGCTCTTTGGTCTCTTCTACTTCATTGAGACTAAAGCAAGCCACCCACTCATACCTTTCGGTGTCCTGAAAGTGGACTCGGTATTTGCTCTTGGCTGTATTGCCGCAGGATGGTCAAGTTTCGGAATCTTCGTTCTCTACATCTGGAATTTCCTCGAGATTCTTCGTCAACAAACGCCCCTCCTTACCTCAGCTCAGTTCACTGTCGTCGCCATCAGTGGTCTTTGCGCTGCGTTGACCACGGGCGTCCTCCTTAGCCGCATACCCGCTTCAGCTGTCATGTTGATCGCGATGACCTGTTTCACCGTGGGCGGGATTCTGTTCTCGACTCTTCCTATTAAGCAGACCTACTGGGCCCAGACCTTTGTAGGTCTCATTGTTCTTCCCTGGGGAATGGACATGTCTTTCCCAGCCGGCACCATCATTTTAAGCAGGGCCATGCCCAAGCAGCATCAGGGGTTGGCTGCATCTTTGGTAAATACCGTCGTCAATTACTCCATCTCCATCGGTTTGGGATTCGCGGGTACTGTTGAGTACAATGTAAATGATGGGGGTCGGGATATTCTGCTTGGCTATCGTGGGGCGTGGTATGTGGGTGTTGGGCTTGCAGGTCTTGGAATCGTGATTGCTCTCGGATACTGCCTAGCAGAGTGGTGTCGAAGACGAGGCGCGAGATGATTGGTAGTTTTAGACAGGTCATTCAAGAGTGCGAATGAGGAAGGGAGTAATTAAATTGATAATCGGGTTTCAATAAAAGCAGCTACACAGCTCTGGCCGGGCCAAGATGGCTCTGATCGTGCCAAATAACATACATGTTGTCCCACTGTTCCAATGTTCATGTATGACTAGGGGTAAGCTGTTCTCGAGTCAACTGACCTTGAGTTCTAAAATCCTTCCGGATCTCTTGCCACAGAGATGATAAGCTGGCTGTGGTCGAGTCCGAGACAATCTTTCTGTCACCTAAATGGCTTCATGGCATGGGTGGAATGCTAAGTCCTGTTAGGCCACACACCTTTTGACTGTGTAAGTACTAACAGCTCTTAGCCGCCACACTTACAGCCGAAGCGGGGTGGGACAAGATTGATCCGGGCGCAAACAAAACGCAGCGCCTGAGCTGCTCCCCGAAACTCTTCCAAGAGGGGCAAGTTTCTGTTGCCTACTCAATTTGATACATCATCACTACCTAGGCATCTTGGCTATCACCATGAGCCTCAGCCATGGCCAGCAAGGTGGCCCAGACCCATCTTCGAAACGAAGACGTATAAGAAAGGCGTGCATTCCTTGTCGGCAACGAAAACGCAAATGTGATGGAGGCTCACCTTGTGGAATGTGCACCACCTATGGCTATACTTGCGAGTATGCTCATGACGACAGCCCCCTGGCCCCATTTGTCTCGCAGTCCCTTACGAATACGTCAAAGAACCTCAACTTGAACCCTCCAAGCAACCAGAGCCCGGAAGCTGGGAACTCGAGCACCTCTCGCCAAGAGACGACTCCCGCGTTCGAAGGTGGCATGCTGGATGAGAGGCAGCCACGTTATGTAAATGCGTCCTCGGCGATTGCATTTCCTCACATTCTTGGGCTGCATTTGGAATCAGAGAAACCTCCCAATTTGCATTCATTCGGCTACAACTTTGGCATTAGACCGGAGGAAAAGTCGATCCCTCACGGTGACCTGACGGAGCTGATATCCGAAGCAGATTTGGTGATATTTTCTAACACCTTCTTCACCGTCTTTGGTGTCATCTTTGATCTCCTGGATCAGAGCATATTCCTCCAACAGTGCCGTCTTTATTACCAAGGCCAACTCCGAGATGGTGTTTTCGCAGCCGTGGCTGCCGGTGTTGCAGCAATTGGATCCTTTCTCTCTTTTAATGATGGCCATGATCGCGAAGTCGACATCGTTCACTTTGCCAAGACGGTTCTTGAGGACCCAGCAGCAACACGCAGAGCCTCTGTGCAACTGGTTGTTGGTTGGTCTCTGCGCGCGGCATATCTACGATTCACGACCAGACCCAACAACTCTTGGATAGCTTCATGTACGGCAATGCATCTGGCAGAAGCCGTAGGTCTACATGAAGAAGAAAATATTGCCAAGATTGCCAAGATGGCCGGTGCTTCGGCGTCAGGTTTCAACCCGGATAGACTTAGGCGCATCTTCTGGTGTTCTTGGTCGTTTCACATCATTACTTGCTATGAGTATGGCCGCTCTGCTGTTATTTTTCCGAGAGTTTCATGTGGTAGTATCTCTCAAGTTCTTGGATCATTTGCTTACCAGCACGTACGGATGGCCGAGATCTTGCCATCACCAAACTCGACATTTTGTCTAGCAGACAAGCCTCAAGACCTGGGAACAGAACTGCTAGAGCGCCTCAAGGCTCTTCAAGAAGCTCCATTGGATCACCCTTTCTTGATTTTAACCAAGGCGGACCTCACATTCTACCTATATCGACGCATGCGTCAACTGAAAAGCCCCGTGACCGATGAAGTCATTCAGCTCATCATTACGACAGGGAACAATGCTGTTGAGGCAGCATGCCAGCAGGTTCAAAAAGGGTATCTATTCTTCAACGCACTAGGGAGCGTGTTTCAGTATGCATGTGTTCTCCTAGCCCTTGACAACCCCCTGGCATCTTCTAATCTGGATGGCGCATTCGAGGGCCTTGAGACCATAGTCAACATCGTGGACACGAGATTGACACGGGAAGCTCTAAATACGGCACGGCACCTGTTGAAAGCCAGCATTCAGAAGAAGAAGCAGCAAACTTCGACGCTAGAGGCCGTGGAGGCCAGGTTCACAGACACGGAGACGCCACCTGGGTTGTTAGACATGACTCTAGACTGGGACCAGATCTTGAACGAACCATATGTGTCTTTTTTCGGTCCTTCGGAGCTATGAACGTCTATCATGTCTTCATGTTCTACGATAACACAGGCAAGAAATCCGGACCTAGGAGTCGTTGCATGGAATAGATCAATAACGATGAAATCCCTTTTCTCTGTCATTGGGACCTAAGAGATCCCCTATATCATTTTTATTTCACAGGCATCTCTCTAAGCCTTCCAGTGTGGACATATTGTTCCCCATTCGCCTATATACGAGAAATCCGAAGTGTCATAATCAAGCCAGCGCGAGTAGAGTACTTGGGCTCCGTGATGTCCTCAGGAAGCAGATGTCCGTCCCCATTAGCCACGAGTGCCTCCGCAAGCGTGCACTTTCCAACAGTGGCAAACCCGAGCTTCTCGTAGAGATGCACCGTCACGGTATTTTGGGGCTTAACCATCAGCCTGACAAGGATATTTGGTGATTGTCGTGTGTGTTGAAGATGGCTCAATGCCTCTTGATAAAGCTTCTGACCCAAACCCTTGCCACGATGTTCAACCAAGGTAAAGAGACTCAGCATCTGCCAGCGCTCTTCCTCTTCGTCCAAGCCTGGGGCGGGTTGCTCAGAGGTTTCTGGGAGAATGTAATCATCCCGACTGACGGGGCCCCGGATGGTGAGCTGGCCAACCCATTCTACAGAGGAAGTAGAATCGGCTTCGTGACTTGTGGCGGCGCAGACAAAATTTTCTCGGTCTCCCTCCAAGAGCCGCTTGGTCCAATCGTCCTCAGTAAAAGCAGACTCAATCTCATAGGTAGACGAGAATGACTCAGGGGACGTCTGGAGTGCTTTCAGACGCAGATCGCGATACAGCCTTGTCGATTCCTTGATTAAAGTAGTCTTTGAGACATGAAAGAAGGTGTAGTCGACTGTTGTCATGGTGGAGACAGTGCTTGGCCGAGATGGGACCAAGGTCTAATGGGCGCGGTAAGAGGCTTAACGGGAGTTCACTGAGGACAAAGAATGACAAAAATCGTAAAGCTGTTGGTGTCTGGGGCCTACGTGTCAAAGACGGGCACTTATATGTTTGCACCCCTGGCGATTATTAATCTCGCGCCGGTGGTGCCATTTGCAAGAACCCACACTTTGTCATGCACTCCGTCTCACCTCGTATACCATTGCAGATTGATCTGGAATTAAAGTCACCGATAATACTTTCTTGCATGCTTTATATGCCAGGCCCGGGAGAAATAGCGGTGAGATAAGCTGCCGTTCTACCGTTGTTGATCATAAGACTACCCCAGCGAACCGCCACAGCAGCCAACACAGTCTTCAACACGGAATTGGCCTCCTGACACGATACGCCAGAGCAACGCCAGGCCTGCCTCACTTGTCTCTAGTCACAATTACGAAGTGGGGTCACTAAAAGCGCCAGGCCACGCAAACACGACCCTAGCCTAACAAAGCCGGCTTTAGAGGAATACAGGGGCCGGATCTAACCCTCACGAGTTCTCAATTCAGCTTCACCAGCGAGGGGACTAATCTAAAAGATTATCTACCATGCAATATCCTTCCCTTCGAAATTGATAAAGCGACCCGAAGTCTCTGCCTTGGTAGATTTCTCAACCTTTTGATCTCTATTAGCTCAAATGACACAGATGTCAGTAACTGACTCATGTCTTACCTGCTCAAAGACCCCAGCTGCACTCTGCTCCTGGGTAGTGGGAGCCTCCTTCATACCCAAGGTCTCTGCAATGGCGCTTCCAAGGCTGGTTTTGACCCATCTGCGAGACTAATTAGTACGCCACCAAATCTCATCACTAAGCTCACTGACCCGGGATGAATGGGGAACGCAGTCAACTTTGGCTCCTCATGGTGAAGCTTTCCGATGAAAAAGTTGACAGCCGCCTTTGACATTCCGTAAGCTACATCTTGAATCTTTCTCTCACCCTGAAGTCCAATGCTTCCAAGCTCTGTGGACAAGACGACGAACTTTGGGTTCTCCGAAGCCAAGATCAGAGGTCGTGTCGCAAGATACAAAGCAAAGGGGCCAACAGAGTTGATCTTGAAATGGTCTTCGACCTCGGCAATGTCCGTCTGGGCAATGAGACTCCAGTCTTTGCCAATCCCTGCGTTGGCGATTACCGTGTCTAACTGAGTGATACCATGCTGATCCCGCAGGACTGCCACTGCGTCCTTCGGGTCCTCGGGGAAGGCACTGTCAATCTTGACTACAATGAGACGAGAACTAGACGCAAATGGCAGACTGCGAAGGTCATCAACAGAAGGATGGGCAAGATTGCGCACAGCTGCGATGGCAGTGGTTTGCGGAAGGTTGAGATAGAGCTTCAATAAGTCTCTACCAATTCCTAGTTGTTTGGAACAGGTTAGAAGACAACAAACATCTGAAGGTCCATATGTACCTCGGTTTGCTCCAGTGATCAACACGGTGTAAGCCATTGTTGAGTTTTGCTCTCTTGTTTGATGTGAAATGTCAAAGAATGGTTGTAAAGAGCCGAGTTCGTTTTGTTTGAAGACAGGCGAGTTGGGTCCGGAACTCCAAGTCTTTATACTTCAAATTCATGGTAGACACGTAGGGCATGAGAAGCCTACCAGCCGAAACAGGCTGGACTTGATGGAGATGATGACAAAAGAGGCAAAACTTCAACACTCAGCGACCCCGAGTCTGTCCAGCCAGCCAGTTGCACCCATGTGAAATACAACTTTCTCATTCGAGTTGGCCTGACAATCTGGTGCTAATTTCAGGTCTCATGGGGGCATAATGCATCTTTTCAAGCCAAGAAGCCATTCTTCCCGACATTCCGATAAGCAAGGCCCGTTGGGCATGCAACTCTCGCTCGGTTCGTGTCTAATGTCAACCTCGACCGTGCCGGCGTCCCCACTAGAGTCTGCATTTTCATTCTTGATTGGATGTCATGGAGCACATCTTGCATCCGCTAGTAGCGGGACAGGACAGGGGAGTCAAGCGGACCAGGGAGGACTTGTCGGGGCAGTCGGGATAGGCGGGATAAGCGGGATAGGCGGGGCAATGCCGTTCGTCCCGCCGTCAGATCGGAGCTTCTTCCGGCTTGAAGGCAAGCCACCGTCAGCACCAGAGGTGTATGGCTACACACTAATGTAGGAAATCCCTGAAAACACCATCTTTGTCATCTCATGGTATCATCCAGAAGTCTCATTATGTGAAGTAAAGGCCTCAAAAAATGACTGAGCAATGTTATCTCACGTCGTGCGAAGAGATGAAGTCGGAGTATAAAGAAGGCTTTTGCAACTACATTCAAGTCTCCTCATCAGCACCCATCCCAACCCAGAAACAACAATAACAGCCATCGACTTGACAATGTCGACTCAAGAGACCGCCAAGACACTATATTTAGTTGCCGAGGGCACCAAGTACGCATACCGAATCATCGGCAATGCGAGCGAGGACTCTCCACCTCTTCTGATGCTCAATCACGTCCGATCAACCATCGACACTTGGGATCCTCAAGTCATCAATAACCTCACTGCAAGCGGTCGTCAACTCATCACGTACGACTATGCCGGACTTGGCCATAGCGGCGGCAACGTTGCCCCTAGTATCCGAGCTTTTGCTATCAACTTGCTCGCTTTCCTCAATGTCCTCCTGCCCACTCTTCACGCTAAAGAGGTCGATGTTCTTGGCTTCTCCATGGGCGGCTACATTGCTCAGCAGCTTACTCTCGACGCCCCTGACATCGTGCGCAAACTCGTTCTCGCAGGCACTGGTCCTAGTCTTGGTCCTAACCTGGAGCGGCCCATGAACGAGGTTCAGTCCACTGTCTTCAACCCAACCCCTGGTCCACCCACCATCGAAGCCTTTTTTCCTTCGTTTACAACCGGCGAAGAGGGTCTTGCATGGTTCAACCGGAGCACCCAGTCGCGAGCTGGTGTCGCTGGGAAGAATGGCGAGCCCGATATTGCCCAGTTCACCACTGGAGATGACCTTGTCAAGCTCACTCAGGCATACCTGACTTGGGATGCTGATCCCATCCCTTACGCGCTTCTCCAGACCATCCAGAAGGATGCCCTCGTCACCAACGGCGACAACGACCTAATCGTCCCAACGCAAAACTCGTACATCCTCGCTCGACAGTTGCCCCGCGCCAACTTTGTCATGTTCCCTAGCAGTGGTCATGGTCACCTTTTCCAGTATGCGAGCTACTTCACCAAGCTTGTCGGGGAGTTCTTAGATGGCAAGCTGCCTACTGCGCCTTTCTCCGCCGGAAAAGCTCCAGCTTTCCAGAAGTATGGTTCCTACAACCAGTAGGTGATGGTAGAAACATGGAATGGCGTACACTCGATCTGTGTGTACGGTGTTCCCCCTTGGATCGCGAGTTATCTCGCTCGGTCAACATTACATTTCTTCTCCTCATGTTTTCTACTTGAGATCTATTTAAGGAATAAAAAGTCATTTTTGTCACTTGTATAATTACTTCAGAGCCTATGTCTAAAGATATAATGGCAGCTTATATCATTCCCATCAACCAGCAACTGCACCATCAGGGATCGAGAGCCACGATAGCTACTTACAGGTGCAGTCTCCCATCTTGTGTTAAATGTAACCCGCTATTAGGTGAGAGTATCTCGATTGTGATTTGTCTTTGTCCCAGATGAGTCATCGAACGAGTGATAAGCGCCGAAATATCGCGTAAACAAACCCCGCCCTCGCTTCAAACGCGCATGGCAGTTAACGCACATTCATGATTCGCCATGAGTACTGAAAGCGGGAGTGAACGGACTGAGCCTCCCCAGACGCGATTTCGGCCTTCTTGCCTTCAATGCCAGCGGTTAAAGAAGAAGTGTGATCGGCAAAGGCCGCAGTGCTCTTTATGTTTGCGGTACGAAGTGGCCCTACGCGCATGCCCAACTTGAGCCATTTAGTAGTGTTTCTAATCAAAAATGCAGATACGGTCGAACATGTTCGTATGACTCAAGAAACAATTTTGCTGGGGATGCAGAGTCTGGTGTCTTGGGCTTCCCTGACCTGTCAATTGACAGCCAACAAGCACCTGGACAACCATTTCCAGCTGTTTACTTTCTCGACTCGGCTCTCTTCAAACGGTCTGTGAACAAACTACCAGACCAGGACTTTTCTCTAAATCCTAATCTGCTTTCTTTTATCGGCAATGTTACCGAGGACAAAGCATTCGTCTCTTCATACTTCACCTACATCCATCCGTGGATACCATTCTTGTCAAAAAAGCTATTCATGGAGAGAGTTTTAAACCCTCTCGGTCCAGCAAAGCCCGAAAAGGCGCTTCTTGTAGCAGCTGTTAAACTGCTGGCCAACCCACCTAGTGGCGAGGAAGCACAAACAGCTGCGTACCTATCCATCAAGGCTACCTTGCTTCGTGCCGACAGGTCTGGTGTTCTCAACTTCAAAATCTTCCAAGTCATGATTCTGGTGGCCATCTACGAGCTTGGTCATGCCATCTATCCTGCTGCATATTTAACGACGGGGAACTGCAGCCGATATGGCAGTGCCTTGGGACTCAGTAAGACTGTGGAGAGTTTCGATACTTTCGAGGAAAACCATAGCCTTATCGAGGCTGAAGAAAAACGAAGGAGCTGATGGGCTGCTGTTATTCTTGACCGGTTAGTGTTTCTTCCATCCTAAAAGAAACAAGGTTGATCCAGCTTTGAATGATGGTATAGTTTTATTAGTCTTGGGTGCGCGGAACGTGCTTGTCTGTTTCCAGACCCAAGCAGCGGCAGCATCCTTCCCATGGATGATGCTCTTTGGGAACAAGGTGTAAGCTCATTGTCTCAATGGATCTGCCCAGCATTAATACCTGGTGGCTGACATGTAAAAGGGCACATTGAACGTCCAATGCATCGTCTTTCCTCACCCCCCACTGAAACGATGGGCCGATACGGCCTTACTGCACAAGCAGCAGTTCTACTGGGAAGAGTTTTCCAAAACATTCATGATACCTCGGCAATGGAAGGATTCCAGGAGAATGAAGCAAGGATATTAGATGGTACCTTGCTTGCACTCACAAATGTATCGTTTCAAGAGGGTCGATTCCGGGGCATAGGCGTTTGCAGCCCAACCACAATTTGCTTCAGGTAAGAACTGTGGATCTTTCGTGGCCATTCACTAAGGACTTATAGCGCGAGACTTCTCCTCCACGACGAATCACGGTACCCGAGCACCAGACATCGAGCAATAGCCGACCCCTTGACCCGCATCAACATCGAAGCTGACATTGCAGCGCACATACTGCGCTTGGCTGACAGTGTCAGTGGAGCGAGGCGCTGTGGTATCGAAGAAATATCTCCTTTTTGTCTGGAGCCCATGTATCGCTCCGGCATTGTGTATGCCCGGAGGTACAGCGAGACCGGGCAACAGGAGGACCAGCAAGCGTTTGAAACGATCAAACAAGGACTCAGAGCGATGGCTGGTCGATGGAAGGCGGCAGGCAAGTTACCAACTCAGCTGTTATTTACCACAATTGCTGATTGTTATTAGATGCTTACGTTGGTCTGCTCGAGGCTCGAGAACTTACGGGTATTTTGTGAATTAATCATTGAGGACGATCATTCATAAGTCGACTATCATCTCCACAACGTTGAACGAGATATGTGTATATTTAAAGACACACTCATATATTTGCGGCTTCTCGATGTTATTTCTCTTGTCTTAAAGTGGTTTGTTCAATCTGTAAAAACCACGGCTAATAATGCTGGGTCCAGACTGTTTGCAAGACGCAGTGCTACAACTATACTACTCAAAACCTTTCTCCCACTAAATTAATTCTCAAGCATGTCATCTGTGTGAGTTTTCATCGCCGAAGAATGCTCTGTGCATTCAACTCCTTCCGACCTGCCTCCCATAGGTAGGTGCTTTGCGATCATCACTGTCTCGCGTTTTCGGGGCTATAGGGTGGGCGATAGTTGCAGTGGGTTGTAGGCGCATTGACGTGACGACTGAGTCAAGGAGGGCATGGCTTTTCTTTCTGTTCATAACTGATTACTTACTGCCTTGAGTCCTCGATAGTAAGGGCACACTCTTAACAAAAGATGCTTCGTGATGTCAATTCACCCTTGAAAAGCTGGGTGACACTGAAGAGACTGACCAAGCTCGGAATTCCGAGAGCCTGATGTCAATTGATTGGCCGCGGTTTGTCGCAAGGCCAACATTGGACTCTCCACTTCCTTGCGGAAGCTAGCGGGATCATCTTGAAGCCTGGCTGGCTCATGCCTGAATCCCCTCCACACTCAGGGGTGACAGAAGCAATGATCTGCACTGACAGGGCTAAATGATTCGGCCATCTCTCTTAGGTCGGAATCCTTGTTGACCGTGTAGCAACCTCGAACACGATGGCGTCTGGTGGCTGAATTAGCTGGCGTCACAACTGGACACGAAAGGGGCGCCAAAGCTGACTTGTCGCGCCACGCTCAGGTTCGTTGAGATGCCGGTAAGCCCAGAGAGATTGGGATTGGCCTCTTGCGGTGTATGTTGGGAGCAGCCGCTTGCTAGCTCGTCTAGGACTGAAGTACAAGACATCAAGGCCAGCGTACATGTCGGGGTTAGCGCTCCTCTCTTTTCTTTCTTCTATTCCTCCCGTATTTTTCGTTGAGCCTCAAAAGTGACAGCATAGCATGGGGCTGTACACTGAGATCCCAAAGGAGATCCAAGAGGTCGACATCATCGTTGCCGGAGGTATGTGACACCATGGCTCGGCTGAGACAACCACTCAACTTGGGACAGGCGGAACTGCAGGATGCATCATTGCGGCCAGACTGGCCGAGGCTGACCCCGGCTTGTCTATCTTGGTCATTGAGGGAGGCCAAAACAACCACAACGTGCCCCAGGTCGTCTACCCAGCCCTCTACCTGTCGCACCTCAAGCCAACCAGCAAGGCAACTCTCTTTTACAAGAGTACAAAGGCTGACCAACTTGCCGGTCGCGAGGTTGTCGTGGCTTCTGGTGGTACTTTGGGCGGAGGCTCGTCAATCAACTTTCTCATGTACACCCGTGCTCAGAGATCCGATTTTGACTCTTGGGGGGCCAAGGATTGGTCGGCAGAAGAGCTCTGGCCTTATCTCAACAAGGTGATCGACAAATATGCGTAACAAACATGACTCAAGGCTAATCTCACCTTGATAGTTCGAAACGTATCATGGTAGCGGCGAGAGCCGTCACCACGGCCATGACGGACCTATCCACGTGTCGGATGGCCCTTTCCATCCCCCCAAGTCAGCAGCAGACTTCATTGGCGCTGCCGCAAAGCTTGGCTGGTCGAAAGTCACCGATCTGCAAACGTTGGATGCCAACAATGGCATAAGCCCCTGGCTACGGTACATGTCTCCTGATGGCAAGCGTCAAGACACGGCCCACACGTACATCCATCCTAAGCTTGAGGGAGGCAAACACCCGAATCTCCACATTCTCGTCGAGTCCAAAGTTGTCCGTGTCTTGATCGACGATCAGAAGCGAGCCGTTGGGGTTGAGTATATCTCCACTCAGACTCCAAACGCTAAACTCATCGTCAAGGCGCGTCGCTTGGTAGTCGTGTCATGCGGCGCCCTCGGAACGCCCTTGGTTCTCGAAAGATCTGGCCTTGGTGATCCCGAGGTGCTCAAGCGCGCGGGCGTGCCACTTGTGCTGGACTTGCCAGGGGTTGGTCGCGAGTACCAGGACCACAATGCAACCATCCACCCCTACAGAACGAACCTTGAGCCGAATGAGACACTGGACGGAATTCTCAGTGGCCGAGCCGACGTTCCTAGCCTCATTGCGAAGAAGGACAAGATTCTGGGTTGGAACGGTATCGATGTTGCATCCAAGCTTCGGCCAAGTGAGGCGGATGTTAACGCTCTTGGCCCGAAATTTCGCGCGACTTGGGACCGAGACTTTAAGAACAACCTCGACAGGCCTGTGATGATTATGGGTCTCATGTCATAGTAGGGATTATCGGATTCTTCTTGGTTTTGGCTACGCTAACATGCACAGCTTTCTCGGAGATCATTCAACCATCCCTGAAGGACAGTATGCAACAGTACTCAACATCACGGCTTACCCGTATTCACGTGGACATGTGCACATCACTGGGCCCAACCTCGACGACCCGCTGAACTTCAACGTTGGCTTCTTTACTGATGCCGATGATATCGACCTGAAGAAGCAGGTCTGGGCGTACAAGAAACAGCGCGAAATCATGCGACGCACAGCCATGTACCGTGGTGAGCTGGCTATAGGACACCCCCCCTTCCCTGAAGGGTCTGCAGCGGCGTGCATCGAAACGGATGCTCCTCTCAAAGACGTTCAAGACATTAAGTACTCGGCGGAAGACGACAAGATTATCGAGGACTGGCTTCGCTTCAAAGTCGCCAGCCCTTGGCATTCTTTGGGCACGGCAAAGATGGGTCCTCGTGAGAGTTTCGGTGTTGTCAACGAGCAGTTGAGTGTTCATGGGATCCAGGGACTCAAGATTGCCGATATGAGCGTCTCGCCAAAGAACATGGGTGCCAACACGGAGAATGCTGCTTTGGTGATTGGTGAGAAGGCGGCGGACATTATCATCAGCGAGTTGGGACTCAAGCCCTGAGAGCAAGATGTTCATGTAGCATAGCATTTCTAGACAATTATCAGAAGCCTTGCTTGGTCAAATACTGTATTCTACCGCTCTACCGCTTTCCGCATTGGGCTTGATGCATGATTCCCTGGATTCGATAGGGTTATTGTGGTTGTAAGTGATGCCGAGAGTTGCCGGCCCTTGTCTTTTTGCTTTAACAGCCAACGACGGTATTTTTCTTTGGGCTTATTGCTAAGACCCTACGCAGATCTTCCTGTCTCTTCACGAGCCGTGGATATGACACCAGCCTTTTGATGATTAAAATTCCTATCAAGCTTCGCTACATCGTTATGAACTTAAAGCGCCCAAATTTCGCAAGAATCTTGGTTCCCTACGCTTAGTCAACCACGCTCTTTGCGAAGCTGTGACACCCTTGCTATTTCGGCACGTTATCGTCAGCGTTGAGAGCGGAATAGACCGTTTTCTAGCTCTATCAAAGAGCCCACTACGTCAACTAGGTTTACTTCTCGAATTGGGTGCAAGAGCCCGATGGGTCTATGATGACAGGGGCTATCGTACGGACCCCAAGATAGTAGAAAATGAATGCTTGGCATACATGGCCCGACTTGCCATTGTCATTCATAGTGCACTGCCAAAGTTCTCTCAGATACAGAGCTTGAAGTTTGACTTTCCCAGTATCCCTTACGGGGATAACTGGGAGCAGGATAATGCCGATTTCTTTGAATCCACGGCAACGGCTATGCGCAGATCCAAGCTCGACAAGTTGGACGAGCTTCACATCTGGCTCCCTCTTGCATTCGATTTTGGCTACTTCCTAGACGATAAAGACGAAACTGGCTACTCAACGAGGTCCCTTTTCAAACGACTTGGTTACCTTGATCTCAATTACCAAGAGTCAACCGAGGAAGGCCAAGGTCCGCCATTCCACTTGCATCAGCCCAACGAAGTACACCAAATACGTCCGCCAACCGCTATCATTAGCCCCAAACACACACACCTTGTGGCTCGATGGGGACCATGTTTTAATCGATCATTCGGCATTCTCTCCTTCCCTTCGCCTAAAATCATTAGACCTACAAGGCCTAATCATACACGCAAGCGTTCTCACGACAATTATCAGACAATCCAACGAAGACAGCTTATGGAGCAAGCATCCTATACATGTAGGTGACATGCCTGTTTTACAAGCCGTGAGGCGATCGTGGTGTGTATGGTACATTGCCGATGCAAATGGTTTAGCTATCGGGTGCCGGGAGCCCAGACTCTTCGAGTAAGGACTTTCACGAAACCAGGGGATTTCACCACGCTGGGCAATACTGTTGCTGGGGAAAAACTGCCTAAAACATTGTTGAAAAGAGTGGTTGAAACTCTGGCTTAAACTCCTAAGGCCATATGTGCTTTTGAAACTCATATGCGCTGCCGATGTCTCCGCGTGTCCTTTCCGAGGTATAGGCAACTTGCATTCATCCTTTGTCTCTGTACACACCATTTCATCAAAACCCTCCAATAGGGTACCATGACCCTTTCAATCTCTCTGGTAACTTGACTTCCACTGTCCTTTCATAGGATCCGTCCGAGATATCCAGTTCTACCTCCACCGACATGGTAGCCTTCTCAAACCCATCTGCCGATAGGAACCGGACGGGCCGCACATCTTTCCCATTTTCATTGACTTCTAGCATGCGAAAACTTGTTTTGCTCAATTCGCTGATAAGAGCAGCAGCCCCTTCCGAGTCTCGTGAGAGGCGGCAATGTAGTGTGGATTGGGTGCGGCCTGCGCGCATCATTGGAGGGAGGCTAATCGACAAAAAGAAGAGAGACGCGACGAGGCGCTGAGCAACCATGGTGATATGGTCCTTGGTCGTAAGTTGGCAGCCTTGGACATGGTCTGATTGTAGGCCCATCTCGCCTCCCGCTAATGCGATCTCACTCACCAGGTGGCGGAGATTCTCAAGTTGCTCAAAGTCGTCGAGGTCTGGGGGCTTCTCATAAAGGCCAACATTTAGGCGGTGGCAGTTCCGTTCCAAGCGACCACAAAGAGGGTCACTGAAGTCGGTCCACTCTCGGTGACAATCCAAAGTTTCGACTACCTCGTCGATTCCAGTTTCAATCTTCTTCTTGATGCCCTTGGGGAGAAGGCGCCCAATCATAGAGGGGGGTTTGTAGGCGTACTTGTATTTGTTGTCGATCCATATGCCCGTCCCAAGAGAGAGAATGATGTCTGGTGGGCTGGCCGACTTCCAAATACGAGTTGCCTCCTCTACAGCCAATCTCACAGGATTTTTGCTCACAGTAGCTCCATCAACATATATTCGCTGTGTTGCTTCATGGATGTACGGTTTGAACAGCAGCCGAGTTGCAGAGGTGGCGCGGGCTCTATACTCCAGGTCAGCTCCCAACAATCTTACTGGCTGGAAGGGAGGTTGCACTCACGCTTCCCTGGTCTGAAAGTCGTTGGCTTGCTCATCGGCCCGTTGCAACCAGTCATCTGTAAGTATCTTAGCTTGTGCTACGATCGAGCGCATCGCTGGGCGTTCTTGCACGCTTCTCTTCCGTCCTTCAGCTTTTCAAAGGGATTTCGAGAGTAATTCGCCAGCAAACACGGATGATCCCGCCCATTAAGGGAGGTGACCACGCCAACTTTGACTTCATCTCCCGATTTCTGGCTCCCTTTGGTTTGGCCAAAAGGATTGTCGTTCCCAAAGAACGTGTACAGAGCGCCGTTTATCCCAGAGCTCCTGTACTTTGTGGTCGGCATTTCCCAATCAGGAGTTCCCGCCCTTACTCCTCCAACCACAAACTAACAACAACATCTTCGTCCCCGAATACAAGAGTTCCGATATGTGTTCTAAAGTAGACCATTCCCTTATCACTGCTAGAGCGAAATGATGAAGCAAGCCTTGCATAGTATATGTCAACTAACGAAGAATTGTCCTTGTCTTGTCTTGTCTATTGAGTAAGTGGCTTACCCTAGAGACAGGCTCATGGAAAACGAACTTCAATACTTTATCACATTTCTTTGTGTCCTGAGCTTTAGCAGTAGCAGAAGAGCCGCTCTAGCTTGAGGCTGGAATTGGCCTAAGAGAGCTTGAAAAATATTAATAATTGTATTATATAGATGATCTTAAATAGTTACTGGGCTACGATTTAAATCTCTGGCGGATTGTATGTCTATTAAATTCTGGGTGTAAGCGTTTCATCACGCCTGGGGCTAACTATCTCGACCCCTATAGATCGCTTGGCTCCTTATTCTTACAGACCTCGTCAAAATCTCCGAACTTTTCCATTCCAGCACTCACGATCTCTTTAAAAACCTCAAACGGACAACTAGCCCCAGGCCCGCTTTGGCAGAGCGGTAGTGGCCGTGGCGCAGTATTGGCAATGAACCTCACAAACTCATCCTTCCCCGAGTCGTCACCTGGTCTATCGCAAGTCATCTTCTCCATGCCAACATGACCTAGGAAGGGAATCAGATCAGACATCTTCCATGCCCTCACATGGTTGACATGTGATGTCGGGAATTCATCATAGCCTTCGTGTGAAGATGAATTGAAGATGCCAAGTGCAGTGGCGACGAATGGTGGCACTTCACGGTGTGTGAAGAAGAAAAACAAGCGCTGCTCTGAGGGCCAACCTGTTGTTTCGTTATGGTTCGCATCCGGGTCTTTGTCAATGGCGTCGAAGAGCTGAGACTGTGAGTGAAGCCAAGGGAAACCAAGATAGTTGGAGAGAGGGTTGAGTGGCCCGACCATGTATGCGTACTTCATATCCCAGGCATACTCGTACGACAGCCATTCTGCATCAGAGAACAGGTCGCACATTGGCGAGCGTTTTCCACGAATGGCTGATTCGTAACCACAGATTGACTGGAGAGCAAAGACATCCTTGGGGTCGAGATCATAGTCATCAGGCGTGTAAGGGCTAAGACGACGTGAGACTTGCTTGCCGTAGACGTTCAAGAATTCGTGCAGTTCCTTGGTACCAGGGTCTTTTGAGAATTCCGAGCAAGCCTTGTGCGGAAGTAGAGCACGAGTGGCGTTGTTGAGATCCTTCTTGTCGGCGCGCACAAACTCGATGTCTCCAGAATTGGGGAATGCGTCGACAAAGGCCTTGGCGGTATCATAGGTCCTTGCTTTGGTATCGGCCATAACACGCTTCACCGATGATGCTAGGTGCCGGTATCGCTTCATCAGATGTCTCCCAACCTGCTTAGCATCAAGCTTTCCAGAAGGAGTGACATCTTCCAGGCGCTTTTCGTCAATTGGAGAGTGCCATTTGTTGAGAAACTTGAGAGGACCTGAGAAGCCCCCACGATGCTTCTCCAACTTGAAGAGAAATGGTTTAATGTAGTCCTCATACTCGGCGTCGTTGGCATAGATTGACGCGTGCCGGATAAGGTAAGAAGCAACGTCGACAGTGCATCCCTCTGGGGCAGCGTGTGCGAGCCCGAACCCAACGGCGTCAAAATATGGCGATATGCCTGGCAGGTGCAGGAGAGGATCGAATTGGTAGCCTTGGGAATGGTCCAGGGCCTGGATCGGCCGCTGAAATGCAGATGCAATTGAAAGGGCGGTAGCAACCACAACAAAAAGGCTAGACATGGTGTTTATGAGGGTCAGACTTGAGGATGGAGTCTGTGGTGATCAATTTTGCTGGCTCAGACGTGTTTTTATCACCTACAGGTCTATGACGTATGAAGCACAGATGTGTCCCGAAAGGACCGATCTCGATCTTTCCAACAAGAAATCATCAAGACTAGCTCTTCTAAGCTAGACAAACGCGCCACAATTTGGGGAAACGCAGATACACCAAGCGCCTCCGGATATCTCTTTACTCATATAGAAATACAATTCCGGCTTCCAATTGATCTCTGACAGAAGTGGGATGGCCGAGCATGTGCAACTTATGGTGGCTTTCAGCGTAGCTCTACTAAGGATCGCCGGGACCCTTGGGGGACGACAATAGACAAATACTAGGGTCTTGGGGTTTTCCAAGGGTCAAATTTGCATCGTTGTGACTTAACTTGGCTGATCATGTCCTTTCCCTATTAGCAGGGAAACAATGGACGTATGAGGGTGTCCCTGACTGTTGTCACAGGCCTCTGCTATCTACGAATAATTCGTAGAAAATAATTTTAGAAGAAATACAATATCAAAAATCGATTTTTTTACATTGTTGCATTCAATATGTTATTATAGCAATTGCCCCTTTGATAGATACCCTTCGTGGAGGAGAATATATGTGCCAATATTTGGACACGAGTACACAACCAAATGTGGGCAAAGTAGTCTCACTCTCGAGCCCACCAACCACCTCGCTTTCTGCATAAATCAAGAACAAAAGTCCCTTTTATTGGTTTTGCATACTCATCTTATCTTGCTACGCAAGCGCATGTGGCTGCATTAGCTGTGTGACAAATGTCGGCCGAAGTCGGATACGAGATGCGGGAGGCCGACCATCCGTAGGTATGTGAACTCGACACTGTCTTGCTCCAGCGCGTCGCGTCTCAATTCTTCCAGCCTATTCTTTCAACAAGCTCAACGTCTAGCACGTGTCTTCTTCTGTTGGAATTTGAAACAGTAAAATGCAATCATGAATTCTAAGCAGTCTCCTCTCATAGAGGCTGTGTTTCACCACCTAGTCCTTCCCCCCAAACTTCCGCGCAAATTTGACGGCGATAAGGCCGCCATTGTTCAGAATCTCGGCAAGAGATTACACGAGGCCCTGGCCACCTTGCGATCTGCGGGACCGTCTATTTCGGGTGCGTTGGACGCATCTTTGCGAGCTACCAAGGACGTGAACAGGGGCTTTTTGGCTGGCGATGACCTACGGCACGCATTGAGAGGCGTCGTTGAGACAGTGTCCCCAGTTTGGCTTGCTCTCCATGTTACGCAACAGAACGCTGCGCTTTTAATTCACGTCGATGCTGCGTAAGTCCTCCTTGCCACTTGTGCTTCACACTCAACGAGTATTGACCTTGATAGTCACGAAAACGTCATTTTCGAGTCTTTCCAGGTTTCAGCTCCTGTACGAGACGTTCTCAACGCAAGCCATGCCCTCACCTGCGACTTTCCCGATCGGGCCGTTGCAGTACCGATTCACATCTTCAAAGATGAGTCGCTTCAAGAAAACCTGACCGAGTTTCTCGAGCAGTCAAGTGCCGAGGCTTTTGATCAATTTGCTGCACGAGCATCCAAGGGGGGCGAGTCGATTGTCGAAACTCGAGATTGCCCGAGCCCTGCCCTTGTCAACGACATGCTCATGTCGCTGTTGGAGGGCCTGGGGAAGCCCACAACCGTCCGCCAGATTCGCAAAAGAGTTCGCGATGATGTTGTGCTGGATTCATCAGAGGTGCCTTGGAGACGTTCCCCATACTGGCTAGTCCTCCGCGTGGCAGTTGGTCGACAACTCTCCAGCCTGTATCAGGACGAGGGATCTGGCCGGGTGTGGTACAAATTCCTCATCTGTGTTGTCTTGGCCAATCTCCTCAGAGACTGTGTCGACAGTCTGCACCCCGAGATGACACTGATGCTCCAAGCAAAGCTATGCCGTCGACTTGCCAAGCTCGAGTCTGAGCAGAAGGCCGCATCGGGTCCTCTACGCATCGTGTACGACAATCTGTTCTCAGCAACAGAAAGCTTTTTTGATTTCATCGTTGGGGCTGTGAAGCGGGAAGTTGGCACCAGGTGGGAGATGCACAAGGCTGACATTGTTTCTACGCGATCTTCGCTATGGGGATAGGGCTGCTGATTTCATCCGTGGAGCGCGACGCGATGTTCCATCCCTAAAAGAAGGCACAGTCTCGCAAGTCAACCGACTAACAGCTCGTTACACGGGACTTATCGAGCACGAGGCCACTACCAAATTACCATCTTCAGAAGATCCAGAGCAGATGTGCATCGAGTCGTCGACGGCCCTCATCAAATTTCTCAAGAAGGCTGGGAGCGCGTACAGAGACAACCCTCTGTTGATGAGCCGCTACCTTCTGAGACTGTTTGAACTTTGGGTGGGCATGGACCGAGCAGCCACAGCCGCATGCCCCCTTCTCAAGCAGTATCACCCAATCTTTGTCCCTCAGGCATTGGACGTCCTTTGCCTATTGACCATGGAAGAAATGGAACGGCTTGCCCGTGTCCAACAGTATATTACTAGACGTGTGAGCGAACATCACTGGAAGGGCGAAACCATCTTCAGCAACCCAAGACGCGAGACAGCATTTCCACTACAGTTTGCTACCTCCACTAGTGTTGGGAAACTGATGTTGGACGTGGCTAATGAGATCGACAGAAAGTCAGAAAAGGCTAGGGCACTCAAGGAAGCACAGTTGGCAACCCAGCTCGAGCTGTATCACAGACTCATCCAAGAGACCGAAGGCCTGTCATGCTACTGCAAGCGACGACCCGATGGGACAAAGGACACGAGCGATTGCCAAAAATGCAAGAAAAAGCAGAAGCGGAAAAACGTCAAGATCGCCATCCACGAGGATTTCCTCCCGGAGGACCGCGCCCATAGAGCCGCCATTGCGTTTGAGTTTCTCATCCCCAAATACCTCACGGCTTATCGACAAGCAACATGGGATCTGTGTTTGCTGGGGAGTCCACCTGGACCCAACCGCAGTTCCAATCCTCCTCCTCAGGTCTTCCTCAACCAGGTCGACTTGCTGAAAGACTATTTACCTAGGCACCATGCTGGCGTGGGCACCATCACATTGGCGTCGCGGAAAAAGCTATTCACCCAGACACATTACCGCAGAATGAGGATGCCAAAGACGCCTCGTGAGGTGATGCGGCCATTCGGAGCAGAGTTTTCCTACTATGACACCAACCTCTGGGCGGAAGACCTCCCTAAAACTCCTTGGTTTCAGCACCTTCTTGGTCCCTGGCTCCCAGGGGGTATTCCTGGTCCATGCGAGGAATTTGATCAGTCCGAAGAGACATTGAATCATCCAACATCGTACGAGATCGTCGCCAACGAACTCAACTGCCCCCCAGATATGTCCACGCATGAGGTTTCTGCTTATCAACGGGTTGTTTCTGGACGAGGTCGACGATGGCTAACCGTGCTCACCGAGTTGTCATCTACCAACATCAACTTCAGCACCGAGGTTTCAACGACCATCTTCACACGTATCGCCCTTCAAGCTGGCCCTTCCGTCCTGGAGCATGGAGTCTTACGGGAGGCACACGTCGTCTTTGATGATCAGTCCTTCTGCGAGACACTACATGACCGACTTTCCTGCTGGTTGGCGTCTCTGGAATCTACATGCCGGGAAGTCCACTGCATGAGCACGATTGTCACACTCAGTTTGCGGCTCTACCATCTATGCCCCCAAGTTTTCAAGGGGAAATCACATGAGCTGCTGGTGAGAATTCGACACATCACCTCCAACTGGATCGTACAGCTGCGCAACGAAGTCCGGGCAACTCCGGAGGGAGAAACCGCCCGTAAAGCTTCAGACTACGCGTTTCGAGCTGCCTTGCTCTGCCGTCAGACTTTTTCCATTCATGGCGATGACGCTCAAGGTCAACGTGCCATTCTCACCAACGACGACATGACGTGCTTTTTTCGGGCATCTATCGCTCTTCAAGAGCACCTCTTGGTCAGCGTGGATGATCTTAGCCTTGCTCTGAAGAGTCTCCTCATCTTGGATCTATCCAACTGCTATCACATGCGATTCACGGTCAAGGACTGGATCGAGAAGAATCCTCGTTGCTTAGAAGATGCCATCAATGAGACATGGAGTGATGCCGGGGGTCTCGGAAGAAGAAGATACTCTGGTTGGACATTGCTCGAAGGATACCACGCTTGGTGGGCTACAGCGCGAGTTGAGGGGACCAATTTGACAGGCTCCCAGGAGAAACAGGTGGTGCACTACCACCTGGTGCAAGGCCACCTCACTGTAGATGGGATGCCACTGGGTCGGCTTCCTCTCGAGATGAGAGAAGATCCAGCCATTAGGGAACTCTTTGGCGGGCAGCACTTGCTGACGCGTCCGTCCAGCATCCTGGAGCATCAGCTGGTCAATCCAGTCGAGGGGCACCAGATACACTTTGGCTCTCGGAAAGGAAAAGTCATCATTCAGGCCATCTTTAGGGGGGCTTTGCTGGAACATTTTCCACGGAGTCTATTCAAGGGCGAAACGGGCTACGATCTTCCCTCGCCACTTGTGGACGACTGTGTCCATTGGCTCAACTTGAACACTGAACAAATGGAGATGCGGCGTAAACCACGGATATGGGCTCCAAGGCTATCCAATTGGGTCTTTGATATTCGCTCGCGCTATGCTACCAGGAATTACGGCCGTCGGACCAGAAATGGACCACCCAGCCTAGGCACCTATCTAGTTGACCCTCGATCAGCGATTGCACAAAAGATCTACCGCATCTTCCAAGGCTTTGAAGATGCCGACAAGTTGACTATATACCAGCCGCGCGGTGGTGGATCTTTGTCAGTTGAAATGAAGCGTCTAGAGATTCGCTTCTTCGTCAACGCCAAAGGCCTGCTTCAATGCCCACAGCTCAGCGCAGAGGTTGATCCTCAACAGGATGTGGGCGTTCTGTACGGGCTGTGCAGCCACATTCTACTGCGTGGTGTTGCAAATCCTGACAACAAGAGCGTCATCGTTCCCATCGGCAGCATGCGATGGCAGCGAAGTGGGATACATGTGGCTGTCACTCTTCAAAATACTGGCATGTACGCCAAGTTCACTGTCAACCAGCTGCTAGGCCGACTTGACTGCCCACCAGAGCCACTGCTCCTGTACCTGAAAGCAGCCCTGCACGCTTTGACCTCGTTTTCCCTGCCTGATAAACTCACTGGCCGCACTGGGACCGAAGAGGCACGTCACTGTCTTCTCGCAGCTAGCAGCCAGCCGTGGACTCCTTTGCAGGGCTTCTCTCGACCACTCTTGGCAGCCATCAGGTCTCTCTCTCCCAAAAGGTCGCTTTACCCACCCGGTCTTGACATCTACCAAAAAGTCAAATGGGACGATCACCTCACCATGACAATTCAACACGAAGGTCTGGCTCCCCTCGTCGATAACATCGTTATGCGATCGGAGGAGCTCGAGACGTTTGATCAGACAGCCAAGATTAGAGATGAGTTTAAGCTGAAGTGGGACGATGATTCCATCGAAAGCTTACGTCTTCGAGGCCGCATTCGGAGGCAGGTCTATGAGCGTGTCTGTTTTCCTGGCGACTCAGCGGTCCTTCACGCAGGTGCAAAGGCTCTCCTTTACTCTCCTTCCGAGCATCCAGCTTCCAAGCAGAGTTGTCAAACTTACCAGACCACCCGTGCTCTATGAGACCTCTCGGCTGGCATATCCAACTTGCAAAGGCTAACACCCATCGTGGAGCAATGGGAGACGCTTGCGGGGCTCGACCGTGTGGCCGCCAAGTTAGACATCAGAATCATCTTGGACCTGGACATCTCCGAGCTATGGGATTCTTTTGTCCAGGCCTGTTTAGGTAAAAACTTTGAGTTTTTCGGAGCTTACGATGAGTATTTTCGACTCGCATTATTGGCCTTTGACAGCAATATCGACATGAGAATTATGTCATGGTTTGTGGCACTCTCCAAGAACTCGGCGTTGAGGAATTTTGAGACTCCGAACTACGCATCATTTGCTAATTTTCACGCATTCGAAGCTCCTTCGGAGACGACTTTGAGGGACCTGATACTCATCGAGCAACCAACCTACGCGGATTGGCTTCAAGAGAGGTCATCGGAGCCGCTGGCGGTCACTGAGGAGCAGTATTACGATATTCAGGTGACAGAAGCAGCCAGTATTGCCTCTCATATCATCGATAAAGGAGGGCCTGGCTCACTTCTTTCTCTGATCGATTTTGAGGAGCTGGTCCGAGATCTCCCCATCGAACGGCTCGACTTGGAGACAGCCTGGCAGAATTTACAACCTGAACTTGAACGGTTGTCTCGCAATCTCGAGCTGTCGGTATATCTTCTTCAGGTAGATGAAGCTGCCAGGGAAATCCGCCAACAACAGTCCCAAGCCGTGAGCGACAGGCACAACGAGATCTGGAACTCGAAGCCGGTAGTCATGATAGCTCCAGAGCCGGGCCATGCCAGGGACGTGTATACCGTGCCTCACCTCACAGGCGGCTTGATGAAAAAGGACTTCGACTTCGATAGTGCTACGAAGGACGAAATATCCATGGACAAACTCTCTCGCACGTTCGCCGACACAAGCACTGTGCAAGACGACAAGGCTCCAGAGACCTTCTTCCTCGTCTCCCCAGAAATAGCAACACTCTCCAGGGTTGTGAAGAGATTCTCGGCATCGCCAGACCTCACAAGACAGCAGTATGGCAACGATCTCGAGGCGTCCCTTGCGGCCCTGATTCGCCACCGCAGCACCGACACAAAGCCGACACTCACGCTCTCTTCTGAAGGCCATGCTCAGGCAATCACTCAATCTCATCAACTACTCCATGATCATATTTCCACCATCCGAGAGTCCGTCTCCCATGCCGAATCCAGTTTCCGATGGCTCGACCAGGGCAATCTGTGGCCTTGTCTTTCGCCTGTCACGCTACTTGAGCAGCTCAGAGACAGGAACAAGTCGCATTTAAGCCCCAAGATGAAAGAAGAGTTGCTGCTATACGGTGTTATCTTTACAAAACTTCAGAGGTTCGTCCGAATGCATGACGCCGAGCTCAGCAAGGACGAAAAGCGGTTGCGTGATGAACTGGAGCACGAAGGGCACTCGAACTGGTCTCCTCGCGAGCACCCAGAGTGGCTCCTCCTTGAGATTGACAACAACATACTCATTCGTCCATCTCAGGTTGATGTTGCTAGAGCCATCATTTCGCCAGCATCAGGATCAAATTCGGTGCTTCAGATGAACATGGGTCAAGGTATGTTTGTACGTCATCATTCACATGAAAGAGCCTTGAACTGACTCAAAATTCCAGGCAAAACCTCGTGTGTCATGCCCATGGCAGTGACGGTACTAGCAGACAAGACACAGCTGTGCAGACTTGTGGTACCCCGTGCCCTTCTCCTTCAAACAGCGCAGGTTCTGCAAAGCCGTATCGGTGGTCTTGTCGGCCGTCAGGTTTGCCATATCCCCTTTTCACGACGATCACTTACTGAGGAGGCCGATCTGAGTTTATATTACGGCCTTCACCGAGACGTTCGCGTAACAGGAGGTGTGATGCTCTGCCTGCCAGAGCATATTCTCTCCTTCAGGTTGAGCGGCTTCCAAAAAATGGCTGACCAGAAACTCGAGCGGGCCAAGAAGATGATTGTGATTCAACGGTGGCTGGATTCCTCATGCCGCGACATTCTCGACGAGTCTGACTTTACACTCTCGGCAAAGACTCAGCTGATCTACCCCAGCGGTGTACCAACAGCCGTGGACGGTCATCCTCAACGATGGCGGGTGGTGGAGGACCTGCTGGCACTCGTTGAGAGCCACATCTCAGATCTTCAATCGGACTTCAAGGACGGCATTGACGTGCGGAGGCGTCACCAAGGATACCCAATCATCCATTTCCTGCGCTCTGAAGTAGAAGACAAGCTCAACGCTTTGCTTGTGGCGGATATTTGCGAAGGACGCCTCCCGCAACTTCAATTAAAGGATCCGTCCAACCAAGATGCTCAGAAGGATGTAGGCATGATTGTATCAGGCGTCGATGTCCCTCAGTCAACTTGGAAAGACGCAGCTGAAGCCCTGGCAGATGATGTCTTTGGGTGGAAGATGCTTCACCTACTCCGCGGTCTCATCTCCCAGCGCGTACTGCTCCTCTGCTTGAAGAAGCGCTGGAATGTGCAGTACGGTCTTCACCCTCAAAGGGCCCCCATTGCCGTGCCCTACGAAGCCAAGGGTGTCCCTTCTGAGACGGCAGAGTATGGTCATCCAGACACGGCTCTCGTGCTTACTTGCCTTGCTTTCTACCAGACTGGTTTGTCAAAGGCTCAAGTGGACAAGAGTCTACAGCACATTATGAAGTCTGATGATCCAGCCGCCCATTACGAACGCCTGATCTCGACCTGCAGTTTACCAGCTGGTCTGCAACAATGGAACTTGCTGGACACCGAGGGCAAGGCACAGATGGCCGAGCTGTGGGAATTCGTGAGGTTTGACCGAAATGTGCTCAACCACTTCCTCAACAACTTTGCATTTCCGCAACATGCCAAGCAGTTTGGAGTGAAGCTCCAGGCTTCAGGATGGGACATTCCTCTCCTATCCAGCGTGCCATCGAGCAAGAACCTCACGACCGGATTCAGCGGCACCAACGACAACAAGCGGACCTTGCCCCATACGATCAAGCAGGACGACTTGCCAAGCCTGATGCAGACGAACGCAGAGGTCCTCAGTTATCTCCTAGAGTCTCGAAACCAGAAGCTCTATCCAGCTATGGACAGGAATAGCAAACACCTAACCGAGACCGGGTTGCTGGAGCTTCTCCGCAACGAGAAAATCCGCATCCTAATCGACGCCGGTGCCCATATCCTCGAGATGGAGAATCACGATCTTGCGTCCGCCTGGCTTGACATCTTCCATGATGCCGATGGTGCGGTATACTTTGACAATCAAAGCCGGATTATGGTTCGGGCGCGTTTCCAGAAGGAGCCCGTTCCTTTGCTAGCAAGCCCGTTTGTAGATAATCTCGAGCGTTGTGTCGTTTACATTGACGAGGCTCACACTCGTGGCACAGACTTGAAGCTTCCAGTCTACGCCAAAGCAGCCGTCACTCTAGGTCTTGGGCAGACGAAGGACCAAACAGTCCAAGGTAAGTTACACCACGAACTCCTGGAGCATGATACTGACCACAATAGCCGCCATGAGACTGAGGCAACTTGGCACAACTCAGTCGGTTTCATTTGTGGCGCCTCCAGAGGTTTACCAAAGCATTCTTCGCTTAAGAACCACTTATTCAAGAATCTTCACGAAGCATTTGCCTGTGACATCTGAAGATGTGGTGCATTGGCTTCTTGAGCAGAGCTGTGTGGCGAGTGAAAACATCATGTCACTCCACCTTGCACAAGGCTACGACTTTTGCCGACGTACCAATGCTCTTTGGAAGCACATGAATCTTCTCCAAAACGAGGATAATAGACGTCAGCTTCTCGAGACCATCCAGCTGCGAGAAGATCAGACGCTTGAGCAGCTCTACGGAGTGAGACAGTTGGACTTTGCAGAGCCCTCACAATTCGACTTTCCATCCTTGGAAGCACTCGCAACAAAGCTGCACGAGCAACGACTCACATCGTCGAGAAGCGACCACAGGGCCCATTCTTCACCTTTTGAAGAGGTCGAGCAAGAAAGAGAGATCGAATTTGAGGTTGAACGGGTCCGCGAGGTCCAGAGGCCCACACGCCTTGTCCCTCTCTTCTTTCCCTCGCTTGATCCCGCCATCATTCATTTTGTGAACTCTGGATGCCTCGCTGGAAAGCGCTTTATCCAGGCTTTTGACTTGATTGGTCGAACAGGGATCGGACGCACATTTGGTGTCACCAAGACTACTTCCAAGCTCTTTGTCTCCCCAGAATTTGCGAGAACCGTTGAAGGGAAGAAGCGCTCCAACATTGTGGTGAGTGACCATCCTGTATATCGTCCGAGCGAAGGCACTGACATCGATAGCGACCTGTCGAGTGGATACTTTGGAGTACAAGGTCTGATACCGCCCTTATTATTATTCCTGAGGAGGCTGAGCTGCTATTGCCAACGCTTCGGGAGCTGGAAAAGCCTAGGGCGCGGCTTATTTCTTATGCTGCTCCTGTTGCAAAATCAATGCAGATGTTCAACACGCTCAAGTATTTGACTATACCAGCAAAAGAATTCTCAGTACCAACTTGGCTCCCCATCGAGGTAGGCGTCTTTGCCGGACGTCTTTACTTTGACTACCACGAATACCAGTCACTGCTCTCGTGGCTGGGAATCGGCGAGGTACTTGATTCCCGGGTTCCGGTCTCACGCGGTTTCTGGATCCGCCAGCCTCTCAAGTTTCTCTTGGAGTGGATGACCCATCGCCGCCAGACGGCTGATATCCTGCACACTCCGATGGGATATGTGTGTCAAGGCCGCGTTCTCCGTGATACGCATGCCTTTTTCAGCTCGACGACGAAACTTCGAGATGAGGGAGATGTGTCATCTGCCCTTGGTCGCCTGCAGATTGGCAATGGGCAACTTGGGGGTGGAAATGCTAGCGATGATGATAGCGAGTGGGAAGATGGAGACACGGGTGCCCAAGTATTAGCCAACTAAGGCGACGTCGGTTCTAGGAGAGGCAGCTAACATGGAAATACTCGCACATGGGCGTGTTTCATCTTGAACGACTTGGAAAGCCGCAAGATTTGGGTGACAGATATGTGAACCTCGCTAAATCAGGTGGCTAAATTAGTGACAGAGATCTGAACTCTCACCAGTTCACATCCAACCCTGAATGCATAAATACAACACATGCCGCCGTTTAGGTGACTTCGTGCGTTATCCGAACCTGGGCTGCGTGGGTTAATCGAAAATGAGCTATCCCAATGAATTTAAACAATATAGATAAGATCCCGAACATCTTCTCTTCTAAATATCATTTTAGCATATCTTAAGTAGGTAAATCTACTCATCGGAATAATCACAGCCCTAGAGGAGTTAGTCAATAAGCTGCTTGGGCTTGTTTATTTCCTGACCCCTGGCTGGGCTTCGTCAGCTTCTTGGGCCGCCACCCCAGCTACATGGCGTCCTCCCATTGGTTCGAGCACTCCAGCCCAGCCTTGACAGTCCAATCATGCATGCCTTATTTTTACCGCCTTTTCGCCTGTAGTCAGCTCCCGGCTCCATCTTCATCCTTACACCACGCCCGTGAGTCTTTTCGTTCGAGACCAATATTGACCTTGTTTACTTTTTGGACTTCTGGCTCTTCAAATATGGGGCTGGAAGACCTAATACCGAGAGCGCTTCGCGACAAGAGGCTACAAAAAGTGGCGTTTGAGGCCGCCACCACTCTCGCTGCGGAGTCACCAGTTGTCAAGACTGTCCAAGCCGCTTATCAGATCACCAAGGTTGGAGATGTCGTCAAAAATACCAATAATCTTCTTCTAAATGCTTCCGATACGGTCAGGAGTGCCCAGACCATTCTGCCCCAGATGCACATCATGGGTCAGTCCTTGGTCGACACGGCAAGGCTCCTAAGCAAGTTCAGTATGGTGGCTACAACACTGGGCATGGGTGCCAACATCATTCAGACATACCAGGGCATTCAAGCTCTCAATCTAATAGCTGCCAAGCTGGGAGATATGGGAAAGAGTCTGGAAGCACAAACAGCCCTCACTGCTCAGCGAGACTTTCCTCAATACGTCTACGACATGATCCGGGAGCGCTTGAGTCAGACTGCTGTTGATCCAGATCGCGAGCACTGGTTCTTTCTCTACCACCCAGATACCGACTGGTACCCCAAGTTCTTTCATCTCGTTGAGGAGAAACCACTAAACCCTCGCTTTTGCGGCTATACCAACCAGCTCGACACTGTCTTCATGTTCATGCTGGCAGCCCGGGAACGCATTACCGACAGGGAACTGCGAAAAGGGCGCAAAAAGCAACACTGCCGGCCCATTCAGCTACATCTCATCATACCGGCATATCAGTCCATCCTAATTCCCGAGAGTATCCGGATCCCAGACGAGATTGGTGATTTCGTCATCGAGGGCAGGATCAACAGCAACAGGCCATTCGTATGGCTTAACCTCCCCGAGGATCAGAAGTACTATACATCGGATGTGGGCTTCTGGACACCACCACCACTCGGATGGTGGAATCAAGCTATGACATGGTGCGGCATTACCGAGAAGCCACCAGAGTACGGATCACCCAGAGTCCTAGGCATGGGGCCTCAGCCAGCTTTGATCGAGGCTGAGGTCGAAACTGAGGAGAGAGTCATCACTGTTGAAAAGGAAAAGGCCATGATTGGAGAGGCTCCCAAGGAAGACGGCATTACAGAGCTGGTGAGGAGACACTCCAACGAGTCTTCACTCGAGTTGGTTCAAGCAACGAAGAAGCGTTCTACACCGCTGCATCAGCGCGCCAAAAGTCGTCAAACATCACGGCGGCGTGCATAGACACATAAAGCCCGCTGGGTTGGTGGGCAGATTGTATTTTCCTTTGTTTTGGCCTGGGCATTCATGAGATTGACGAAATTAACATACAGAACGGGAATATTGGCATCTGGCAAGTTCTGAAACAGACACGGTTCATGACCTGGATTGGCATTTCATTTTAGCTACATTATTAACGATACTCATGATATTTGCATTCCATAGACATACGGATCAATAGAGCAAAAAAACTTATGACATAGTATAAGTCATGATACATATTGACTAGTGCCTCTTATGGGGTGTGATACAGATAGATTTGTTTGCAGAGACCAACCGGAATGCTCTAGACATAAAGAACAGGGGAGGTGATTCAGGAGCCAGGTGGCTTTGACTACGATGATATTCATTGGGCGCCAGGCTATACTCAAGGGGTTTTCGATGTGTCGGGTAAAGAGAGAAGGCATCTGTTTATTTAATTCGAAAGAGCTCAAATGGCAGCCTGAGTCAAGGCCGTCGATGAGCGAGGCGTTTTAGAGGGAGTACTTCACACTCGGCGAGTCTCTTTTTTCCCGTGAGGAGCTCATGCTGCAACACAAGTTTAAGAGTCCTTCAGAGGAAGTGGAGCATGCCAGAGCAAGCCTTCTCAAACAGCGAAGCCTACGATATATTCAAAAACTAGGTCCGAAAGAAGCAGAAGGTTTACAGACAGGACAACAGCGAGACGCTGGTGACAGTGTTTCTGTTTGGGGTCTTCCTTGAGATGAACGCATGATATCAAGGAAGGCCAAGACAGGATATCACGTCAACCAATAGAGGGAAGCGCCTGAAGATCGATTAAAATGGTTGCGGAATACGTGGTGGGCTAAAGAGGATTCGGACTCACGCTCAGAAGTCGAGCATAAATTGGCGAGCTGAAGTGGAAGCGGGTCTCACGGATAGAAAACAACAAGACGTTACGTTAATTTGTGAGGGTAGGACTCAAGCTTCAATCTTGCAATGGTCGACACTCGCAGAGTCATGGTCCAACCTGTGACGATGCAACACGCAAACACAAGGCAGGGTTAAAGGCTCCCGTCAGATCAATAGATCAGGCAGAATCATGCTCTTCTTCATGAGGACACATCAAGCGACCAGCACAATGAAAAGTGGTAAATCAAAAATTACGCCCCCCATGGTCCCGAAGGACAATGGAGCATGGAATGACGCCGCGCTGTGCAATGCAGGCCCTCCAAACTGGTGTCCCCAAATCTTGAGCTGGGGAAACCGGAACAAGGTAAGTATGAAGAAGAAAAGGAAAAAATGAGTAAAGGGCGACGGGAGACGGTCAATTTATGGAAGCTGAAGGGCCACGTTGATGCCTTGCTGCCTGGAGCCGAGCAGGTGGCTGGGGATTGCGTTCTCGGCGGCATCGGCCAATAACGTTGAGGATTTCGGCGAGGCGGGAGGTTATTGTTACTTCTTAATTTGTTGAGGTGAGAATAGCGGATCTATGACCGGGGGAAGAGACACGGTGCCGGGCCGGAAATGAGAAGATAATCTGAAGCGAGATGACCTGCTCCTTCAAAGCCCACTTAGTTCAGGTGACGGTTAGCAACCCTTGCAATCAGCATCTTTCTTTGCAAACACAGTGTCAGTACTGGTTTTGAACATGCATTGCCTGCTTGCATAATTGTGTTGATATAGTATTATGTGTTACTGCTAGCATTGTGCTGAGCAATGATATTTGTCGTCGTGAAGGCTATCAAAAAGAGCCACTGTCAACAAAATCTTCCATGATGCTCTTCTAGGCCTTTTTAGTGTTTCACGGCCAAAGTTAAACAAAAGGCTAAAACATTCAATCACATTCCAAGCCCGTTTTCGCCCTCATCACATTCCTCTGCCCAAAGATCAGTTGTGAGCTGTCCATTGACCAGTGCTCTCGGGTAGCAAAATGGCCGGGGCGACAACCAAACCTAACGGATGTTTTTTTTGCGACCTCTAGGCCAGCCTCGAAAGTGTAGTAATAGGAGAAAGGAGTGCAAGCCAGGTCAAGAAAAAAGCGAGAAACATCAAATAAGCTCTTCAGTTTATCCTCTTCTGAAGATAATAAATGAAATGTGATTAAAATAGGGAAAGAAGCTGCAAAAATTAAACTTTATTGTGATTTATCTTTTGCTAATCATTAGACGTGGGAGGAGCTGGGCAATATACCCTCTTGATCCTCTAGTGTCTCGTTTACTTCTTGACCCATGTGTAAGTCTGGCTTAACGTCTTTGTCGAGGCCCGCAGTCTTCCAACCGTGGAATGGAAGTGACACCGCTTTAGGCTTGAGGGCTTATTGTGCAATGGGCACTGGCACGCGATGCCATGGGGTGGCACATACATGTTGGCGCATTATGACGGGAACTAGCAATAAATAAGGACGTCAACGCATACCGAGCTACACTCAATGTTTCTCCATGTATCAGCGCAAGACTGCTTGAAGCCTTTAATTCCATCTGCAAGCAAACTGCGGCATCGACAATGAAGCTGAACTGCCTCATCAATAGTGCCATTCTTCTTGTGGCGTCTTCTCTACATGTGCTTGCGGTCCCTTCCAACACGAACGCCCAGGCGGCTGAAGCGCTTTCTCCTCGAGCCGTTACCACTCGCAAAGAGCTATGGAAGCCTAAAGTCGGCACTCCTTGGCAAATCATTCTTTCCGAGGTCGTCAAGATCCCCAAAGGCGGCGCCAAGAATCTAAAGCCAAACGTCCCCATCTACGACGTGGACTTGTTTGAGAACTCAAAGGAGACTTTTGACGCTCTGCATAAAGCGGGCAAGCATGTCATCTGCTACTTCAGCGCCGGATCTTGGGAAAATTGGCGCGATGATAGGAAGAGCTTCCAGAAGAAGGATCTTGGCAAGACGTTGAGTGGATGGCCGGACGAAAAGTACGTCAACATCAACAGCGCTTCAGTACGGGCCATTATGGCCAAGCGTATCAAGTTGGCTGCCGAGAAGGGCTGTGACGCCATCGATCCTGATAACTTGGATGGCTACGTAAGTCATGACCCGCGGACAACGAGGTTATCACTAACGTCTTCTTTTAGCAAGCCGATAATGGCCTAGGTCTAACCGAGGCTGATACAATCTCATACGTTAAATTTCTCTCCAAAGAAGCAGCAAAGTATCGTATGACGACGGGCATGAAGAACGGAGGGAGCATCACAAAACAGGTTCTCCCATATGTTGGGTTCTGCATCAATGAGTCTTGCATACAGTACTCAGAGTGCGACCTATATGCACCTTACATCAAAGCTGGAAAACCTGTATTCAATATTGAGTATCCAGCGGGTGCACCAAAGGTGAAGGCTGCCGACAAAAAAAGGATCTGCTCAGTCACTGGTGCCGCCAACGGGTCGAAAGGGTTCAGCAAAGTTATCAAGAAGATGAATCTGGATGGTTGGGTTATGTATTGCTAGTCTTTCGAGCGGATTGATTATTTAACAATAATCTTCTCAACTTTCTCGGTACCCTTTGCCACATCAGGCCAAACATTACCCGTCATGACTCCAAACGCAAAAGATTCGCCCACCAGTTCAAAGCATGGGACCTTCTCTCCTGCTTTGCTCTCACAGCCTGCATCTATCCCTTTTGAAGAAACGGATCGAAAGACAAAGGGGACAGAAGCTCCCTTGACGACGTACACCACGTCGCCGACTTGGGCTCGCTCGGGGCCGAGTCCAATGAAACCAGTATCGGTAACAAAGAATCGCTTGCCATCGCACATCCGAAGGATGAAATTAGCCTGCCTTTCATAGCTGTTTCCTTTTTTGAAAATCTCTTTGAGTGGGAGTTGGCTCTTCTCATAACTTTCCTCCCAAAAGATATTGCCCTTTTGGGCTTCCTCCTCATCCTTGGTCATGTTTTTGGCGCCGTATAGCTTGATAAACTCGACGGCCTCGTTGACAACTCTGGGGTAGACTACGTCTTCTCCAGAAACTGTTCTAACGAACGGTGAGAGTCCTTTGGGCCCATTGTCCCACTCCACCAGTTCTTGGTGTGAGAGGTTCGTTGGAGGTTGCCTGCTCTTGAGGTATTGCTCACTTGGTACAAGGCTCTCCCACTGAGCAAGCGGAAAGACATTCTTTTCAATGTCACAGACATCGCCGAGCGTCGCTATCTTGCCGACCTGGACCACGTCGAGGTGAAGTTGCGCCGACATACCCCCTGATGCAGATGAATATTCTGAGACAGTCCAAGTCTGGAGTCGTTCAGGTCTGTATCTTGATCGACCAAAAAGGTAGTCTGGCTTTCCGTCAAACCCAGCATCATAGCCCATCTCCCTTGGCGGGTTTTGTGAAGACCAGTTCGAATCGGTGGTGCTCCAATCAGGGACCCAAGAGGGAAGGCCAGGTATTTGCGGCTGTTTGGTGACGCTTTTGAGCGTATCTAAACCGACAGTTTGTAGGAGTAACACGGCAAGGTCTGTGAAGACGGCCTTTTCGGAAAGGCCGTAATCGACTGGAATCTGGGTTCGCTGTCGGCGTGCCTGCATGTCTTGGATTTCCTCCTCATTGTCATATTCCCAGTTCTTCATCGACTCGCCTATCTCCAGAGACAATTGGTCGTGATCTCGGTTCAGAAGGGGAATAATGGCATATAGCTTATCCCTCGGATCAGTCGCACCGCAGTGTCTTGTGTCTCTGAGCATCCTGAAGAGTCGTTCCACATACCAGATCCATCCACCGTGCTTCGAAACGGGCGACGTTGAGTACTGGATCGAGTATGGAAGCTTATCGACAGTGCGGTTTGTTATGTTCCATTGATAGAACGTCAGGAAATTTTGCCAGTCTAGTTCCTGACTGCCGCAAACAACGATGGCTTGTTTTGCAAATGTGACCTCTTGTAACACCCAGATACGGTGAAACCAAGGTCGTTCAAAGAAAACATCCAACGAAGATTTATCGCAAATCGCCGACGGTAGGTGCCAATCGCTACTTCCGTAGTCAGAAGGACCGTCAACTTCACCGATGTACTTCATGGCGGCATCTGTGTCGCTGGTGCCCTCGCCAAGATAGACGACGACTCGAGTTGCTTCCTGATAGATGCGTGACATGAGGACCAACTGATGATTCTTTTCTGCATTCAACGACTGGTTAATGCAGATGGAATCAATCCACAGGGTTCGAGCGGAGTCCTTCTTCCGCAATCGTTGGAGTGCAGCGTAACAGTTGGGCGTGACACCCATCGTGATTTCTTCGCCATTCTTATCGATAACACGTACCAGTACCTGGCGTGATACATCTCCCCAAACATACGAAACAGCTTCGTAAGGCTGAGGGTCCTGAAGTCTAGTGTTGATAAGACGTAGGATCAATGGTTCGTCGAGGTCGCCAGGTTGTAGAGAAATGAGGCGAAATGAATCCTCCTCCTCCAGAATCTCTCCAGCATAGGTCTGGTATAGTTCCTCGTTCATTTTGGTACTCGTCAAGTGTTTAATGCTATGTCTGACCAAAACCTGTAAGCTGACAATTGGAATATGTCTTGTGTCGGCGAAAGCGGTCAGCAAGGGCAGCAAGACTGCTTACAGGTTACTCCACCCTTGCAGCACTGGATCACTGAAGCAGGCGATGTGGCGTTGATGCAGGTCAAGTCTGGGCTATGGTGGTCTAGACCTTGGCAAACGCGAATCTTGGTGTTGAAGTTCCACAAGCTCACAACGGACTGCCTCTGATATAGTAACACAACCAAAACTCGCCGATAGATGAACTAGGACATAGAAAGCAACCTAGCCAACTGATTTTGGCTCACATCGCCATATCTAACAAGCAGGAGCCTGTTCACTGCGAGCCAGAAAGGGGTGGTGATAATTCGACACAGAATCACATCCTCTCACATACGACCATACCCACCGGAGAACTCGGGATCCCGTCCGCTCTCCCATAGATAAGCCGGTGAGGGGCGGATTAGTAGTTGGGTCGGTGACGACCAGCGAATCCCCGCTGTTGTATGTTTTTGCCGGTTAAGCCATCTTTTTGCCCTGCGAGGGGATCCCCAAGGTGACTATCCCTTCAATAAACTCGTTACTTTTGTAGTTGCATGCCACTGGGAGAATCATTAGATGGTAGAGATGCTGTTTGGTCAAAGCTCCTGACCTTGGCGATGTTGAAATCCCGTTTGCTTGCAGAAATTCCTAGCGCGAGACAGTGACATGAGCCAGCAACCTCCAGAGAACTCTTCGAAACCTCATCATTGTCACCTCTCATGGTAATCACTGTACTCTGTTTTGCAAGTAGAGGTCATAGCACCTTCATAGGTGGTACAGACTCTTTGGACTCTATTAGCGGCTTTGAAAGAGGATCCCAAGGTCCTGGCTCTGTCCTACCCTGAAGAATGAGAAATGGTGGATCCCACATTTGCCTGGCCTGACACGGTTGTGTCAAGTCACTAAAACATGAACGACATAATTTGAAATCACATGAATAGTGAAGTCCACCTGTGAAGAAAGGGCGTTCAACCTGATCTTGAGGTCCAGCTGATCATGACCAAGTGATGCTGATGGTGATAATTTCACGGAGCACACACGGTCGAGGGATCATGTGCACTGTAACGTTGTGGCTGTCGGCTGCTCCACTCGTATTGGACAAACCAATCAACAGATGGAATCTGACACACACCTCAAACACAGGCCCAGCTGCTTGGAGGTACGTATTTTTATGACGCCGTCCTTGAAGCATCACCAACTGTTGGCATCATCTTTCACGCCTTTAATACCCAACTTGTGAACAATATTATAAGATGAAAATTCGTAAAAAAGAAGAACTTTGTAAGTCGTACTTATTCCTGGTTCTTTTAAATCTATCTGCCTTGGTATCCTGGCCTGGTGCTGCGCATCACATTGGCCCAGCGCAGTTGTCTCAAGTTTCATTTTTATTACCTGGTATCTAAGTCAAAATAGACTGAATCGCGTTGTCTTGATGCTCATGCGTTTTTAAACTTGTGGGAATGGTGCTATATTTGTGTTTGAGAAGCAGAGCTCTAGAAGATCAGTCAGGTACTTGGTGAAATCAGGTTGATAGTACTCCTTTGTCACAGATCTCACGGCCCGATAAACTAGTTCAAATGCGGCACTCTTCAATTGCTCTCACTCCAGCCCAACCCAGACTACTCTTTTGGAGAATTTTTGAACAAAAATTGCTTCCAAAGTGATTGCCACGTAGGTCTCTCATGAGTAACGGCTTCTTGGCAGATGGGCTGTTGGTGGCTGCCAGCTGACCCGGTCCTTGGACACTACCGTCGCTTGATAAGAGAGAGAAGGGGAAAAACTAGCCTTTTTAGGTAAGCCTATCGCTAGTCAGTTTGTCGCCGTGGGGTTTGGCCGGCCGGTTAAAGCCGGCAGTCATATAAAACCCCAGGAGGAGTGACTCCTGGCTTTGTCTGTGACTTGGCCCGTGAACCAAGACGTGCAACCTCTTCCAAACAAGCATCATGTCTCCGACCGCGCAGACGACGTGCTTCTCTGCAAACAGACTCAACAACTCAACCTTTGTCATCTGTGAAGATGACAAATGGAGCGAGAACCCACTCATTTACGCGAAACTCTTTCCGAGTAGCTTGGTCCTGATCGACACTGGCTGCGGTGGCGCAGCCAAGGATCCAACTGTTGAACTCAGATCTCTGCGGACTTTCATTGAGACTTACCCGGTGGCTGATAACGAAGGCGAGCCGCTGAATAAGGACGGCACGAGGAAGTATGTCGTGATTTGCACTCACTGCCATTACGATCACATCGGTTGGTCCTTCACCATCCATCTCTAAAAGTTCTTCAAACGCTGACCCTTTCAGGCGGCATCGAAGAATTCACAGATAGCGAGAGTGCGATATGGGCAAGCTCATTTGACAAAGACTTCATTCAGGGTGCAGACCGCCTTCCAGAATCCTCTCTTTGTCGCTTCGTCGGTATGGAGACACCAAACTACCAGGTCACAGGATGGGCCAACGATGGTCAAAGCCTGGTAGACAGTCAAGGCGAAGATTTGGGGTTAGAGTTTTACCACGCGCCTGGCCACACTCCGGACCAACTGGCCATATGGGACCACCAAGAGCGATTCCTCTTTGTCGGTGACTCTATCTATGAGTGGGCGGCCATCTTGTTTCCGAGGGAAGGAAACGTCACAACCTACAGTAAGACTATCGGGAAATTGAAGAAGTTGGTTCAAGGATGGAATCAAGAAGCCGGTGAGGAGTCTTGCTCGCTTGAAGACTTTCACGCTGATAGACGTTGTAGGGACTACTGACAGCGATGTGCTTGCACCACGAGTGAGCATGGCATGCGGCCACAACACCCGTAACAAAGATGCTCTGGAGTTGCTTGAGGAGGTTGATCGAGTTTTATTGGCTGCAGTTGAGCAAAGAATCCAGCCAATAGATAAGGGCATCAATCGAGAAGAGCAGTCGGAATTGTATGAGGATGGAAATGGGCGCATTTCTTTCTTTGGAAGTGCAGCTGGCTTTACAGCCCTACGGAACAATGCGGAAGCAGTCGAAGAGATGCGTAAGCGGTGCGAACTTTGACCTGGGAGTAGGGCACAAGTCATGGGGAAGGTATCGGTTTTAGGAGCGAAGAATCGTGCTTGACATGCATACTGTGTTTTTCGCTTGAATTTCTTGCGACGCTGTTGTCAATTGAGTGTGACTAAGATTTATTTCAAAAATCCCTCGTAGCGATGGTAGACTCAATGTTGTAAGAGGTTTTATATGGCTCTGGAGAGACGACAGAGGCTAATTGTTCATTTCTGAATACGTCTCTAATGAGAATAAGGAGACGAAGGAATGAACGTCAACGAGCAACAACTGGGAGCTTATGATAGCACAAGAGGTTTTCAAGCCTTTGCCTTCATCTTGCCGAGAATCTGCTGTACACCTGCGAAATCAAGCTCCGCCATAGTCTCCTCCCATAGTTTCTGCGAGACTGTCTTGCTCTCGGGGCTATAAAAGAACTGGCCGTACCTAGGAGTGAGGGTTAGCTTGGGTATTTCTCAGACTCATTCGAAACAACTTACGGGTATATCCTCCAGTCCATGACAAAGCTGCCGTGTGTCTCCTTGCCCTTGATCACAGCAGCATCGATGTAAGTCGAGGCCCCAGCATCAATCGGTCGTCCTACCATGGACTTCATTCCTAAGAGGACGGCCTTGGCAACGCCGTGAATATCCCTCTGGAGATTCGTACCCTTGCAAAACCCAGGGTCCACAAGGTTGACCACCACATCATCCGGGCTCACATACTCGACGAGTTTGTAAATCCAGAGGTGGAGCAGAAACTTGGCGGTATTATACCGCTCAGCCCCATCGAAAGTGTTCTTGTCGTCAAAAGCAGGGATGATAGGTGATGCCTTGGATTCTGGGAACTTGGCGTGCATTGAAAGGCCTGAACTGACGATGGTGAGTCGGCTAGGATGACCAGCCGGGGCCTTTTCTTTGAGAGTGGGAAGCAATAGAGTAGCCAAGAGAACAGTGGACAAGTAGTTGACCTGAAAGACCTCCTCGTGGCCGGTGGAAGCCAGGTCAAAATTCTGCTTGGTGATACCCGCGTTGAGGATGACAAAGTCGACGCGACAGAGGGTAGCACAGCGAGATGCAAAGGCTTGGATCGACTGATATGAGGCCATGTCTAGCTGCCAGACGTCGACAGAGGCGGAAGGATGCTCCTTTCGAAGTGTCTCGGCAGCTGTTTCTCCCCTCTGAAGAGACCGACTGGCGATGATGACATGGGATAGCTTAAACTGGAGGAGCATTCGGGCACATTGAAACCCAAGACCGCCATTTGCCCCCGAGACTATGGCTGTCTGGCCACTCAGGTTGGTCTCTTTGGGAGGGAAGTGGGCCTTTTCACGCTGGGAAGCAAAGAAGAGTCCCATCAGACTCTGCGAGAGCATAGGAAGGTCAGATGAGGCAGTCATGGTGGATGATGGCAGAAAAGAGGTCCAAGGTGAAGATGAATGAGAATACCAAGTAAAAACAAATTGAAGAGCTGCTTGCGAGCATTTATAGCTAGCAAGAGGCGGACCAAACAAGGCCTTCAGGCTTGCGACACGGTGGTACTATCTTGGTTCTAGCCAGTTTGAAAGGACCAAATATGAGGACTCTAGCTATAGAACCTGCCAAGCCTCGACTGTTTCCTTATAGAATAGAGACTACACCCTCTTCTGTCAAACAATATTGTCTTGGCGCTGTCCGACTCAAAAAGACGAATCCAGTTGGTCGGATCATCGGAACGATCAGAGCAGGGATTCGTTCCCCGAGGGTGGGAGCTAGTCCGAACTAGGAAAACAATTCAAGTCTTGGCATCCATCCTCATCACGTTTATGCAATGTTGCTGACGGCAAAGTCGAGTTCTCGGAGATAGACAGGCTCTTTCTTCCGCATCACCCACGTTTACCTCTTTCTTGCAGCTCTTCTTTCACCTCAAGACTACGTGATCGCTCAGTCGACATCTCGTAGAAGTCAAGAACAGTTTGTTAGCCCCCTGGAGATCAATCACATGGCGCCAGGAAGACGCCCGGCCCCACGCCCCAGTATGTCCCACCACCCTCTCCCCTGCTCACCTCATCCACAGAGGCTAACCCATTTCATCAGCATCGAAGGGATTCGAGTTCGTCTTGAGTGATTCCAAGGGAAATCCGAAACCGTCAGATCGCAAACTCATCCGACGTCATGTGATGAGAGGGAAAAACACGCGTGAACACCAACTCCCTCGGCTTCCCGATTCTTGGATTCACACCACTGCCACGGGTGGATCACAATTGACGTTCCCAGCCGACCCTCTTAGTCACCCCGGTGGCCTCGTAAAGAGATGCGGGGATGGAAGCATATGGGACACATGCCCCTGGTTCCCCTTCTCGATAAACGTGCTGGACACTGTCAAGTTTGCAGACGAGGTTGATAGGCCCGCCCGTCAAATGATCGCTAGCTGTAAGTGGATCGAAGACTTGGACCTGAAACAAAGAACTTACTTGTTAGCAGTCTTTGGGACAATCCGGGAGCTCATGTACCCTCTTGATCTCTGTTGCGAATTCAACGCCTCCGAGACCAACTGGTTCGGCTGGATGACCAACGATGCCGCATACCTCCACGCTCTTCTCTTCACCGTCAGTTCCTTTCATGACCTTGCAGCTGGACGTACTGCACAGCCTCGCACCAACTACCATGTCTTCAAGGCCATCAGACTCCTCAATGAGCGCTTAGCGGATAGCAAGATGGCCCTTGCCGACTCAACGGTTGCCGTGGTCATGAGCATGGCTATGCTTTGCGAGATTGCGGGAGACGCCCAGGCTGCAAGAGCCCATACCGACGGACTGAAGCAGATCGTTGAGTTGAGGGGAGGAATCGGTTCTTTCAGCCATGCCCAACAGCTCCAAGTCAAGATATGTCGGTGAGTGTGCAGCTGTACTTGACACTTATGAAGCAGCTACATATACTGATGATGGTTTCGTTAAACAGGGTTGACTTGAGTGTGGCAATTTCCCAAGGCTCCCGACCATACTTCTTCCAAGATGGCGTCTCCTGGGATTCGTTTTTCGAGTCTTGTCCAGTTCTGAAGCGTCTGAGACCTGTCCCCTCAGCCGCCATGTTGCACACTCGTCGTCTGATCAAACCAGTCGATAGACGGTTATACTACATCTTCCAAGATGTTCAAGATTTCTCCCAGCTTGTGAACTTCCTGTTCCAGTCGCACCAGAGGATACAGCCTGGAGTCTTTCAGGACCTTCTCACGTCTCTGCAGTATCGCATCCTGCTGCTAGACTTTGGAATCGATAATCGGTTTGCAGAGCTTTTGCGCCTCTCAATGTTGGCTTACTTGACTGTTGTTTTCTTCCGCCTTCCCCAAGTCAAGCTCCAGTACCCCTTTTTAGGTTCTCAACTCTGCACAAGCTGCCAAACATTTGAGCCGGCAAATGAACAAGAGAGAAAGGTTTTTGCATGGGCCATGTTTGTTGGCTTCATGTCGGCGCTGGACCTGGAGGATGAAGATTTGACGATGATGTTGGCTGAGATGATGGTGCCCTGTCTTGGTTCATCATGGGTTGAGGTCAAGACGAGCCTCAAGGAAGTCTTATGGATTGATGGGATCTATGATGGCCCAGGACAGGAGGTTTACGAGAAAATTTCCAAGTAGAATCATAGTTCGCCTTCGTGGGCATTTGAGATGTTGCTCGGTGAGCCAGCCACTACAGAAAAACCTGTGAGACAAGTCGGAGCCGCAATCATTCGGTGGCTGAATGAGATAATAAGCATCGCTGACTAACCTGGATTATTTGTTAAGCAGCTGTTAAGGTTACTAGGCGCCGCCTACCATTCTCCTCCGCGAGTCAAAGATTTGACTGTTGAAACGGTAATTCGATGCAACAGTGGAGAATCCAATGCCAACTCTACCCTTTCAACCTCGACTCATCCCATTGACTACTGGTTCACATATTCCAATCCAGTTCCTCGGAAAATACTCGGCTCACACATTTCGGCTCTGCACGGAGTTCTTGCCAAGCATCACTACGTCATCCTCGCCTCGTCATTGGATCACAAGCTTATCGCGTCTCCCCTGACTCGGCATCCCCTGCACCTCATTTAAAATCCTCCTTCTCCGTGCTCCGCTCGCGTGAGCCGCAACCCCATTCCCTCTTTGGACTTCATTCAATCATGCTTCCGCTCTCCAAGACATGACGCGTCTCGCCATCGAGACGTGGATCTGGTACGGAGTCACATGGCTCGTCGTCATTGCCCGGCTGTAAGCTTCGCGGACTGTGGTTTCACTGGTGGCTTGCTGACTTTTGCGCATTCAGCCTGTCTCGTCGGCTGGTCGTGGGTTCCGTCAAGAAGTATCAGACTGATGATTACCTGATGGTTCTTGCTATGGTAGGTGCTCGCAGTCATGTCTCGTGCTTCTCTCCTCTCTGACTGATGGCGTGTCTGGCAATTCAGGCCTGTGACGCGGTTCTCATTGCTTGCATCAACATCGTTTCCCATACGAGCAGCAACCTCATAGACCCTACTCAAGCAGTCGACCTCACACCAGATGAGATCGATAAACGCCGACTCGGATCCAAACTCATCCTCGTTGTAGAGCAGCTCCAATGCACCGTGACCTGGCTTGTCAAGTGCTGTTTGCTCCTCATGTATAACCGACTAACGTGCGTTGCCTTTCTATGTGGTCTGCTGGCCGTTTTCTAACCGTGAACAGGACAAACTTGACCTATAATCGCGCCGTCAAAGCAGTTGGCGTGTATGTGATTGTCGGGTTTGTTGTCATGGAGATCCTATACTTTGGAGTATGGTGTCGCCCTTTCAATCAGTACTGGGCTGTCCCTACCGACAATGGTATCTATTGCTTCCTACGGCTTGCACCAAGTCTCTTGTTAATGCTGTGCAGTTCAATGCTCAACCGCAACACATCACCTCATCACGAATGCAACCCTCAACATCTCATCCGACATCATGATCATAATACTTCCTATGCCCCTATTTCTGAAATCCAATGCCTCAGCCAAGATCAAAGTGCTCTTATGCTGCATTTACACTGTCGGCGTCTTTACGGTATGTACATATCGATAACTGCTAACGACCAATCCAGAGAGATGCTTCATCTACTAACTAGGTGACCCATGTTGCTAACCCTTTCGTGCCGCAGATTGTCTCCGCCGTTTTGAATAAATACTACTCCTTCACCGACCCTTTTGGGGCTGATTGGACAGCCTGGTATATCCGCGAATCTTCAACGGCACTCATTGCTGCCAACCTCCCCTTGACTTGGCCTCTTGTCCGTCAAGTTATGCACATCAGCACCTCGAACCAAAGCAGTGCTTATACCCCGAGAGCATCGCGTGCTTTCGACCATTTTGATATTAGTGTACCTACTATAACGACAAACGGCAACAGTAGCTTGCCAACGCTCGGCCCCTCAAATAGTGAGATACCACTGAGGGAACGGGTTGGGACGGATGTGGAGGGAACTTCAGGCGCTAGAGCTAGGAAATGAATCTAATGACTGGTTAATCAATGTACAAATATAATGAAACAGACCTGACAGACAGTAAACTTCGCTAACATAGTTGGGTTAGTAACTGCGCCCAGAACTGTTTGTTCCTGTCAGGAGAGGGCGCGTTAGTGACAGCAAGACCAAGTAAGTAGTGGCTTCATTCGTCTAACCAATATTGTTCATTGTAGCTTAAGCTTCTGCTATTATGTCGTATTTATGAGGGTTTTATGTTCGCATTACCACGAGAATAGCACTCTTCAAGATAAGTAGCCCTCATTCCTACTAAACAAAGACTGAAACGATGGCCATGAAACCTGGGAATACGCCTTTGTTTTCCTATTTGATCTCGGCTGCCTATTCTCCAGTGGCGTGTTGCCTTTTGAGTTATGTGGAAGTCTTGAACCTTGGGCGATGGCAGAGTTAATCCGATTCTGGCTATTTCGATCCAGGTTTGGCAAGATACATGCGTTCAAAGGCTGTTGCGATTCATATGAGGCTCGAGGATTTCCCATCACCTTCGGCATTTCATGAGACTCTAGCCTGTGATCATCATCTGCCTGTTGGCGGTGAGACCATCGCAGTGTCCACTGATGAACAGCTTGGTCGATCGCGTCGCTCAACTCTTGATACGCCTCTGGACATTGAAGGGCTGGATTTTGCGCGAGTTCCGGAATTTCGAGAACTCGTACGTAAATTTCTCGAGTAGTCTTGGACATTGACTGGTCATGGTTCGTAGCTTCGCGAGCAGTTTGGGAAGTGGTTGGCAGAAGCGACGACCCAAACACTGGGCCGATGATTTCTTCGACCGCCTCCAACACCCTCTTCCATGGCTTGTGACCGAACCGTTTTTGATAACTATCCTTTTCGTCGTCTGGAAAGATGGACAAAGTGTCCTTGATAGCCGCTGACTTGAACGAGTCCATTTGGTCCCGGACTGTATCGAGAACTGCCTTTTCGAGCTGAATCGAGAGTTTCTCCAACTGAGCGGATTGATCTTCTTCCTCCATTGTCCTAGCGTTCACATCAGTGTTGTTGCTTCCATCTCCGGACAGCGAAGTGAGCTGTCTTTCACGAATCGCTGATTTGAGATCCTCCCGAATCAGGGGCTTGTTGTTTTGTCGCTTGTCTATAATGACAGTGGGATTGGAATTCAACCACGCCACCACGTGAGCCAAGACCTGCATCATAATCCGGCCCTCCTCCTTGGTTGTCTTGAGAAGCTTTTGAAAGTCTGGGAATAGCAGCCTGTGACCATCCACGATGCGACGATAGACACGGGTGTAAGCATCGTCATTTAGCTCGGACAAGAGACCTTGGCGACGCGTGAGGCTGGAATCGTTGCTTGTTTGGCCAGTGCAAAAGAGCCGCTGAACGCCCGTTTCTGTGTGACCGATAGGTAGTGCCTCCGCTAGCTTGGCCCAATCTGAAGTCTGTAGGCTGTCGGCACACTCCTTGGGTAACTTGGCAAGTGATTCGAGAACTTGCTCAAAGGTGGTGAACCAGTACTAAGACGTGGGATATCAGCAACTCATTCAGTTCACAAAAAGAAGAAGCATCTTACGCTATCAATTCGATAGCTCGCCATCCAATCCCAGGTTGAAATGTTGAAGGTCATCCTACCAAGTCGTGTCTTACACCAACGAGTGATCATCGGCCTCCAACGGTCATTTTTCCAGAGAGTGACAAGTCGAGCAGTAGGGAACTTGTCAGTCGTGCTCAGTCGTAGGATATCCATCATTTGCTTTTCAACATCGTACTTTTTTCCTTGAAAGAGAGAATCGCACTGGTCATTTGCCAGCACGAGCTGCATCCAGATTTGGCCATGGCTATCAGGTAGAGATAGATCGCGACGGTTGACACGTAGCTTGACATCAATCGTTGCCGGGATCTGGTCTATATGGACGGTTAGTTTTACTAAGTAATGTGTGCTGCGGTCACTTACCTCGATCGTATATGATGCACGTCCACCACAGCTCCTTACTATCCGCTCCCGTTCGCTTCACATACTCGCGCATTGCCTCTATCCTGTGCTGACCTGCCATTACTTCTGCCTTCTCATTGGGGTTCAATACCACCCAGTCCTCAAATGACAGTACCTGATTGTGCTGCGAGCCAGTCCCCGGTTGCCCAAGATGGCTCATCATACGGCCGACAGCTTCGGCGCTGCATTGCACTAGCAAATAGTTCTGAGCCTCTTGTCGCTCCAAGTTACCTTGCTGGAAGACATTGCATAGTTTTTCTACATGTCTGCGATTCAGGTACCGGTTGGTGCCCTTTCTCCAGATGCATGACAGAGCATCCAAGGGCATCCTGGCTATGGCGAGGCGGTAGTCTACAGCTTCATGTTGAGCAGACCTGCCATCGCAGAAACTGTCTTGTTCCACTTTTGTGGAGCGTGAAACCTGGGATCGCCGAGGTCGTTTGTTCTGTATTGCCGTGGAATTTGGTAACAGATTGTGAGTGAAATGGCGCTTCATGTTGAACGAGGCAGTAATAGAATGGACAAGAAGATAACGTTTTGCAATGGAAGACCTTCTGTGAGTGGGACCATGATGGTCCAGTCATTATTAATCGCGGGCCCGATTCCGTTATGGCCCCCGCTCGGGGGAATTAGCACCCATCTCCATCTTCAACCCCAGGGGTAGACGTGGGGCGAGATCTCGAAAAGCTTGAGTCCTAGGATTTGGATACAAAGACATGCCAATTTTTGTTAACAATGTGAAGAATTATGATCAAATTCACCGAGCGGGACATTGGGATTGTGGGTAAATTGATTGAGAGGCGATAGTGGGCTTAAAGTCGCATCATCTTGAAAACTATTTAATGGCCGTGCATTTCTCTGCTTCACTCAAGTTTGAAAGTCTCTCACGCATTCAAGATTCTCTTTTCTATCACATGAGCACAGATAATTTACATCCTATCTCCCAATTACGGCTCATCACAGCAGGAGAACCCAACATGCCCTGCTATCAAAACATTGCCATTGCCGGAGTAGGTGCTACATCAGAGGAAGAATAAGCAGTGCTGACAGAAAACCAAGGCCTCTGGAAATATTGGAAAAGTTGTGGTGAAGGAGCTCTTGGCCTCCAACTTCAACGTCATCGCCTTGCAAAGACCAACTTCCACGGCTACTTTCCCCGATGGGGTTCAAGTCCGTACGGTCATCCATGACTCGTTTGACTCTTGGAAGGCGGCTCTTGAAGGCCAAGATGCACTCATATCTTTCCTGGTCCCGCCAGTAACGGATTATCAAAACTTGGCTGCCGATGCTGCCATTGCTGCCAAGGTGAAGCACTTCATTCCATCAGAATGGGGAATGAACACGACGATTCTGGGAGACACAGTTTTCGGTGAACTGCTTTCCGACAAGACATCTACGCAAGCCCATTTGGGAAAGCTTGCAAAGAAAAATGAATTTTTCTCTTGGACAGGCATTTCTACTGGATTGTGGTTCGACTGGGTAAGTGAAGCCGTCACACGTGCGTGATTGCACTTGAGAGTTGGACTGATAAACACAATGCAGGGGCTGGAAAACCTATCCTTGGGATTCGATAAAAGTACCATGACGGCAGAAATCTCTGACTCTGGTAATGAAAGATTTCAGACGACCAACCTTAGTTTTGTGGCCAAGGTTGTGGCCGCTGTTTTGCAGAATCCCACCCGAGCCTCAAACAAGTACATCACGATCGCCTCGTTCAACATTTCTCAGAGGGAAATTCTTGCACTTGCAGAACAGATCTCCGGGAGGAAGTGGACTGTCGAGTCTTGCAAGGTTGACGATGTCCAGAGAGCTGTGGAAAAGGACCTGGCCAATGGCAATTTCGATGCAGCATTTTATCCTTTGCTGCATGGTCGGCTCTTCCGAGATGGTGCTGATCTGGCGCTTAAACCCGAGCAGAACTTTGCTCAGGAAGTGTTGGGGTTCTCGGAGGAGGATCCAGTCGAGGCGATCAAGGCTTGGCTCAAGAAGTAGCTGGAATGGTGATGCGCGAGACTCGGTACGAGGTCTTTGGATGAAAGGGGGGGCTGAGTCTACCTGGCAACTCTATGCATGTATATTTGTCACTGAATGACTAGACTTTGAACGTTTACCCGCATCTCCATATGCCACGTCTCATTTTCGCCATTGAGCAGCACTCGCAATGCTGCCTGAGTTGGGATGCCAGTTGTCGTCCAGCATGCAAAAGTTTGTAAAACCTAACCAGACCACGTATGCTGGGAATAATTGACAACGGGAATATTACTTTGTATCACCACTTAACGGATGGCCTGACGTCGTTGAGGAGATCACGTAATTAAGACAAAGCGTTGATCCACGGCGAATGACTCACTCGGTCGGGCCAGGGGTCACCGGTGATACGCAATACGCTGCCGCTTACGCTGATCGATCCACATCCACTGGGATATAATCTCAGCAAGGAAGTCAGGGTTGACATCGAGTTGACTTGACCGAAGTTCTTGGCAATCTCCAAAATGGCTGCTTACGGCTTTTGGCAGTATTTGAGGCTCAAGGCCATTGTTTCTTTGATCCGCTTCTTCAACTACCTTGGTACCCGTCGTCATCTTCAACCATCTCCATCTTGCGACCGTAAGCAAATTCGCATTCCATCCAGGCAACTTGGTCGGTTTATCGAAGCTTGGATCTACCACCCACCAAACTACAACAAAGATGAGCCCCGAGGACTCGTCATCAACTGGCATGGAGGCGGCTATGTTATGCCGAATCTGGGCCAGGACCATTCATTCTGCGAACAGGTAGCCCGTGAAGCCAACGTTCTCGTGCTAGACGCAGATTACCGCAAAGGGCCGGAGCATCCATTCCCTGGGGCTACCGAAGACGTTGAAGATGTATTGCGATGGGTCCAGAGCCAGCCCCACGTCTTTGATCTCGACCATGTTGCTCTATCTGGATTCAGCTCGGGGGGAAACCTGGCACTGGCCGCATCCTCTGAGTTGAAACGCGAGTTCCAAGACATCAATATCAGGGCAGTTTATGCGTTCTACCCAGGAACCGACCTTAGCACCCCCGCAGAAACCAAGTTAGTCCCGGAACCGATTGCGCCAATTCCCTCCTGGGCACTGCGCGTCTTCTTTGACAGTTACATTCCGCGACTTGAGGATCGAAAGTCACCAAAAGCTTCCCCAATTTACGCTGAAGAGTCGTCCTTTCCCCCACATATTCTGCTCTTTGTTTGTTCTGGAGATATTCTCTGCCCCGAAGCGGAGGTGTTTGGCCAGAAGATGGCCCGAGCAGGCAGTGATATCGAGGTTGTCAAAGTGGAAGGGGCTGGACACGGGTTTGACAAGGATGCCCTCGCCCGTGTTTTTAAGCCGGAGGAAAAGAAAAGGGCATATACAAAGGTTATTGAGAGTCTGAAAGCGATCATGTAGACGGAGCCCTTTCTTCTAGTTCTCTGATAATAAGCAATGTATATCTAGGGGTTGTTACTAGAAGTACGATCGTCCCCATTTAGTATTTAAACCAATCATGTCGTACTGGTACGGCCACTGGATCTCAACCCCCAGCTCCTGGGCAGTCTTGAGAAGAAATTCGGGTTCCTTGAGAAACTGTCTCCCTATAAATACCAAATCGGCCTGCACACCGTCTTCCTTGTCAAGCTGCACAACATCGTGAGCAGTCTGTGGTGTGTGAATAAACCCCACAGCGGCAACGAGCAAATCCAGGCGCTCTTCCCTCAAGGCAGCTCGAATGGTCCTGGCTAGATCAAGCTGGTAGTTGGGATGAACGTCAATCTTTTGATCTTTGTGATTACCACCTGACGATACATCCAAGATGTCGACACCAAGCCCGGGCAGAAGTTTGGCTAGCCTTACGGATTGGTCAAGATCCCATGATGGCTCTCCGCTCCATTCCATCCACTCGATTGCGGATATCCGGAGTGATAGCGGGACACTGTCGGGGATGACTGCCCGGATCCCTTGGATGACTCGAACGAGAAAGCGAACACGGTTTTCGAAGCTGCCACCATACTCATCCGTGCGTTTGTTGGTTAAAGGGGACAAGAACTGGTTAATAAGATAACCATGGGCTCCGTGGATCTCGATAAAATCTGGCTGTCGGTCAGTTGTAGAATTCGAGTGGGTTGAAGGCTGCTTACCAAGACCGGCCTTAATAGCTCTTTGAGCGGCATCTGCGAAACTCCGGATCAAGGCTTCGATTCTATCAACAGTCAAGCTCTTTGGAGTGGCATGTGCCTCAGTGTGAGGGATCGCACTGGGCCCCCACACATCGTCTGGCCATCCTCCATCTTGCTCAGTGGCCACCTTCAGCTCCCCTTTCGGTAAAAGCCTCGGCGCAACCATGCCCGCCTTGACACCAGCATGATTTAACTGAATGCCAATCTTCTGGCCCTGCCCATGAACAAAGTCAGCCACTCGCTTCAGCGGCTCGATCTGACTATCCTGCCAGAGACCGGGGTCCTGAGGCGAGGACCGGCCGTTGCCAGCCACTGCCGTGGACTCGACAATGGTCAGGGGGACGCCTCGGAATGCGAATGCGCCAAGATGCATGAGGTGGAAGTCAGTCAAGTGGCCGTCCTGAGCACTCCAAGTTCCCATGGGTGAGACGACGAAGCGGTTTTGGAGTTCGAGGCCTCGAATCTTGATTGGGGTGAAGAGAGTTGGGGTCTCTTCATCTGGGTTGACAACGGTTCCAGTTGGGATGTCTACCTGGGAAAGAGTCGGCTTTGAATGAGAGATTGTCATAATGATTGCTTGTACTCGACAAAAAGACGATCAAGGGAACATAGCATGCAAGGGGTGCAGATTCAACAACAGAAGTGCGCTTGTTCACCTATTTATATGTATGATCGTGAGATTATAAATGGTACAGAGAAACATTGGAAGATATGGCTAGCTGAGCTGGATTCATGTACATAATGGTCTTGTTGATTGGCTTTTTCCCACTACTTGATGTTGTGATTCGACCGAGAATGGCGTTGGGTTGGGAAATCATGCGATGACAAGGAACACACGCAGCCTAATTGCGTTAGATCGTAGGGTGGAGCGAAGGATTAAACGAACCGACAAATCATATCTGCTGTTGATCAGCCGAGTTGATGTTTAATAAGCAGCTTCATCATCATGGGGATTCTTCAACTTGTTCTGCCTTACACATTTACCTGAAAGTGCAACGTGTTTAACGAGCTCATCCATAAAACCAGCATCGGATCTCAGACATGGGCCAGAAATCCATATCGTTGCCGGAAGCACCCGGAACAGGCCATAACGTTACGCCTCATCGACGGAGGAGATTCGTACTCAAGGTTCGCACTGGATGCATCACATGCAGGTGAGGAACTTGGCTTCTTGCTTATATATCTGTGACTAAACTTTTATGTTAGGATTAGAAAAATCAAATATGACGAGGCTAAGCCCTCCTGTCATCGCTGCACCTCGATAGGGCGCAAGTGTGATGGATATATCATGCCCGGAGCTGCTATTCACACCGGAAGCACCCGGAACAGGCCATAACGTTACGCCTCATCGACGGAGGAGATTCGCACTCAAGGTTCGCACTGGATGCATCACATGCAGGTGAGGAACTTAGCTTCTTGCTTATATATCTGTGACTAAACTTGTACTTTAGGATTAGAAAGATCAAGTGTGACGAGGCCAAGCCGTCTTGTCATCGCTGCACCTCGACAGGGCGCAAGTGTGATGGATACATCACGCCTGGAGCTGCTGTTCACAAGCCAAAACTGCCCCTCGCTCAACCAATGCCAGGAAAGCTTCCTGAAGAGAGACAGGGTCTGTACATGTTCCGGACTAAAATTGCTATGTCGATTGCTTCTTCCCTTGATCTTGGATTTTGGACCGACGATCTTTTACGAATGGCTGAGACGTACACAACTGTTCAACACGCCGTTGCTGCGCTGGCCACAGCTTACTGCTCATCAATCCTTTATGAGAATGGGTGTCGAACGAAGGAGAGACAGTTTATTCTGACTCAGTATAACAAATCGATCAGCGCTTTGCAACACTGCCTGAGCACTCCTAAGCTTACCAGAAACCATCAGGTCATCATCTTGATGGTGAATATTGTATTTATCTGCATATGCGGCGTTCAAGGGCTCCAAAACAAAGCCTGTATTCATCTTCGTAACGGTCTGTCGCTGCTCAACGAATGGCAGCTGGGGGCCGAGGAGGGCCATGGGCTAGAATCGACACCAACCTCTGTGAAGTTCCTAGCGACTCTGTACACTCAGCTGGACACACAAGCTCGGGTCATTATGGAATGCAGTTTTCCAAACAAGACGAGACTCTGGCCCCCACATTCTGTCACACTTGATGGCTGGGGTAGTGGACATCTTGCCACTATTACCAAGGCAGCCAGCCAGCTTGAGAGACTGCACAATGCATGCATTCAGTTGACAACACCTTCAGGGCCATCAGAGCGCGAAAATATCCGCCCCCATCAGCATGCAACATTATATCGCAACCTGCAAAGCTGGGATCTTGATTATGGTGGACTTTGATCCCAAGGAGGCACTCCCATTAAGTATCTGCAAATCCGAAGACACCTGACCGGGGCAAACTTTGAGTTTTGGTGCAGCAATACAAGCAAAGCACTACAGCCTAACCCAAACTGGGCCAGCAAGATTCTGGAACTAGTCAATGAGATCATGCAAGATTCGAGATTCTCAGAGGCAAGCGTGGTATTTACCTCCGCCGGAGGTTTGATCGAGGCTCTTTACTTCGTGGCCACAAGATGCCATCATACCGGAGTCAAGAGGGCTGCTATTGAAATCTTGGAGAGGCGTCCCATACTTGAGGGGCTGTGGAACAGCTCGATGGCATATGCAGCTCTACATAAACATCGTGCGACATGGGATCCCGCACCTAAACTTGGATTACATACATCATAGCTTTAATGAACGTGCCAGTTTTGACTACCTTACACTTCCCAAGGCTCTAACTGATCAATTTCAACCGCCACTTCATCCACAATAAGACTTATGCTCCCCCTGACATGACCAAATTATCCATTCAAACCATCACCTCAGGCAGGAGGTACAAATGTCCATGGGCCACTACTCTTAATGCAGAACCCAGTAATCTTGGCATAATAATAGCCTCTATGAGTCATGGCAGTAGCATATGGATCCGAGAAACCGTTCAGCCAGACCCAGCCGGTAACATACCCCTTATCAGCGACAAGGGCGCTAACAAATCCTGAGTCTGGCCAGAAAAGGGTCACGGGGGCCACGACGCCGTTGAAATCCACCAGCTGTACGTTGAACCTGTTCGGCTGTTTTTCGATAGGTACGTTTGAGAAATCGATGTCGGCTTTGATGATATTGCCTGAAGGGACAGTAACCTTTGCGTAGTCGTCGACGCTCTTTCCGGACAAGGGAAGCGATCTCATGTACGAATTGGTGAGAAATTGAACAGCTCCTCCCCAACTCTGAGATGCTGTTGGGGTGCCAGCATCAAGAAACAGGTCATATGGGTTCTGGCCGTTCTTGGTCCCAGGTGACGGAAGGCCCTGGGCAATCCAGAGCACCGCGCTGCGGGTCTCAGGCTTAAACCGCCAACCACCATCTCCCGCAACCTTGACTTCGCACCGACTAAGGTTGAATAAGACCTTGCCCTGTGTAGTAGCTGCGGCTCGTCGGAATAGTGGTGAATCGTTTGAGATGCCGAACTCGGCGGGATCGACAGTAGGTATGGTGGGGTTGTCGAATATAGGGGGGAAGGATTCGGAGGATGGCTCGGTGGGTGCTGCCCAGACGGAGCCCAGGAAGGGCAGGAGAAGAGAGAGACGCATTGGTTGCAGATGAATTGACGCTTATTGGCTGTTTCAGGATTGAGTGGTAGCAGCTGGTTGGTAACGACACAGCGTTCGCAATACAATGTCTTGGCGTCGGGACAAAGGGGTATATAGGTAGGCAAGGGTGCTCACGATGAGGCCTCAGACGGCAACAGTCTAATTGACGAGGTCGCTTGAGGATGCAGACAAACAGAGACATTTGAGGGCGAGACAGTTCTCGGCCGGTTGTGGCTTGAGCTGAAAGCAGTAGTCTAATAAATAGTATCGTGATCTAGAACATTATATGCACTTTCTTAGTGCCAAGTCTGGGGCATCGTAGCACGATTTCCTTAGCTGTTTCAACAGTCTCAGCAAAGCCACCATCAATAGCTTCGGATTTGAGTCTGAAACAGTAAATATTGACGGTAAATTTTGCCAAGAAGTGTGCCGTGTCCCGTTTTGGCGGTGAGTCGAGGTTGAGGCTCAACTACGCCGTACGTTCAAACTACCTTCACTCAGCTTGTTCTCTAGGCTAAACTACGCTGCTCATTTTAGCAATGGGATCAGTTCACTCAGGCACTCGTCTGGCTCAGTAGTACAGCAATAGAGATGCTTCATTTGCAGACTGTTGTGTTGGTGTTGATAGCGTCGGCTTACAAGAAAAAATAGACATATCGACTAAGCTTAATTAAGACCGTATTCCCAAGGTCGTAGACCTTTGGTATGCTTGTATGGACACTCTGGTTGTCTCAGCTCAGCCGCTCATGCAGTCTAAGTCAGCTGTCACAGCAAACCTGGGTCCAGACCTACGGACTTGCCGCCAACTCACAGTTTCCCGGAAGAGCACATCATGGGAAGCTAACGATCTGAGCCAATCTTGGATGCCCACGGCATCTTGGAAATTACCCGCCCTTAACTAGATCGGTAAACCAATACCTGTAGAGCGCCTTAAGACTGGAAAGTCTCGCCAACGAAACTAGTGACATGATAAAGGTGATTGCCTTGCCGGGATTGGGAAAGCTGTAGGACGGTCATAAGTGGCGTGGTGGTTCACTGGCCTATGCCATGAAAAGTGCTCCCACACCTAGAGATGACGCTATCAGTGATTGGTGTTGAGATAACGTTTCGTTAATATGAGGAGAGTTTTTGAGTTCTTATATCTCTCATCCCTGCAATAGTGGACTGCCTGATTCATCAGGGAGAATCGCCACCCTTGACCTCCATCATTGGAATTTTGCTGGGAAACTTGAAAGTCGGTCGCTTATCACCTGTCTCTAACCAACGTTGATCGCTTGCTCTCTCTAGTCAACTTCGCCATACATGATTATGTTGACGCCACACTCGCCGACAATAGCTCGGGCGTTTCACACTGCCCTGAAGACTATTGAGGTATTCTATTCCTCGGTATCGAAATGCTGCCAAGGGCCATCAACTCGGATGTGCAGCACCTAACATTTTATCCCCCCCTTGGTGCTAACTTTCATGCCATCACCCTGACAGCCGATAAATAGGCTTTGCATTGCGTTCTATTGTAAGATGCGATCAATGCCCTAGATTATCTACTACTCATGTTCTGCGATGAAAAAAAAAGGTAATAAGAATAATAAGGAGGTTATCTAGAGGGTAACGACCTGATAAAAGTCCCCCTTTTCGGCTCATTGGTAACAAATAGAACCCGAACTCATGCGCGGAGATTTTTTGGGTGGCCTTTAGGGATACGCTGAAGGAAATGAGCGAAAAACACCGTTTAGCTGCTACAACTGCATCATGACATTGTGCCACAAAACATACCCAGAAAGCAGCCGGAGTGGCGTTTCAATCTCTATAAGCTTGGTTGTCGAAACGAGAGGTATTTGGAGGGTAGGTGTTATCCATTGCCCCTGTATGGGATTCGCCCAAATGCGTGATCGTGTTTAGGATAGGACGGGGATCTCACACCGTCATATACCCGCTTGTAGCCTCTGAGATGAATTACTGAGAGGGGCTACAGATTGAGGAACAGACCAAGAAAATATGTCGCAGTAATTTGGTAGACACTAGAACTACAACGAACTTGTGATAAAATGCAACCCCGATACCACGGGAGCAATACAACGATGCTAGAGATTAGGAAGGGCAGCCAAGCATCAATACAAGCTAGATAGCTATTCGTGACAAATAGCCAGCATCAAAATGACCTACTAATAGTTGTCTGTCAAAGTGTTTTGGCATCTTGGTTGAACCAAATGGCGTTGACCCAGAGCTTGAAGATTTGACATGCCCTAACAAACGCTGAATTTGATCTCTCGCTCAGGCACCTGGGTTCCCCTATATTTCATCAGTAAAATATCATGCGTTCTTAGCAATGACTGCCCAGCACCCTAGAATAAGCACATTTGCTAAGTTGGGACACAAGGTCAGGGGCCTGCATGACTAAAGATAACTTAACATGATGAGAAGAGCTACCCGTAAGGTGGTACGATGGAGGATAGGGCAGCGCGGAATACGTAAATACATAAGTACTATGACAACTAATGAATACCTGGAGCCGGTTTATTCACTTTTGTCTTATCCCTTGTATTGAGTTTGATCTTAAGCTGTGTAATTGCAAGGTTGAAGAGGCGGATTTGAGGGCGTGGCATACCACAACTGACGACTGCATCATGTGGTACATGACTCGGACTTCGGGATGCTGACAGGCTACGAGAACGCCGACTATGATTTAGATCAAATTATCTTGCTACTGGAGATAACCAAGCTGATCTTACGACCCGTCTTAATACGCCCATCCCTCCAACCCCCAACTTTCCCAGTTACCATTTAGGAAAAGGTCTCGGATGGACGCTGCGCTATCTTGATTGTAAAGGCGGGGTGCATGGCTAGCGTCCCGTCCCTTGTCGGGAGGCTCGCACTTTTCTTCCCGTAAGGGCGTAGTGCGGGCAAGACGACCTCCTTGTCTGTAATCTCGGTGAACCTTGCCGGGAGATAAGGAAAATTCCGAGCAACATAAAACCACGATGCGAAGGGGGAGGGAGGATGATAATACAACGACAACAGCTCGCATTTGCTAGAAAGAATTCCAGAGGTCTTCAGATCTTTACAGACTTGCCATCTTACCACCATGGAGACAGATCACGAAAAACAAGCCCCCAGTGGCAATCGAGATGATCATCATCTGGAGCGTCTTGGCTATGCCCAAGAGGTCAAGGTATGAGAAACAATTTTGGGTGTTTTGTGAAATGGCGAGTTTCTGACAAAACCCAGCGCAACTTCTCCCTCACGGCCATGGTGGCAACCTGCGTCAGCTTGATGGCAACGTGGGAAGCACTTTGCAGGTGAGATGTCGTTATGACAAGACTCAATTACCGTTCTCCTAATCCTCCAACAGTACAATGGTCACGGGCTTGGTAAGTGGAGGACCAGTTTCACTCGTCTATGGGGCGATTGCGGCCTTTATAGGGTCGCTTTGTTCTGCTTTGTCTCTCGCCGAGCTGGCTTCAAGGTACACGCATCACTGTCTATTTCTTCGTTGACTTGACTAATGGAGATCTCGCAGCCACGCAACAGCCGGTGGGCAATACCATTTTGTGGCAAAGCTGTGTCCCAAGAGGATACGACCAGTGAGCAGCTGGCTCGCCGGATATATCTCGTAAGCGTTACCGACTGAAAGCCGTAGTTAGAACATGGACTGACATTTGTCGTCATAACAGTACCCTGGGCTGGATCGCCGTCGCCGGAAGCGCCCCATTTCTTGCCGGAACACAAATCCAGGGCATGCTAGTCCTGAACTACCCGACCTCGTATACCTTTGAGAGGTGGCATGGCACTCTTCTCTATTGGGCTATTCTTATAGGATCCGCTGGCATTTGTATCCTGTGCAGCAACATCTTACCGCTCGTGGAAAAGGTTACCATGGCGCTTCACATCATATTCTTCATAATAATTCTGGTCGTTATGGTTGCCGTGTCTCCCACCAAACATTCGGCCGCCTTTGTCTTTACCGACTTTCAGAACAACTCTGGGTGGGCTAGCGACGGAATAGCCTGGTGCATTGGGCTTTTAAGCTCTTGCTATGTGCTTATTGGCTATGACGGAGCTACTCATTTAAGTGAAGAGATGGAGAGAGCCGAAACGGGTGTCCCCAGAGCCATGGTTGGGTCTATCCTTATCAACGGAACGCTCGGCTTTGGCTTTCTAATCGCCTTGTTGTTCTGTATGGGCGACATCACATCAGCTTTGAACACGCCGACTGGGTTCCCAATCATCCAGATCTTCTACAACATCACGGGAAGTATAGCAGCGGCTACTGCTTTGACGAGTGCAGTGACGGTTATGGCTGCCCTCTCCACGGTTCCGCTCATCACCTCTGCGGCTCGACTCATGTGGGCGTTTGCTAGAGACCAAGGCGAGTGTCTGAGCCCGATGAAAATAAGACGTCTAGCTGACTGGTAGAATTACAGGTCTCCCCTTCTCCACGCATCTCTCCAAGATCGACCGAAAACGTCAAATCCCCACTATCGCGATCCTCACCACGACCGTTCTTCTCATGCTGCTTGGGCTCATCAACATTGGTTCCACCACAGCTTTCAACGCTGTTTTATCCTTGGCCGTAGTGAGCCTGCAGATCTCATACCTCATGCCCATCATTCTCTTGATTTGGCGCCGCATTTCCCGACCGAACACATTGACCTGGGGTCCTTGGCAGTTGGGCAAGTCGGGAATCGTTGTGAATGTCATTGCGATAGTCTATCTCGTTTTCACGAGTATCTTCTTGCTCTTCCCCCTTTATCAGCCTATTACCGCTGAAAACATGAATTACGCACCAGTTGTTCTTGGCGGGGCTATCATATTTGGATGTTTCTACTGGCCTTTCAGAGCACGGAAGAGGTACTTTGGGCCGCTGATCGAGACCAATGGCACGGAGAGTGTGTCGGTGGGAGAGTAAGAGACGGAATCGGGCTAGGAACATCTGGTTGTACATTTATTGTATTATGCTATGTCATGTTCGAAAGTGATAGCGTTTTTGACTATCTACCTGGCCCGGCCTAGTCATGATGATATTCTCCTCCTCTTGATAATTACGTGGCTCTCAACTTAAAATCTCTTAACGAGAGGCATGTAAAGCTGCCTGTGTGGTAAATGACTAGAGTATTGACTTGTCAAAGCCCATCTTGTTCCAAAAGCAAGGAGCGCAAACCGTGAGCCAATCATGGCCGATTACCTTATCAACTAACTAGGTAATTAGATCCCGTGACCTTCTCCCCACATTTCCGTCCTCGTTATCATCATCAACCACTTTCCATCATCTATCCATGCAACCAGATCCTTGGTCCTTTTCGACAACATTTGTCCCTTAACCATTATGCAGTCGATATTTTCAAGTTCTCTTCAGCAAGTAGAACGAGAAGCTCGGTCTTCATCTCCGGGCGGACTTAACTCTGATGGAAGCGGCCCATCGACTCGGTCCCGTAGGTCAAAGAAAACTAGGAGTATATCATCTCTCTGCTCTCAATATTTGCGTATAGCTAACTATAACGACAATTAAGCGGGGTGTGCTGTTTGTAAGCAGCGAGTAAGTTGTCCAACTGGCTCTCACTACCAAGTCGTTGCTCACCATCTGAAAGAAGCTAAAATGTGACGAAGCTCTACCAGGTTGTCGCCGTTGCTTCAAGTCTGGCATTGAATGTCCTGGATATTCTCGCCCCGTCAAGTGGTCTACCAAGCATGAAAGGAATCTTAAGCTACCCTCAAGTCCCGGATCTACTTGGTTCGAGAAGGAGGCCGAAGGGCTCTCGAGGTCCATCGCTCAGGATTCTTCGCCTCAAGTACAGCCATGCCAGAATAAAGGTGACCTAACTGAATTCCCTCTAGATGAATCAGATTTGAACTTTGACTCTGAGTGGCCGTTATTCTCCACGCCTCTTGGACTCGACGACACTCAAGCAGGACTTGATGCACCCACATTGAACTCATTGGTTCATGATTCTGATCGACCTGAAAGCCAAGTATGCCATGAAGGCTCTTCGCTCATAGAGTCAAACGAAAGGGGAAATCAGCTGTCAAACCAAAGCATCTCTTCAAGCGGATCGGCCCTTACGCTCTACGTCCCCGCAGAGGAGCCCTCGATACTTTTGGGACACTATTTTTCCTTTGTATGTGAGGTTGCTTCGTCTTTCGACTCTTCAAAGAATCCCTTTAGGTCACATGTAACCAGGATGATGGACGCGTCCCCGCTCCTCTTTACCTGTGTCATGAGTATATCTGCGGCCCATCTCTATCAGAATCAAGAGCATAGTTCATCCATACCGCTCAGCTTTCAGACTGAAGCCATATCAAGAATATCGGGAGAGCTTGCCAAAATAACAACTGATATGCCACCACGCCCTACCGGTGTTTTGGCTCTTGCCAGGCCGCCAGCTGCATCGCTTGTCAAGGACGACACTCTTCTGGGCATTATTTTACTCGGTATGACTTCGGTAGGTAACCCTCCTCGAATCAAACCCCCCAAGTTACTAATCCTGTGGTACAGAGTTGGCATGATCCTTCGTCCCTCGGCTTATATCACCTTACTGGATCTCGACATCTCTTCAAGCTATGGATGACAACGAACGGTCTTGAGCAGCCCCTCAGACCACTTTCCATGACCCAGAACTTCATTGTATCTTCAATGGTGTATTGGGAGGTCATGGTATCATTTCTATTAGACCAAGATTTGGAAGCAATTTCATACCTGGACGTCTTTCTTGATCCAGCCCCGGAGTCATTATCACAGCCCTGTCCCTGGACCGGGGTGGCGACAGACATCTTCATCCGCCTTGCAAAGGTTGGAACAATGATTAGAAAACGAAGAAGCCTTCGCAACCACAGGCTTGCCGAGGGCGAGACATCAGCTCTTTCCCATTTAATCGAGGAGGCCTCGACTCTGGAACAAGCCATTCTAAAAAGTCGAGCTCCCCTTATTGGGCTAGTCAAGGACACTGGCGACCCTCGATCACCCCCATCCCATCTTGTCAAGATGGCCCGCAGTTACCGACTTGCTTCGCTCCTTGAGCTGTACCGAGCTTTTCCAGAGATCGCAACCAATCCAACCAACAGATTCGACGAGGTCGAAGAGACAGGCAAACAGTCACAGCTCGTTCTTGGCCTTTCATTCGACATACTTGAGATACTCGAGACTATACCAGACAACTCGCGTACCATAGCAATCCAGAGTCTGGTCTACTTGATAGCTGGGAGCACGCTTGGACATTTAGCCGCGGTTGGTAGACATCAACTGACGGCTGCGCAAAGCAGGCAGAATCAGTTGATCAACAATTGGAGGCAGTTTGTTCGCAACAGGTTTCACAAGTCGTTTCTCTCCATCGGCCTACACACCATCAACCGCGTTGGCACAATATTGGAGGAAGTCTGGTCACGCATGGATTCAATAGTGTCAAGAACCGGACATGGGCATGTCATGGATGTGCATTGGATCGATGTCATGACTGGAAAGAAGCTCGAGACTATTTTGGGATGAATATCATCACCGTTGACCATTCATCTATGGTCTATGCCACCATGCTTCATCTTTCCTCCCGTTGATATCGGGGCCCCTCGGAGGTTCGCTACCTCGGAACGTTTCCGAGAGTCCGAAAGAGTGACATTTGGCTTCACCTCGGGACTTCGGTCTTTATTTCGCTGTCTTGTAACCGAACCAAAGTCCGAAGTCATGATGTCGTGGCAATCTCCTCAAGTCAATTGTCATGGGTGGAGCCTCGGACTTTTTCTCCCAAAGAAGTATGGCGTTATCTTGAAGTTGCCACAACCACAGAGGCGAAGGCACTGGGCCCAACGGCAGTGGTAGGGACAAGCGTCAGTGCGGTATCTCCTATCGCGAGTCTATTGACATGGCTTATGATTGGAGACCCATTAAACCATCGCGGGGTGTTGATGAAGTGCGAAAGCGCTAGTGACTAAAGAGCCATCAAGTCTTCATTGCATGGGGTTTATGCCTCCTACACAGGAGCTTCAGTTTTCCATCGTCTGAATGACTTTTGTGCCAAACCTGTTTGGGAAATAGAGTCCGATCTCCCGGCCCAACATCCAGCCCACGATGCTCGCCTATCCTCATACTACAAAATGGAGAAGCTGAGTATAAAGGTCAGAGAGCAGCGCAAAGCAGCTCTGCATTCTACACTTAAGCATATTCTATTACCAAAACACATCTATCAACCGGATTTCTTCACTTTCAAAATGACAACTTCCGACGTCCCCAAGTTTGTGCCTGTCTCCGAGTGGCCAACTCTTGAGGAGATGGCAGATGGGTTCCGGGAACATCTCATGCCCTCTACTTCAAAACTAAGCGGCCGAAACCTTGAGCACACCTTTGACAATGGCTACAAGATCTCTCATATCTTTGGCAATGAGGGCAAGCTCACGTGGAAGATCCTGGAAGGCGAGGACAAGGGCCTTACTGGAGAAGCCGAGTACGAAGCTTATGAAGTCCGACCAGACATCTTCTTGATAGACTTCTACAAACCTTCGTACGAAGAGCAGGTCACTCTTGTCTTGGACACAACCACTGGCCAATGCCTTGCTGGAGTCTCCGGTTTCCACGACCTCAAGGGGGAGCGCAGAACATGGACCAAGTTCATGAACGCCAACGCGCAAGGCAGCAACAAAGTGGCCGCTTTCTCTGACACCGATGAGTTGATCGGAAAGCACATACTGTATCGATACACACCTAGGGATGCCTATGAGCACGTTTACTTGAACAAAGGCACCTTTACCTGGCACTGCCTTGACGGAACTGAGAAGGGACTGGCAGATGCAGAAGAATGCAAGATGCTCAAACTTCGGGACAACCTCTACCTGTTGTTCTGGACCGAGACTATTATGCCTGTGGAATCCATCGTGGTCATTGACCTGGAGCACATGCGTTCCACTGGGAGGTTCTACTGCTGGGATCCAAAGCCGCAGCGAGCTGTTCATGTGCGGTTTGGCTCGTATGCTACTGTGTTGGCGGACACAAAGCCATTGGAAACTTTTGCCCGGGCTTCTCGGGTGAAGCAGAATCTGTGATGGCATTGGGAAGGGGATTAATAATGCACCGGTAACGCGATAGATTGGTTTCATGACTCTAGGAGAGATCTAAGTAGTATAATCATTCTATTGCTACCTTGTATGGGTATTGTCTATTGAAAAAGAGGCGTATGACGTGATTACAAGTGCATTACTCCCCATGCTAGTTGAATATAGAATCTACAAAGAAGCCTTAGACAACAGCATCGTTAATTTAACTAACGGGACTTTAATTAAGACAATCTAGGTTTACTTCCTGGTCCTATGTTACTGCAAATATGGTAATACCTGCAAAAAGTAGCTATTTTGCAACCCGCATATATCAACCGCCACCTCCTTTCACCACCTTCACAAAAGGACACCCCATTTCAGCCCAAGCCATTTAAAGCTAAACCGCTAATGCACGAGGTTGAAATAGGTATGCCTAGCCGTTTGCTTGCACTTTAATTGGCCGGAGCCTGGTTGCTCAAGTCTGCCTTGACCAATCAGACTAGCAGGTTTCTTGGTGCGACCAATGTTTCCGTGGTTCGCTTGTGTTTTGTTGCCTCGTCTTAGGTTGAAATATCGGTTGCCTTGCTCCGCCACCGCCATGTCTTGACAGAGTGGTATATCCCCTCGGTTGCGCGCTTTTAAAGTTCTGAATTGCTCGTTCTGCGTGCAACTAGCTCATTTTCGTGATCTCGTCTCACTTCGGCAGTTGCATCATGGACTACACCTCGGTACCGGACGTCGTCTCGGCGAGACGGCTTATTGAGGAAATTTGGAAGGAGAACACAACCATCACCGCCCCTCTGCAACGTCTTCTTGAAAGTGCACTCACAACGTTGGCCTCCCCACCTTATTACCCTCCATGCTCTGTGTGCCTTGCTAATAAATGCAGCTTATCTGGTGGGATTTATGAAAAGCAGACGCATTTCCTCCTTGAGCTCATTCAGAATGCTGAGGACAACACCTACGGTGACGAGACACCCAGTCTCAGCTTTACCTACAAGCCAGGTAGTCTGCGCGTCGATTGTAACGAGATCGGCTTCACCGAGAGAAACGTCAGGGCGATCTGCAGTCTTGGTGGGAGTACCAAGGCTGGCCCTGGTCAGTCTGCCCGATACGTCGGCGAGAAAGGTATCGGGTTCAAATCCGTCTTCAAGGTTGCCAGTGAGGTCTATATATCCTCGCGTAGCTTCTCTTTCAAGTTTGATGGATCGCAAGGTCTCGGTCGTATTGCCCCCATCTGGTCTGAATTTCCCGAACCCATCCAGCCTAGACTTACGTCGTTTTATCTCAAACTTTCTGAGAACACCGACGAAGGCATGATCGCTCATGACATCCAACGTCTCGACCCTACCCTACTCTTGTTTCTTAGGCGCTTGAGAGAGATTAATCTTAAAGCCACGCTTATGGACGGCAGCACGTGGAGTCAGACCCTTCGGCGACAGGACCCTTTGACTCAGGACAGTCACATCACCCAACTACATCGAGGCCCTTCCATTTCCGACTACATTGTAGTGAAGCACCTCGTTCATAATCTCCCTGAAGAGCAGAGTCGGGTCGGAGTTACAGAATCTGAGATATCGCTCGCCTTTCCTCCTCTACATGAGACATCAGAAGATCATACTCACGCAGTTTATGCCTTCCTCCCAATCCGCGACTACGGGTTCAAGGTAGATCATTTCATGCCGCCAGCGTCTGTGAAATAATACTAATTTGGGAACAGTTTCTACTTCAAGGAGACTTTGTCCTCACCGCGAACCGGGAAGATGTTCCAGATAACCCATGGAATCGCGCTCTTCGTGCAGCCTGTGCCGATGCTTTTGTTCGGGCTATCCACCATTTGAACCTCGGACCTAGACGATACGATTGGATCAGTTACATCCCAGGCCGACATATACTTGGCTTCTTTGAGCCGCTCAGAGACATGATCCTGGACAAACTTTCCCAAGAGCCGATACTGGAGGCATGCTCTAGGAAGATGGTTGCGCCAGCGAGGCTCACCTACGTTCCTCCATCCCGTTTTACCGACGATGATGGGTTACCCCTGACACTATCTCCTAACACCAAGGATTTGTACCTCTCTTGCTCGTATCCTCAGCTTAAAGATACTATGTTGTCTAGCTTGGGTACTCTGACACTTGATGGCGAGGGCTTCCTTCAGCATCTTAGTTTGATGATTGTGAAAACCACTGAACTTTTCCGCCAGAAGCCCAGAGAATGGCATGAGAAGCTAGCCAATGCCTTGATCGCTCTCTACGAAGAGGATGGGCATCGAGATTGCATCAAAGGCTTGGAGATCATCCCCTTGTCCAACAGTGAATGGGTCTCGGCGGACACGGGGCCAATCCATTTCAGCGAAGAAACTCAGCAGCTTAGAATCCCAGAAACCATTCCGATGCGCACGGTGAGTACATCTATTAAAGAAAGTCCCTCACAAATCAATCTCTTCCTTCACCTCGGCGTGAAGCCACAACTGGACGGTGCCGATGTCTGTCTTCGCATCACGGAACTACATGGCGATGTGTCGTTCAAGCCGGGCAGCTTGACACATGCCCAGCTTGTAGAACATATCGCCTTCATGTTCAAAGCTTCTTTCCATCCGTTAGAGGCAATCGACTTGTGGTTCGCCACCACAGACAATCAACGTGTGAAGGGATCATCGGCATACATCTGTGGCCAGTGTGAACCTGGGTCATTCAAAGACCGGATTCGAAGGCATGTCGAGACAAACTATCCGGTACTCCACAACGCATATACTCACAGCCTTTCGAGCAAGTTAGAAAAGGCGAAGTGGACTCGATGGGCTCAGCAGTGCTTCCATATTCAACCGTCAACCTTCCCTAGGATCTCCACGGGTGCTCCCCAGGGTAATAGGGCCGGTACTCTCCGCCTTTCCAGTGAATTCGAATCTCTCTTCAGAGACTGTCAGTCGTCTGACGTTCTCGAGCTTCTCAGAGTGCGATGGCGAGATTACTCACAAATTGTTGAGGAGGTCTTCATCATTGACGGCAAGGCCTTGGGAAACCCTGTGAAGGACTCCATCATGGAAATGAAAGTAAGATGCTGCACAAAGGGAAAGTCAAAGGACCACTGCTTTCGACGATTTGGGGAAACCATTCTTCCATCATTAGACAGGATCGTTGATGGAGAGTCTTGTATTCCGTTTCTGGATGTCCCTGGCCCCTCGAAACAGTGGGGGTTTCTTAGGACTTTCCAAGTATCGGTGCACCGAGACATCGAGTACTACGTCAGGTGCCTACTGGCTATAGAGAGCTCTACCAAAAAGCCCCTGAGGAAAACTGTGGTGCATATCTACGAGCGAATTCAGGCTGACTACATGGAGAATGAAAAAGAAATCCGGTACGAAAGGTACAGCTGGAGCAAACGATAACTTGGCTGACACTTAACGCAGGAAGAATTTCATGCAGAAGCCCCTGATATACACTTCTCTCTGTTCGTCTGGGAGTGATCCCGAGACGTGCTGGATGAGCGGCAAAGAATGCCTCGAAAAGAACTTAGACATTGCCATCGAGTATGATAGCAGTGCTACTTTGTTCCGTAATCTCCTCGGAACTGGAAGAAACGACATCGAACGCCAGCTTCGCAGTCTCCGCGCCATCACCGAAGAAACGAGCCTGGGCGACATCCTGGCATTCTTCGTCAAGATAGACCGACTTATTCAGGCTCAGGGCTCTCAATGGTTCAAAACTGCGGCTGAGGAACTGCACAAGTGGCCTCCAGTGTTTCCTATTCTGAAAACTAAGAGCGACAACGAGTATGACGCACTCGCACCTCTCAACCCCCCCTTTCGATCATGGTTCATCGCCGATCGCGAGCACCTACGCGATAGCTTTTCTGGATGCGTCGATATTCTTGCCATCTCTCCACGCGAAATTGAGTCCATTCAAGCATTTCTCGAGGCCTTGGATCTTCAGCCTCGGATTCTCTCCACAATCGTGAAGGTCGAATCTCAGGCACTCGGCAAGCCGAAACTACACAAAGCGTACACAAATTCTCTGCGGCTGAGAGCTGCGTTTATTACTGCGTAAGACTTTTCCAACTTCCAATGAACTAACGGCCGCAGCCTATTTCGATTAGCTTCTGCTCATGCTAATCAATTTATCGGTAAATAGGTTGATACCGAAACAGCAGAAAAACCGAGATGCTCTTGTCAAGGAGATTCTTCGCGTTGAAGTCAATATTGCGGCTGGAATTGTGCAAGAATACACATTCCAATATGGAGGTCGCCAGTTTTCAGGTGCTAACGGTCTAGGTGAGGTTGCCCTCTCGGAGCGGGACGGCAGACTACAGGTATTTATGACAAGGGAGAACATTTCGGCGACTGTGCCTCCTCCCGAGCTTGGAAATGAGATATGTGGTCGGTACGGAATTGTCAATCCAGCTTACCGTAACCTGGTCCACTTCGCCCTGGGCGAGAACAGTCCACAACGATTATCAAACGCTTTCACAAGGGAAGGGATCCATGTCCCCCACTCCCATTCAGGAGGTATTAAGAGTAATGAGTCCACCATCAATGCCATCAGCTAACTAAGTCCATCTAGAATCAGACAACGAATTTGCTGCACTTTCGCGGGACGAGTTCTTAGATACGAGTTTAACTGACGAAGAGGACGAGACACAAGACGCCCCTAAAGACAAATTCGACTCGAAATTCAAGCATATCCCAGCTAGCTTTCTCGACGGCATTGACGAAGAGGACCGGCGACTCCCACTGCAGTACTTCAAATGGTCGGAGAGAATCCTGTTTCGCAGTATATCTTGTGATCCAGGCACGGATTACAGAACGGTGCTCCGGCAAGAACCAGCTCATGGGCAATATGCAGCAGAAGTCCTGGTGAGTACTACTCAAACATGGCGCCATGCCACCATTATAGCTTTATCTAACAGAATGGGGCGAACAACCAGACTTCAACGTTTCTGCAGCAGGAACTGGGCAGCTTATTCAAGCCAGATGATCACTGGACCAGCCCCCAGCGCTACAAGGCTGGCTATCGCAGATACCCTCACCCAGTTGCGTCTTGTGCTGCCTTCACCATCGCCGACCGTGAGGCGAGCCGCAAGTTCTCAGGTGTCCTATCCCAGCGCGGTTTTGAGGAAGCAAACACCTGGGCCTGGACAAACAGTGATCCAACATATCATCTTGACATGGCGGTTTCGTCAGGGGAGGCGACATCCGACTTCGCATGGACGAGCCAACAATTTGAGCGAGTGAGTATTGCTGATACATACCTCAACAGATACATCTGTATTGACGAGTTGGAAACCACCTCTAGATGCGTGCATTTCGAACAGATAAGCAACAAAAGGCTAGTTGGAAGCTGAAAGATGTTCACATCCTGGTTCGCATCTCAAACATCTTCACCAGTCCTACCCTTGATCTATTTGTCGACTCGTGGCGTCTGTTCTCCTCGGAGAGGTTTGCCTTACACGGCAACTGGACTTTTGCAGCCACTATCCTCGACCCAAGTATGGGTAGCAATTGCGACCCACCAAGTGCTGGTGACCAACAACCTCCAGCTCAGCTATCACCGTCGCCATCAACGTCCCTTGCGGCCTCACAAAGCTTGGGACAACACGGAGACTCATCAAGACAATCACTTGGGACCGGATCCTGCAACACCCCTATCAGTTTGGTGGGTAGCGACAGCCCCTATTTGCCTCCACATTCAAGGCTCAGCCCACAGTCGCCGCATGAACCGATGCCAGTACACGGCTGGTCGCCTCAACAGAACTGGCAGGGGGGGAATCAGGAAGCCAGCCACTGGCTAGGTCCATGGCACGCCGGCATGTCTTATCCACAGGTCCTGGCGGTCCATCCTGTACATCCGGCGTCTCCCGGCCCCCGCTATCAACCCCAGAACCACCAGCTTCTAGCAGTCCCAGGACAAGTCGTTCCCGGAAGAAGCCTTAGAGGATCAGCCAGTGACTATCGCTCGTGGTCAACATCTAGCTATAGGCCCCCTAGCCCGGCCGGTCACGTTTCTCCAAGTATTGGCCATTTTCTACCCACAACGCCTCAGCAATCACCGGATCCCACTCACAGTCCATCTGCTACCCCTATATCTATTGATTTCCCCAAAAGTGACTCCAGTTCTGTCACCGAGTTTTCGTACAAACCCCTGAACAAAGACGACATCAGACTCCTCGTGCTCCATCCAGGCCAGGAAGATTGTCAACTACGAGCTGTTGTTTACCGCTGCCCGCTTCTAGCGGCAAACAGCTTTCAAGCGGTTTCGTACACATGGGGCAGCAGTGAATTGTCGCATTCACTATGGACCCCCGAGGGCACAATCAAACTCGGTGCCTCCCTGCACGCTACGCTGCGCTGCATAAGACACGAGAAGCAGCCAGTACTTCTCTGGGCCGATGGCATATGTATCAACCAGAGCGATCAAGATGAGAAGTCTAAACAAATTCGTCTCCTACCGCAAGTCTTTCAACGTGCGACCTGTGTCTTGGCATGCCTGGGAAGCGATAGCAAAGGCGATAGGGCTATGGAAGCTTTGATGCAGATCCGTGTTCATGACGCTCTACCAGAAGAGTGGCCCAAGGATCTTGCACGTATGCCTGAGGCATGGAGGAAGAGAGGTCTACCACCCCCAGATGATCCAATCTGGGCCGAGATAGGTGCTCTTTTCGAAAGACCTTGGTTCGAGCGAGCATGGATCATTCAAGAACTGCTTGTGGCTACTAGTGTCAGGGTTATCTGCGGGAAGTGGATGATAGACTGGAATGACCTCCTCACTGTCATCAGAGTCATCTCCCGCGCTTCTCCGCCTTTGCCTGAGCAGGCACAGGGCAAAGCTCAAGGTAAATTCAGTCGGTTCTCAAAACTGGCAAAGTGTCGTGAGGGTGAAGCCAAGCACGAACGCCGTCCCCTACTTGATCTTCTCGAGGACTTCCGAGACTCCAAGTCGTCCATCGACCACGACCGCTTCTTTTGTCTTCTTGGCCTGGCAAATGACGGCAATAACACGGGCTTTATTGTTGATTACAGTCTCAGCTTTGACGCCATTGTCCGTAAGTACGCTTGGGCGTTCATTGAGCAAGGGAAAGTCCTGGAGCTACTACACCGAGCGGGAATCAATTCTCGCAAGAAAGACTCTTTCCCATCCTGGATTCCGGATTGGACGGTCCCGAAACCAAGAAGTCTACGCACACTAGAGGTACAAGGCATGCCCTATGCGGCTTCGAAACGTCTTAGCCCTCGACTTGATACAGGCCCGATGAATGATTTGGAACTACGACTACACGGATTTAGAGTTGACGAAATAGAGTCCATCAGCGAGACTTCAAACATTACAGAAAAAATGGGCCTGTACATGGACGAGATTGACAGGATGATCGCCTCTTCACCTAACCATCGCGAGGGAGACCTCAAATGGAAAGTCCCTATCGCCGGAGCATGGCGCTGCAGGTCTGATGGCCACTCTATGAAGTCTTCATACTTGGCATTGCGAGAGTGTCTGGCCATGGATAGAGACAATTCTGAGGAAAATAAGGCATGGACCAAGGTAAAACGCAAGGCAAAAAGTACGTCTGGGAAGGACCCGAACCACATTGCTGAATCCAGGGACTCTCTTTGGGCGCGGGGTCAAGACTACTACCTCACCCTTCAAGGCAACTTGACTGGTTGGAAGTTTGTGGTCACCAAGCAACGTCGTGTCGGCGTTGTTCCACCTACAGCTAAGAAAGGGGATGTTGTGTCTGTCATCCACGGCGGCGTGGTGCCATTCCTGCTCAGAAAGGAGAAAGCATTCAGGGGCTCCTTTTCCCTTGTAGGAGAGTGTTACATCCACGGCTTGATGAACAACGAAGCAGAAACACTCTATGCAGCCTCGGAGCAAGTCATTTATTTGCGATGAGGCCATCTGAATGAAAGGGACATTACATGAAATTGGGTAGTTCAAGACATTTTTCAGAAACCAGAGTTCATTGACCACATAGTCGCAATGGTATCCCGTATTGAAGAGCGCTCTCAGGATTAAGCCGTTGTATTATCGATATGATAATAGTTTCTAGGTTACGGTGTCCCTCAGCATTAAGATATAATGCTATGTATTAAGAACTATTTTCTTTGTTCAGTAACCTAATAGTTTGCTGCAAACTATTGCCAGCATCTACTCAACACGTCTCTAGGGTAAGCGACGAAGCTTAGTCCAAGAAATTCTCCACTTGAGTCAGCAGGTTGCATCAGCCCTCAGCCCTGTCGTGGCGGTTCACTTGCAATACGCCAGAGCAAGGATCTACTGTCTTGGATGCCTGGTCTATATCGTAAATAACAAATACAACGTGGAACTTGGACCCAACAAAGGATCGTAATCCAGCGTACCAAGTAAAATGCCGAAAGTCAACTTAATTGGTTTCCCGAAGTGGATCAAACTACTGCTTACTCTTTTCCCCCAGCCTCATCCGTTATGGACCAGGAGACAGGGATCATGACAACGTTCTCCTGGGTAGTTGTGGAACTCTTGGCGGGACGGGCTCAGCTCAATGGGAAGAAATGAGGCGACGAGATGATGGAGTTGCAGATCAAGGTCACATCGAGTCTCGGCACTGTCACACCGGCAGGCGTCACGGCTGATGCGACAGTGCTGACAGGCGCTTTCGTATCAATCAGGATCCTTGGCGGATGGAGATGAGGCACCCGCATTATGCACGATACACGAATGTCCATTTACGGAAACAAGGCGTGGGTTCGTGGCTGAAGGTTGCATAGCCTAGTCGTGGATCAATGGGCTGATGGACGAGCAATAGGGCTGAGTCAAGAAAGGGAGCCAGATAGCGACACGGCCTAGAGTCGTGATAATGTTGGATCCTTGTCCTTGCAGAGGATAATAACTTGCTCCCCCTCTCGAGAGAGCTGTCGTGTCTTGTTGATCGCTTCTGTTTAATCACTCTCACTGCAACATGATGCATGCGTTTCACCATCTCGCCGTGCTGCTGATCGGCAGCCTGCCTGCATCCGCTTCTACCCTCCCACATCCCGACGGTTACCGTCATGTCAATGCCAGCTGCAGCAAGAGTGTTGCAGTACCCGCGGTGTGGAACGGGTTCGGGTACCTGTTCAACATCACCGTGGGTACTCCTCCACAGGAGCTGACGATGCTCAGTGACTGGACTTGGATGTCTCTCTTTGTCAGATCAGGAAGGTGTCTCAACCAATACGACCCTTCTTTGTGTCTCGGTAGCTCCGGCCAGACATGGTTTGATGAAAAAGCATCCACTTCATTCGCCAACACGTCGTTGCCTCAACTGTCATGGCCGCTGACGGCCTTCGCCCCGAACTTCACCGTCGACTACGGAACGGATGACGTGTGCATCGGCGACGTTTGCTCCGCCGGAACGGTCCTACAGGTGTCAGATTTCCCGTACCCCGGTGAAGGGATCCCCAAGGTCCCATTCGGCGGCATCTTCGGCATGGCCCCGGTTACGGCCGGTCTCAACGAAACGTTCCACCCTGCCAATTACCAGGCATGGAAGGCCAGTAGACTCGGTTCTCGCGTGGGCTGGAACTCCTGTGCCACACTCGCATCGTCCGATCCGTGTCTCGGTGGTGAGGCGAAGCTTGTCTTTGGTGGTACTGATTCGTCCTTGTACGATAATGGTACGCTACGGATATACGAGATCCAGAATCCAGATTGGTTATCCGATGCCTTCTACCCGCTTACGCCCCCACGGGAAAACTATTGGACGACTCCACTGACAGGCAGTTGGATCCTTGGAAACTCAAAGGAAGAGTCCCGGAACTTTGCGGTTCCTTTTAGCGGCTCCACCGGCAGCGATGTCACTCCGCTTGCAGTTCTTGACGAGGGCTCTGAAGGTCTTGGTGCACCTCTGTCGCTCAACGCCTACAATTGGCTAGTTGATCAAGTAAGAGGCACTGTTGCATCGAACGATACCGTGGAGGAGATCCTTGTCCAAGGATCTTCAGGATTCAATACCGCCGAGCAGGATTGGTACACCGTATCCTGCGATGACATGGACAGCTACCCCGAGCTTGTCTACGAGCTCAATGGGCACACCAACTACACCGTTCCCCCGCAGGATTATGTCACCAAGATTGGTGACTCGTCAACATGTTATCTCAACGTCAACGTGTGGAAGTATGGTCGTACTGAAGATGGAAACGCCAAGGTGGCTTTGCTGGGTTTTGCGTTTTTGAAGCGGCTGTACGTGGTGTTGGATTTTGAGACCCAATCCTTCGGTCTTGCACCTCTTTCTATGTAAAAAATTGGTTGTACTTTTATGCATTCAGCTATACCTTGTCCATTGAACCTTGAATACCACAGACTCGTGCTTGTTGTGGCGGTAGATTTTCGACAAACCAATTTGTTGTAATGGGTACCAACTTTTGATTGTATGAGAGTGTCCGAGAGCTCAGTAAGCTTGAGATAATTTTAGAATATTACGATAGTATCATTAAATGGAATTAGGATCTGATGCTCATACAATTATGTTCCACAGTAGAATGATGACATGAGATGAAGTACTTGATCAACACACTCTTCTCCATCATTCTCTTGACAGACTGGTACTTTGGGGTTCTCACATGAATCAATAGTGCATCTTACTTCTGCGTACCACCTAGTAATGTGGCGTTATTCGAGACATGCAGCCATAAGCAAGAGACACATAAGGAGCAAACGAATCAAGACGCAAAACGACACTCTGCATTTATTGTGGCGGAGTAGCCAAGTTTCTTGACATTCTACTCATGGACACGCTTGACATCAATCAAGTTTGGGGGGCCAAATACTTCCTTTACTTCCTCCGTCTCGATCGTGCGCAAGTACCAGGCCACCACGTTGGGGAACCGCTTCCTCTCGGATGCATCGATAATGTGCATGAATGCCCAGAGAAGGGAGGATGCACCTGTCAAGTCGGCCAGCGTGAGCTCGTCTCCAACTAACCACTCTCGCCTATCGAGGTGCTTCTCGAGCACGTTCAAGGCAAACTCGAGACGAGCCAGAGCCTTGGTCTCAGTAGATTGGTCAAATGGTGCAATTCCCACTCGCCAAACGACAAGATCGAGCATGTGTGGGTAGACTTCGCTATCAAAGAAAGAGATCCACTGTCGAATCTTGGCTGAAGTTGCGGCATCACGGCCAAGAAGTTGTCCAGAGTAAGGCCCTGACTGGGCCAGATACTGTGCAATGGCGTCCGACTCGGGGAGAAGAAGGCCGTCAGCTCCCTCAAAAGCTGGAACTTTTCCTGCTGGAAATTTGGCCCGAAACTCTGGTGTCTTGTTGTCTACCATGTGCTGGTACGGGGCGATCTCAATTTCAAGACCATTGAGCTTTGCGGCCGCAAGAATCTGCCCAAGTTAGAATCGCAACAGTAACTGAGAAGTGTAGGCTTACCTTGAAGACCCTGCCATTGGGCATGAAAGAATACAGTTTTCCAAAAGGTGCCATGGTGATGTTTGTGAGTGAATGTCAAGACTGTTCCCGTAACGAAACAACGACTGCCAAATGTCGAGGGATAAGCCAGTTCCACATTCACAATAAACGGACCTTGGCATATCGAGATCTGACTTCCTTCACATGCGCGAACCAACACGCTTTGTTCCCCCTGCTCAGCCCTGTTTCCCCTTGCAAGAGCCGTGCCACTGCGGCATTTCCTTTCCTTGGCCCCCCTCCCCTCCCCCTGGCATATTACCGCAGATCCACTCGTGCTGACGACTCGTAACCTTAAGCTTATTCGTCCGTACGCCAGAGAGCTACGGGCGCTCCCGTCCCTAATCATGCGAGTTTCGGGGCTAGGCAAATTACTTCCGACTCGAGCAAGGCTCCCCAGTCGGAGGATCTGCCGGGCACAGGGGGTGGATGTAATAGCGGAGATCAAGCTTCGTGTTCACTCAGGTACATGCTACGTACAGGTATTCTCAGGCCCAAAAGATGATTCTATTTCCGGAAAAGCTTGATATCGTCTCTTCCCCGACCTCACAGTTCGTCCCGTCGAATCCCGAATGTCTCATCCAGCCAGGCAAACATCTTGTAGTGCATGAGCGCCAAAGCTCCAATCTTGGCCTGCAGACCACCGCCTTCGACGCCGCCCTTGCCGATCCACAGGTGCTTCTCCGCCGGTCCGAGGGCAGAAAGGCTATCAAAGATGGGATGAGCATTCTGCTGTGGGGTAAAGTAGAACGAGTCAGCTGCACCAGTGATCAGTGTGGGACACTTGATCTTGGACAGGTACCCGTCCTTGAGGGAGAACTTTTGCATGGTCCGCATGACGTCTGCAGGTGTCTTGACGCCGTAAACCCACTTGCTGTGGCCGAACTCCCAAGCAAGCTGAAAGTTGACTGACGCCAGACGGTCAATGACCCAGTTGAAGAAGCCATCGCTCAGCCATCCGCTCAGCCAGCCATTGATGAACCACGGCGGCATGCGGCTGCGGGTAATGTCGAAGAGGTCCAACGGCCCGTCGCATGACACGACTGCCTTGACGCGTGGATCCGCAGCAGCGCGGAGGGAGAGGTAGCCTCCGAGAGAAGCGCCAAACACGGCTAGGCGGTCCACATCGAGATTATGCGTCGGAGCCAGCTCCCCGACAACATGATCCAGGACTTTGCTAGTGACGTGCTCCCAGTCAGGGCGTAGGTACAGCTTGTCCTTGCGAAGTGATAGGCCTTGGCCCGGTCCGTCAAAGCTAAAGACAGCATAGCCACGTGGTAAGGCGCCAGCGGCACCGTAGTAGTAGAGCTCCTCTTGAGTCGAGTCAAAACCGCCGGTCTGGACAACAACAGGGATCTTGCCGGAGAGTTGATGATGAGGGGCCGGGAGGTAGAGCCGCCCGGGTAGGGTCTTGCCACCCTCGTAAGGGATGTCGACCTTCCTCACCGAGCCATCCAGCAGGACCCAGCCCTTGTCGAAGGCATCGGCACTCGCCACGGCAGAAGAGAGGATCCTCGGGTCCTCTGGCGTGCAGTGGAGGAGGAACTCGCTGGCCCGGAAGTAGTTGGACGCTCGGATGTAGCCCCACGCGGCACCGGGACCGTCTCCAACGGCTTTGGCCTCATCGGCGAGGGCCAGTGCCTTCTGGGCCTGCTCGTACCAGGCGTGGTACCAGCTCTCAGGATCTCCATCCTTGATGCGTGCCGCCGTGGCAAGGCACTCTCCGGTCTCGGCACCGAGATATGGGGCGGTCCCGAGAAGACGAAGAAACTCGAAATTGAAAAAGGTAGAGGGGAAGATTTGGTGCATTGTGCCGACGATTGGATGACAGAGATGTCCGGGGGAAGTGTAGAGTGAACTGGGAAGTGCGTGTGGGAAGATGTGAAGCAGAAGTGGAAGAACACGCCCAAGGGGGGTAAATATGCATCGGTTGGACAGAAAGATACTTCTCGATGGGGCACACAAAGTCCTGGGCTCCGCTATCTCCATCTTACCTCAGCCCCCAAAGCCTCGTTTCTTATGATACCCGACCGTTGTAACCCGGAGCTCTCCTATGTCATCTGCGGTCCGGGACTGTCGTGGTCAGCCCATCAGCATGAATCGACCCAGATGAAACGAATCCAGCAATCCGTGTCTGAATCAGGTAGGAGGCTATGAGACGGCACAGCTCTTGCGTATTTACTTGCGTATCGTGATGTACCTATACAATCCCGAGGAGGCAAGCCGTATAAGTCTACAAGTTGGACGGACTCGATCACTTGATATCAACCCCTGACCTGTAAACCTTAGCCAGACCATTGTTGACCAGCTTCTCCATTCTCTACTTACTCATTCCTTACTCATACCAAAACATTGATCATCCATACTCATCAACTCGTCACAATGGGGGCTCCAAGCTCGACAAGAGAACCCATCGCCATTGTTGGCACAGCATGCCGCTTCCCCGGTGGAGCAAACACCCCATCCAAGCTATGGGACCTCCTTTGCGAGAAGAGAGACGTGCAGACACCTATCCCACCAGAGCGGTTCAACCCAGATGCCTTCTACCACAGAAATGGGGAGAAGAGCGGTTGCACAGACGTCAAGAAGGCTTACCTCTTGACTGAGGACATCCGTGCTTTTGATGCATCTTTTTTCAAGATCAACCCAAGGGAGGCTGAGGCTATGGACCCTCAGCAGCGACTGCTTCTTGAGACTGTCTATGAAGCGACTGAAGCTGCCGGTCTCCCTTATGAAGATCTTAAGGGGTCCAACACAGCCGTCTACGTTGGCTCAATGACAGGAGACTACCATGAGATGCTCCTTCGTGATCCTCAAGACATGCCCAAGTACATGGCAACAGGCACTGCTAGAAGTATTCTCTCAAACCGCATATCCTACTTCTTCGACTGGAAAGGTCCTTCCATGACCATCGACACAGCATGTTCCTCCAGTCTTGTTGCCGTACATGAGGCCGTCACGGCACTCCGTCTAGGAGTATCAAACATTGCCTGTGCTGCCGGCGCCAACTTGATCCTCGGCCCAGAGATGATGATTTCAGAGTCCAAGCTTCACATGCTCTCACCAACCGGACGAAGCAAGATGTGGGATGCTTCGGCCAACGGCTATGCACGAGGTGAAGGCACAGCAGCCATCATGATGAAGACTCTTTCTCAAGCACTGAGTGATGGAGACCATGTCTACGGAGTCATCCGTGAGACTGGTGTGAACTCCGATGGACGTTAGTATTCCCTTCTCTACGCGTTATCTGAGAGTAATACTAACTGTTTCAGATACCAATGGCATTACCCTGCCAAGTTCAGCGTCACAGAAGGCTCTGATTAGGCAAACCTATACCAATGCCGGTCTGGATCTCATCAAAGAACGCTGTCAGTTCTTCGAGGCTCACGGGACTGGCACACCTGCAGGTGATCCCATTGAGGCCCGTGCTATTCATGAAGCCTTCTTCGAGGACGCCGCAGGCAGTTCAGATCAGATGTTTGTCGGCTCTGTAAAGACTGCAATTGGACATCTAGAGGGTTGTGCTGGTCTTGCCGGCCTCATCAAGGCTCTTGAAGCCGTTCGGAGAGGTGTCATTCCTCCCAACCAACTCTTCAAGAACCTCAACCCTGCCCTCAAGCCCTTTGCAGGCAACCTCTCCATTCCCACAGAGACACTACCTTGGCCAGAGCTCGAGCCTGATACACCCCGTCGTGCAAGTGTCAACTCTTTTGGTTTTGGCGGAACCAATGCCCACGCCATCTTGGAAAGCTTTGACAACATACCTCATCCAGACCCTACAGGAGGCATCCTGTCATACCCCCTTGTTCTCTCTGCCAACTCGGAAAAGTCTCTCCGAAAACAGATCTCTCAACTCCACGACACGCTACAAGAGGCTGGAGAAGAGGGAGGGGAAAACATTCTCTACACCTTAGCACAGAGACGCTCTCAGCTTTCAGCCAGGACCTTCCTCTCAGGACATACCCAGGAAGAGCTTCTCAAGAAGCTTAGCGCTGCCTCAGCTGAGGATGCCACTATTGCAGTTACCAGCCAAGAGACTACAAACCAGACTCCACGCATCCTCGGCGTCTTTACTGGCCAAGGTGCTCAATGGCCGACTATGGGTCGTGAGATCCTAAAGTCCTCCGCTTTCGCACGAGACCTCATGGCAAGGCTAGAAACGTCCCTTTCGGGCCTCTCAGAGCCACCAACCTGGACACTCTCCGAACAGATTCTCGCAGACCCCGAGACATCTCGGCTGGGCGAGGCCGCGGTTTCCCAGCCTGTTTGCACTGCAGTCCAGCTGATGCTCGTTGAACTACTTCGCAAGGCTGGCATCGCCTTCAGCACTGTGATTGGTCACTCATCTGGAGAGATTGCCGCTGCCTACGCAGCCGGGTTCCTTACCCCTCAGGATGCCATCCGTATTGCCTACTGCCGTGGTGTTTGTGCCAAGCTTGCGGGCGGCGAAGAGGGACGAAAGGGCTCCATGATGGCTGTTGGTCTATCTTATGAAGAGGCTGCTTGCTTCTGCGAGGACAACTTCCCTGGTCGTATCGACGTCGCGGCTAGCAACGCTCCTGGCAGCGCCACACTGTCAGGAGATAAGGACGCCATCTTGGAGGCCAAGGCACTTTTGGACGAGCAAGGAACATTCGCTCGTGTATTGAAGGTCGACACGGCGTATCACTCTCATCACATGCAGCCTTGTGCCGAGCCCTATATGGCGCTTCTTCGCGAGACAAACATCCAGCTCTTACCTGGTGATGACTCTTGCGAGTGGTTCTCAAGTGTCATTGGAGAGCGCATGAGTGCTTTCACTCATGGCCAGCTGTTGACAGGCGAGTATTGGGTTGAGAACATGGTCAAGCCTGTGCTCTTCACGCTTGCCTCGGAGCTCGCTGCCGATACCAAGTTGCCATGCCATGTCGCCCTCGAGGTCGGTCCTCATCCAGCTCTCAAGGGCCCCTTTAGCCAGACATATAAGCGAGCTACAAGTTCCCAGCTACCGTATCAGGGAGCTTTGACTCGCAATGTGCACGACGTTGAGGCTCTCAGTGATGCTCTTGGCTTCGTCTGGGCTCACCTTGGCAAGTCTGCTGTCAATTTTGTCAGCCACGCCGAGTTGTTCTCAGCGTCAAGGACGAGTTTGTCAACAGACCTGCCATCCTATCCATGGGACCACTCTCAGTCTTTCTGGAAGGAATCCCGCAAGTCAGCCAACTTCCGTCAACGCGCAAGCCCGCCGCATCCCTTGCTAGGCACTCGCTCAACAGAAGATGCAACCCAAGACTTGAGGTGGCTCAACATTTTGCACCTAGATGACGCCCCCTGGCTAGAGGGCCACAAGGTGGAAGGTCTTGTGGTCTACCCTGCTGCAGCATACCTTGTCATGGCGATGGAGTCTGCCAAGTCGATCGACGATACCAAGACCATCCAACTTGTCGAGCTCTTCGATGTTCAGATCCTCAGTGCTATCCAGCTGAGTCAAGACTCGCAGGGCGTTGAGACCCTGTTCAGTCTTGAGATTAACGATTTCAACTCTACTATTGCCACTGCGAGGTGGTCACTTTTCACCTCGATGGTCGGACGAGCTAGTAACTGGAAGTGCAATGCCAAGGGCAACCTGCGCGTCGAGTTCGGCTCCGAGGGGCGAGACTCGCTTCTACCGTCACGCAACCCTCCAGTGGCGTCCTTGACCTCTGTCGACATGGAGCGTTTCTACACCTCTCTCGCCGAGATTGGTCTGGAGTATACAGGCGCCTTCAAGCATCTAGCCCATGTCCAAAGACAATCGGGCTTTGCTATTGCCAAGGCCAGCCAGATGAGCACTGACTTTTCGGCCATGATCCATCCTGCTCTGCTCGATTCAGCCTTCCAATCCCTCTTTGCGGCGTACTGCTGGCCCGATGACGGTAGCCTTGCTGCACCGTTTGTGCCGACATTCTTCAAGAGTCTACGCATCGTCAGCCTTGACCATGTCGAGAATGGTCGAGAACTGACAATTGACTCGTATCTGACGGATACCAACGATCGAGAGATCACTGCCGACCTCGATGTCTTCACCAGCGACAGTGAAAAACCCCTGCTCCAGCTCCAAGGCCTGACCTGCACATCATTGCTCAGGCCCGGACCCAGCAACGCCAAGGAGCTGTACACGCAAACCAAGTGGGAGGTCGACATCAGCTGTGCCGTCGCCTCTCTCGATGTCCAACAGCACGATGCTCAAGAGGATCTAGATCTCGTCGATCTGTGTGAGCGCTTGTCGTACTATTACTTGCGAGAGCTCAACCGAAAGGTCGACCGCAGCGAGGTTCCGACCATGGATTGGAACTTCCAGCGCATCTTTGACTGGATCGACTACCTCTTCCCAATCATTGAGTCTGGCAAGCACACCACGATCCGAAAGGAGTGGTCAGCAGATGAAGGGTCATGGCTTCTCCAGCAAGCTTCCAGGTTCCCCGACCAAATCGATCTCCTGCTTATCCAAGCCGTTGGTGAGAACCTGACTGAAGTTGTGCGCAAGGAGACCACCATGTTGGAACACATGGTCCGCAACGATGTTCTCAACCGTTTCTACAAGTTTGGTCTGGGTTTCCAGCGTGCCAACGGTTATCTCAGCCGCATCTCGAAGCAGATTGCTCATCGATACCCGCGGATGAAGATCCTTGAGATCGGTGCTGGAACTGGCGGTGCGACCAAGGGTATCCTCGAGTCTCTCGGGACCACCTTTGAGAGCTACACCTTCACCGACATCTCCACTGGTTTCTTCGAAGCCGCTGCCGAGGCCTTTGAGCCGTGGGTGTCCAAGATGATCTTCAAGCCTCTCAACGTGGAGAATGATCCGGTTGAGCAGGGTTTCCCAGAGGCGCAGTACGACTTCATCGTAGCTTCCAACGTGCTCCACGCCACAAAGTCACTCTCGACCACCATGCGCAACGTGCGACGACTGCTCAAGCCTGGCGGTCAGCTCTTGCTCCTCGAAGTCACAAGTGACATCGTTCGTGTTAGGTTGATGATGTCTGGTCTTTCTGGATGGTGGCTTGGTGGTGACGATGGTCGTCGATATGCTCCAACGATCACTGTGCCCGAATGGGACTCTTTGCTGCGATCGACTGGGTTCTCTGGTGTTGATCACACAGTCAATGACTTTTATGACGCTTCGAAGTACATGACTTCAGTGATGTTGTCACAGGCTGTCGACGACAATCACGTTCCGGTCCTTCGACAGCCTCTTGCCAGTGCTCTAGACTGGCTTCCTCAACGATGTATCACAATCATCGGCGGGAAGAACAACGTTGCTCAGCAAGTCTCGCAGGCTCTCCTTGCGATGAAGGGCGCTTCGCCGGATCTGATTAACCATGTCGATTCGTTCGAGCAGCTTGCTTCCACACCCGAGTTGCCCCTGCGAGCTGTTCTTATCCTCGAAGATCTCGACGAGCCGGTCCTGAAGAATATGACATCGGAGAAGCTCTCTGGACTTCAAAGGACCATCAACGACTCCCGCCAGATTCTTTGGGTGTCCAAGGGCTGCCAGAAGGACGAACCATACGCCAACATGTCGACGGGCCTATGCCGCAGTCTCGCCTCGGAGTATCCTCACATCCAACTCCAACATATTGACATTGAGACCGACCTGGACTCTTTGATTGTATCTCGAATCGTCGAGGCTTTGATCAAGATCGTGTACAAGGCGTCGCTCAAGCAAGAGGACAATCTCCTATGGTCGCATGAGGCTGAACTTATCTTGGAAGACGAGGGACAATGGATGATTCCTCGAATCCTCCCTGATGATAGACTCAATGACCACCTCAATGCCGGCAAGATGAAGATCAAGACCAACGCTTCACTGGCGGACACGCCTGTCGAGATTCAGCGGGCCGGTGCCCAGTGGGTCATCTCCCAGTCTGTTCCCTCGCTACCGATCTCGGATAACGCAGACCATATTCGCATCAGGGTCAACTATTCGACGCTGTACGCTGTCCGTCTTGGCGGTAGTCGAGTGTACCTAAACTACGGTCATAGAGTGGCCGGGTCGGTTACTCCTGTCATTGCTCTCTCTGAGACTGCCGGATCCATCATCTCGGTGCCTGACTCGCAAGTTTTTGATGTACCGCAAGGTTTCGATATTGGCCAAGCAAATTCTTTGCTACGTGGCCTTGCGCTCACTGCCATCGTGGACAGTGTCTTGGTTGACTGCGTGTCCGGCACTTCGATGATTATTCATGAAGCAGACAATTACCTGGGAGCAGCATTTGAGACAAAGTGTGGCGAGATTGGTCTTAAGCTCGTCAAAACCACTTCTAAACCAGGTCAAAAGGACGATGATGTCTTCATCCATCCTCTTGCTCCTGAGAGAGTCGTCAAGAAGGTGTTGCCGCATGTTCAGATCGCCGTCGTCGTTGACCTCTCGGGTAGGGACTACAGCGCTGTCGACTCCCCACTTCGACGTCACGTGCCACACTCTGCCAAATTCCTCGAGCTTTCAGACCTGATTGGTGGCGTCACGTGTGGCGTTCGCAACATCAACATCCAACGCGTTCAAGACGCGTTGAAGTCTTCGTTCAAGTCTCCTTCTGATGGCCCTGTCGTCAACATTTCGGAGGTATCCGGCCTCCAGGTCTCAGAAGCTGCTTACGCCACCGTGATAGACTGGTCCATTGAGAAGCCAATCTCGGTCCAAGTCCAGCCGCTACAGGCAAATCGTCTTCTGCGAAGCGACAGGACTTACCTTTTGGCCGGCTGTACGGGCGGTCTTGGCAAGGCTCTCTGCCGATGGATGGTTGCTGCTGGTGTTCGACATCTCGCTCTCACCACCCGCAATGTCGAAGCTATCGACAAGGTCTGGCTTGAAGGCCTTCGTCTTCAGGGCGCCGATGTCAGACTCTTCCAAGTAGACGTGGGCGACAAGGCTGTCCTGGAGCTTGCCCATGCTCAAGTCATTGCCGAAATGCCCCCCATTTGTGGTGTTGCCAACGCTGCCATGGTTCTGTCTGATCGCTCATTGGGTGAACTGAAGGTTGGCGACTTTGACAAGGTCTTTGGGCCCAAGGTTCGGGGCACGCAAAACCTGCATGAGCTGTTCAAGGACGAGCCATTGGACTTTTTCATCATGTTCTCATCACTGGCCAGTGTGGTGGGTAACCGAGGACAGGCAAACTATGCCGCAGCCAACCTGTTCATGACTGCAGTTGCTGAACAGCGACGAGCAAAGAACCTCGCTGCGTCGGTTATCCACATCGGCATGATTCTCGGTGTGGGCTATGTGTCGTCCACTGGTGCATACGAGGCGACGTTGAGACAATACAACTACATGCCCATCTCCGAGCCTGACTTCCTCAACATGTTCTCGGAAGCTATTCTGGTCGGCCAGCCAGGATCCAACCACGTCCCAGAGCTCATCACTGGCCTCAACCGGTATAGTCTGCAGGAAGATGCCCCCAAGTTCTTCTGGCATGAAAACATGCGCTTCTCTCACCACACGCTGGAAGAGCAACATCAAGAATCGACCTCCACCACCAAGGCCTCCATCTCTCAGCGCCTTGCTCAAGTTCAAACACCTGCTGAGATGCTCGAGGTCGTAGAAGAAGAGTTTTGCACCAAGTTGGAGCGAATGCTTCAGGCTGAGAGTGGCACAATCAGGGTCTCACAGCCCTTGATGAGTCTGGGAGTCGACTCGTTGATCGCCGCTGAGATCCGGTCTTGGTTCTTCAAGGAGCTTGACGTTGACATGCCGGTTCTGGAGATTCTCAACACTGCATCGGTTGCTGAGATCTGCTCGACTGCCGTCGCAAGTCTCGCTACTCTTGCTCCCCAAGAGCCAAACGACACAAAGACCTTGGTTACGAGTGAAGTAAGTTGATTGCATCAAACCTTTGTTCCAGTGTTAGTACTAACATGACACAGGCTGTCCAGTCTCTCAATGCCGTCTCTGGAAACGGGTCTGCATCCTCTCGAGCGCCCACCGAGTTCAACTCGTCCACTCTCAAGAGTGGTGCCCAGTCTACCCAAGGAACAAGTGTTTCTGGCGACAAGGATACCAACTCTGTTGATGGAAGCGCCAAGGTTGAGCGTAGCGGACCGCTGTCATTTGCCCAGGAGCGAATCTGGTTCCTGCAACAGTATCTGCAGGATGTCACCACATTCAACGTCACAATGGCGTATCGCATCACTGGACCCCTGCGTGTCAATGACTTGGAGAGTGCTTTCCAGAAGGTTATTCGGCGCCATGAATCTCTCCGGACCGGCTTCCACATGGATCCTGAGACGACTGTCCCAACTCAGATCGTTTATGAGCAGTCGCCATTTAGATTGGAGCAGCGCAACGACTCCGATGTAACCAAGGAATTTGAGGAACTGCGGAACACTCACTATGACTTGGAGAATGGTCGTGTGCTCAAGGCCATCGTGTTGACCGAGCCTGGCAAGGACGAGCATATCCTGCTTGTTGGCTTCCATCACATCGCCTTGGATGGCTTCAGTGCCCAGATTCTAGTCCGCGACCTGGCAATCGCCTACGCCGGAGGCAATCTTGCCCCTCTGGACAAGGGATACTTGGACTTTGCTGTGGACCAACGAGGTGCAGTCTACCCAGCCGAAACCCTGCAGTACTGGAAGACAGAGTTTGAGACTCTTCCCCCGGCTCTGCCTGTCTTTGACTTTGCTGAGACAAAGACTCGGCTGCCTTTGACCGACTACAAGACGCGTGTATCTGAACGAACGATGCAGCCGGATGTTGCTGGCAAGGCCAAGTCTGCTGCCAGGGCTCTTGCCGCGACTCCCTTCCACGTGTACCTCGCCGCCCTGCAGGTCCTGTTGAGTGACTTTGCCTCAACACAAGATGTGTGCATTGGCATCACCGACGCCAACAAGAATGATGCTGCCCACATGGACACGATTGGCTTCTTTGTCAACCTCCTTCCATTGCGTTTCCAACTTTCGGCTTCCCAGACACTGGCTGAGCTCGTCTCCAACACCAAAGCCAAGGCCAATGGCGCCCTCACTCACTCTCGTCTGCCTTTCGATGTTCTTCTTGACAAGCTTAAGATTCCCCGGTCGACCTCACACAGCCCGCTCTTCCAGGTTGTCTTGAACTTCAAGATGGGATCGACGCAAAAGGTGCCACTCGCTGATTGTCAAGCCGAAGTTATCGACTTCAAGGATGTGAATAACCCATACGACTTGGCTTTTGACATCGAGACCTATCCCGATGGCTCAACCTCCATCAGTGTCAAGAGCCAAGAGTACTTGTACACCAAGAATGAACTCGACCTTATCCTCGAGTCTTACATCAACCTCCTCGGTCTCTTCGAGAAGGACTCATCCAAGACCTTGCAACAAGTCTCGCAATGCGCACCCGACGAGGCCCAGAAGGCTCTGACACTGGGCCGCGGAGAGAGGATTCCCTCGCCATCCTTTGGCACTCTGTCGCACTACTTTGAGGACTGGGTCAAGCGGCAGCCTGATGCTATTGCGATTCGCGATGACCAGGGAACGACTCTGTCCTATTCTCAACTCAAGTCATTCGTCAATAATATTGCCGCCACCTTGGAAAAGTCTGGCTTGACGCCCGGGGCACGTGTTGGAGTCTACTGCGAGCCGAGCATCTTCATCATTGCGTCCCTACTGGCGATTGCCGAGGTTGGCGGAGTCTACGTGCCGCTGGATCCTCAGAACCCCATCAAGCGCCTGCAGCTCATTGTCGACGACTGTGAGCCTGAAGTCCTTCTGTTTGATGAGTCCACCAAGGAGTTGGCTCCCAAACTTCAAACCAATGCAAGTCTCATCAACATCTACAACGTCCGAAGACTGTCATCGAGCGCGGCTGTTACGAACCGTGCTCAAGGATCGGGTATGGCTTACATGTTCTACACCAGTGGTACCACAGGAGTTCCCAAGGGTGTCGCCTTGACTCACGCAAATCTCGTTCATCACATCGACTCCATCATTCACTTCTACGGCATCAAGCGAGGCACCATGCTTCAGCAGGCGCCTCTTGGCTTTGACATGTCGCTCACCCAAATGTCTCTGTCGACCATGCTGGGTGGAACGCTCGTGGTGGCATCCAGTGAAGCTCGGAAGGACCCTCTGCAGCTCGCCAAGCTGATGATGGCTGAGAGAGTCACTCACACGTTCATGACGCCCACTCTTGCCGTCGCCCTGATCCACCATGGCTATGAGTATCTGGTCAAATGTACCGACTGGGAGTTCTGTCTTCTTTCTGGTGAAGCCTTCCGCGGGCATGTCATCAGTGAATTTCGGCGACTTGGTCTTGCGCAACTCAAGCTCTTCAACGGCTACGGGCCAACTGAAATCACTATCAACAGTAGTAGTGGTCTGAACGAACTTGATCCTGCTGCGCCACGAGATACCCGAAACCCCACAATTGGTCTCACACTGCCCAATTACTCTTGCTACATCCTGGACGAGGACCGCAAGCCAGTTCGTCCTGGCCATGCGGGTGAGCTGTTTGTAGGAGGCGCAGGCATCGCCGTTGGTTACCTGCGAAGAGATGAACTCAACAAGGAAAGATTCCTTCCTGACCCCTTTGCATCTCCAGAGGATATCGCCCGTGGTTGGACCTGTATGTACCGTACAGGCGACAAGGCCAAGTTCCTCCCTGATGGACGGATCGTCTTCCTGGGTCGCATTGCGGGCGATTCGCAGATCAAGCTTCGAGGATTCCGCATTGAACTCCAAGATATCGCCAACACCATCGTCAAGAGCTCAGGCGGTGTTGTTTCTGAAGCCGCGGTCTCTTTCCGACAGGGCGTCAATGGACCAGATGATAGCGCCTTTCTCGTCGCTTTCGCTGTCACCTCTCAGACCCGTCGACCCGAGGACCCATCCTCTTTCTTGAAGCAGCTTCTCAAAGATCTCTCCCTTCCTCGATACATGATTCCTGCCAAGATTGTCCAGGTCGAGCGGCTGCCCATGGGCCCAACTGGAAAGCTAGATCAGAACGCCCTTGATGTGATGCCCATTCCCCAAGATGAGGAGGTCCATGAAGAGACTCTCACGGCAACCCAAGAGAGACTAAGGGCCTTGTGGTTCGAGGCCTTGCCTTCTCTTGCACCTGGAGCTTTTATCGGCTCTGACACCGACTTTTTTGAGGCTGGTGGCAACTCCCTACGCATCGTCATGCTGAGGGAGCACATCGCTCGTGAGTTTGGAGTCATGGTGTCGGTGTTTGACCTTTTCCAGGCGAGCACACTGGGTGGAATGGCTGCAAATATTGATGGCTCTACGGCAGCAGATGACCAACCGATCAGCTGGGATGAAGAGACCCGAGTCGATATCCCTTCTGGTCTCGAAACGCCAGATGAGCTTCCTATTCTTGACGGCGATGAACTGGAGGTGGCTCTAACTGGTGCTACGGGTTTCCTCGGACTAGCTATCCTCAAATCCCTGTTGAGGGACGAGCGGATTTCTCGCGTGCACTGTCTCGCAGTCAGGTCCCCTAGCAAGGCAGCTGACGAAGTCTTCAAATCCCCGCGGGTCGTTGTGCACCCTGGCGATCTATCATCTCCCCGACTGGGTCTGTCGGAGGAGGAGTTCGACACGCTGTCCAAGAAGCTTGACATCATCATTCACAATGGAGCTGAGGTGTCATTCTTGAAGTCTTATCAGGCTCTGAAGAGGGCCAATGTCTCATCGACAAGGGAGCTTGCCCGATTGGCAAGTGGCCGGCAGATTCTCTTCCACTTTGTCTCAACTGGTGGTGTTGTCAATCTCACTGACCATGACGGCCTGCCTGAGATCTCTGTGTCTGGCTTTAAGCCTCCCATTGATGGAACAGAGGGCTACGCAGCTTCGAAGTGGGCTTCTGAGGTTATCCTTGAGAGTCACGCTGACAAGGCTCATCTGCCAGTTTGGATTCATCGTCCAGCAAACATCACCGGGCCCGCAGCACCTGCTACCGACCTGATGGGAAGTATCCTTCAGTACTCAACCAAGATGCAGTCTCTGCCGGAGATCTCAAACTGGAAGGGTTCGTTTGACTTTGTTCCTGTCGAGCAAGTGGCTGAAGAAATCGCTGCTTCGATTCACGAAAGACGAAGCTCAGTGCCGGTTTACAGACATCACTGTGGGGATCAGAAGATCTCTGTCGGCGAGCTCCCTGCACATCTTGAGGCTGAGGTTGGTGCCAAGATGGAGATGGTTGGAGTTGATGAATGGTTGGTGCGAGCTAGAAACACTGGCCTCGACGAAACGACGGCTCTCCTGGTAGAGAAGATGTTGAGTGGAGAGAATGGGGGCACTGTCCCTTGGCTTCGAAAGGGAGAGTACGAAGGTTAGAAGATAGGGAGCTCGTTTGGTGGCGTTATAATGGTGGTTGATTTGGTTGATTTCTACTGTACGGGCGTCTGGTTGTGTTTTTCATGGGTATTATCTGTCTTCCTACATATGTGTTTCAGCATCGGGGACCAAAAAAGGAGGATGTTCAATATTAGAATGAGTGTGGAATGGGTTTAGAACACGCCGTATCCGAATCGCCCGCTGTAAAAGGATGACTCTGTTAACAATGAAAGCATTTTGTCAGAATTCATGATAATAGCGCCAATACTGTAGTAAATGGGTGGTGATCCTCGGAATCCGTGTCCTACTCGTCATCAACAAGTCGAGTTGTCCGCTTTCATGTTAGAATCAGCACAGAAGATAATCATTGTTGGCCCAGACGTTGACTATGTTTCCAAACTACAGACGGAAAATGCGGGTCAAGCATGTTCAGCCGGAATTCATCAAATTGGAAATACTTGATGAGATGTGTTGGGACAATTGAAGAGGGACATGGAATGAGGTTTTCGACTCTATGAACTGGCGAACCATAATTTGCAACCTCGAGTCAATCATGCAAAGACTCCATAAAGTGAGACATTTAATTTCGTCCCCATCGACCAACAGCTTCAGTCTCAGACACGCAGCGTCTTCACAGCGGCAACGACAAAGGCAGCCCAGGCAGCCAAATCCACCGAAAGCATCCGACGCGAGTTGAGCGCCAGCCACTCATCGAGGCTCCGGTTGACATCCGTGCCCTCCATAATGGCCTGACAACTCGGGGCGATCCAGGGCACGAACAGCAGATGGCCCACGGCGAGCGCCGTGCCGGACACGTACCACCAGACCGAGCCGCGGGCCTGCAGCGCCGGCCGCTGGATGTACAGGTTGGCTACGCCGGTCCAAGTCGAGACGGCGACGAGGCTGACGACGAAGGGGAGTCCACGGTGGAAGAAGGTGGTAAAGTAGGATTGAAGGAGGGGCTTGCTTGTGGCGCGGTTCTCTGGTCGATTGAGGAGACCAAGGAAGAAGTGCTGATCCCAGGCATAGAGGAGTGAGCACGTAGTAGAGACGAGGGGAGCGGCTCGAAGGGCCACGAGGGGGTCGAAGAAGAGACCGGAAGCCATTGTGAAGGAACAGCACTTTTGCTTCTCTTTTCTCGGCTGTGACGTGAGAATCGTTCAACCAAAATGTCTTGTGAAAGCCAGTGGATCAAGATAAAGGAATGTCTGTGGTGGAGAGGTTGATTCAATGCGATGCAGCACCGGAGGGTTTTTAATCGCTGCGGGCGGGGCTCAGCTTACGGCTCCTCAAACACTGGGTAACATTAATTGTCAGAAGCCTCCGGTTCAGTCGCCGATTAACGGGCAGGAAATTCAATTGCGCTTGCCAAGGGTTACAGGGCGATCATTTGCAGGGAAGATGAGGAGGTGCAGAAAAGAAGGAGGTCTGGCGCTTGACCTGTTCTAAAGCTGTTCTCTTGGCTCTTCTCACGACAGCGTCAACGCCAACACCACTTGTAAATGCCCAAGAAGACAGCACATTGTCTTTAGTCTCTGCAATGGGTCAATCTCCAGAAGATACACAGCTTACAACTGCGTCTCCTCCAGCAGAAAAAGACATGCCGTCCAACGACAGCCCCCCCGAGTCTGAGCCCGCAGCTCCCAAGAAAGGCGCCCGTTTCTGGCTCGTCTTCATCGCCATCGCTCTTACAACTTTCCTCGCCGCCCTCGACACGTCCATCATTTCCACGGCACTTCCAACAATCACTTCAGATCTTGGCTCCAATTCTCTCTACGTCTGGATTGTCGACTCCTACCTCCTCGCTTCGACGGCAACCATTCCCATCTTCGCGCAAGCTGCCAACATCTATGGACGACGCAGTCTTACACTTATCGCCGTATGCCTATTCACGCTTGGCAGCGGCCTCTGTGGTGGCGCCCATAATACCGCCATGATGATCGGAGGCCGCTCTGTCCAAGGCGTTGGCGGCGGTGGCATCCTCACAATGTCAGAGATTGTCGTCTGCGACATGGTGTCCGTCCGCGAACGAGGCATGTACGCTGGAATCATCGGTGGTGTCTGGGCTATTGCATCAATCATTGCTCCCATCATGGGTGGCGCCTTTGCTCAGAACGTCTCGTGGCGATGGATCTTTTACATCAATCTCCCGATTTCTGGCGTCGTGCTCGTCGCTTTGATCGTGTTCCTCAAGCTCGCTCGTCCACCATCGGGCACATTCAAGGAACAGATGTCGCGAATTGATTGGGGTGGTAGCGTCCTCTTGATCGCATCTGTCACGGCTGTCGTACTCGCTTTGAGCTGGGGAGGCTCTCAACATCCTTGGTCGTCATGGCGAACGCTCGTTCCTTTGATCCTCGGTCTCGTCGGTCAATTGGCCTTCTTTGCCTACCAAGGCGCACCTTGGCTCAAGGAGCCGACGATGCCTCTTCGTCTGTTCGGCAATCGGACATCATCCACTCTCTTCGTCATCAGCTTTGTTCATAGTATGCTGCTCTTCTGGGTCTGCTACTTCCTCCCCGTTTACTTTCAAGCTGTCAAAGAGGCCAGCCCTGCTCGTTCTGCCGTCATGCTCTTCCCCATCGCCACCACGAGCGCCCCGGGCGGTGTCATTGCCGGCATCGCCATCACCAAGACAGGAAAATACCGAATTTGGCACTTCGTCGGCTTCGCTCTCATGTCAATCTCTTGTGGTCTTTTTACCCTCCTCGACGATAAATCGTCAATTGGTCGCTGGGTCGGTTTCCAGCTACTCTTCGGTTTCGGCACAGGCTTCGTCTTCACCAGCTGTCTTCCACCCATCCTGGCCAGTCTTCCTGACTCTGACGTCGCCACTGCCACAGGCGCGTGGACCTTTTTGCGAAACTTTGGCTCCATTTGGGGAATTGCCATCCCAGCCGCCGCCTTCAACACTCGCGTTAATTCGTCTCTTGACAAGGTGTCGGATGGTTCTGTGCGTGCAATGCTCGTCAACGGCGGAGCCTATGAGCACGCGACCAAGACATTTGTCCAGGCATTTAATAACACTCCCAGGCTCAAGGCAGAGATTGTCCAGGTTTACATGGATGGGCTGAAACTTGTCTGGCAGGTCTCGATCGCCTTTTCTGTGCTCGGTTTTGTTCTGGCATTTTTGGTCAAGTCGTTGACACTGCGTGATGAACTCAACACCGAGTTTGGTCTCGAGGAGAAGGAGACGACCAAGGAGAAGTCGAGCGAGGAGGGAAATACCTCGTGAATGTGTACCCAACACTTAATCAAGTGCCGTCAACCGTCACTTGCATTACCACGTTGCTGGGAACCCCGACATTTCTTTCTACTGAATAGTACGCCATATACCATTGTCTTTGTTTTTGTAGATCTTGGCAGCTTAGAGTGCAGTCATAGTAAACCATCCATTTCATCTGGGCCATGGCTACGCATTGTCCCCTTTTCTCAATCCGACTCAAAGCAGTCCTCGCAGCGGACCATGGCGGCCTTGATCCGCTATGGGCGTCGCGAAGGCCGCTAATTCCGGGGCTGATCTGCCTCCTAAGACTTGGGTTACAGTGGGCGGCCCGTCTACAGCTGCTTGCTTACAGTTGCTCGCGTCGTATATAAAATCACGACCTCACTTGGCAACCTAGTCAAACAAATCTCAATCTGACATTATTCACCTCATCTGACTATGGATTTTTCTACATTTCACAACATCGTTGGCGGTAAGCCTTGTGGGAATGACAATTCTCACTCTGGTGTTAATCCTCTCACTCGTACTCCGCTGTGGCCCATTCCCACTGCGTCACCCCAAGATGTCGACGACGCAGTTGAGGCAGCTCAGCGAGCATTGCCTGCTTGGTCGCAGATGTCGTACGATGAGCGAACCGGGCTTCTAGAGAAGTTTGCCGACTTGTACCTCTCACGTGCCGGCGAATTTTGTAAGTTGCTCGCCTCGGAATGTGGGCGAACAGTGAGTGGACTTACAGAATTGGTTGGGAATGCGCTAAAGTGGTCACTGTAGGTCGAAAACGCTGCAATTGAAGTATACTGGGCTGCTCAATGGCTTCGATATTCGTGTAAGTTGACTCCACAAGCCGCTACTTCTTGGATATTTGCAAACTCCCGTACTCATTAATGGAAAAGCAAGCTACAGATTGCCTGAAGAGCAGATCGAGGATGATACAAAGACGGCGATTGTCACCTACGAACCACTTGGTGTTGTCGCCGCCATCTGCCCTTGGAACTGTACGCCTCCCTCCCATGAATGAATGCAACACCATGCTGACAAGTCCTAGTTCCTCTCATGCTAGGTACTTTAGATGCCATCTAAAAACTGCTCAGCGTATTGATCACGGCTACAGCGATCGGCAAGATTGCGCCCGCTCTTGCTACCGGAAACTGCGTAATCCTCAAGCCTTCGTAAGGAATACATCCCAGTCATGAATGCTCCACTAACGGTACGTGTAGCCCATTCACGCCGTATACGTCCCTCAAGCTTGTCGAGCTTGCCCAGGAAGTCTTCCCTCCATCGGTGATCCAAGTCCTCAGCGGCGGAAACGAGCTTGGCCCGGCACTCGTCAGACATCCCGGAATCCAGAAAATCTCCTTCACCGGGTCTACGGCTACAGGGAAGCAGATCCTCAAGGATGGCGCTGATACGATGAAGAGGATCACACTTGAGACGTACGTATAGCTTGACGATTCCTTGTTACAATTGCTGATCCTAAGTGCAAGCGCTGGAAACAACCCTGCCATTATTCTCCCGGATATCAACGTCACGACCACCGTGCCGCATATCTCCGGTGGGCTATGGTTCAATGCTGGACAAGTGTGCATCGCACCCCGTAGGCTGTACATCCATGCCGACATCTTCGATGCCTTTGTTGACGCGTTGGTGGAGACTACCAAGGAGGCAACTAAGGAGATGGCTAAGATCGGGCCGGTGCAGAATGAATTACAGTTTAGGAAACTCGTAAAGACACTGGATGACGCCAAATCTGCCGGACACGACATGGCTATAGGTGGGCCACTAGCCGAATCCGAAACAGGAGGTTTCTTTCTCCGTCCGACGATAATCAAGGACGCCTCACCAGAGTCAAGTATCGTCAGTGAGGAGCACTTTGGTACGGTAGCACCCACTCCGTTGCATAGTCTATTCCTTCATGAACTAACAACAAACAGGACCCATCGTGACCTGCGTCAGATTCTCCGATGCCGACGAAGCGGTCCGCCTCGCCAATGCCGGCGAATCGGGCCTCGCCGCGAGTATCTGGACGACCGACTCAACCGCCGCCAAGGCGCTCGCGTCACGGCTCGACGTGGGAAGCGTGTACATCAACGGACCTCCGCAGCCGGACCCACGGGTGCCGTTCGGGGGCCATAAGCAGAGCGGCCTGGGTGTGGAGTACGGGCTGCAGGGGTTGCTCTCCTTCTGCCAGACCAAAGCTGTGTACCTGTACAAGTGAGTTACAAAGGATGCGGCACATGGGGATCTGCGAGGGTGTGGCAGGGGTGTGCGGGAGATTATCTGATCTACACGCCCGTGAGAGTGGTGTGACGAGGCAGCTCAGCCCTGTGGACCTTTTGTGTCGTCCCCTTGTCTTCCGGTACCCGCCGGAGGATTTTAGCTACCGAACGATTCGGCGTACTTGTCGTTGCAGGGGAGGAGAGAGGCGAACTGAATTGAGATGAGACGAGTGTTGGTGAGACCGTTCAGGGCCGTATAATTGAAAATCACACCCACTCTGTTGGTCTAGTTTAGCAGCCTCAATGCCAATGCTAGGCATCCCGCCTCTGTATTACCCTTGGAACTTGTTCTCTCAACTCTCGACACCATGGCCTCCCAGCCATCTCCCATTGTGGGCCGCCTGAAGTTGCCCGAGTCGATGCCGTCGCTGGTGTCTCTCGAGGAGCTCACGACGATCAAGGTCTTGGTTACTTTTCTCACAATTGTCATCATTGTCCCAAGAGTCTTCACTGTCTGCGCAGCCTTTTACCAATCTAGTTTTACAATGGTCTAATTGTTCTCTTAGGTGATCAAGAATGCCTTCTCTCCCATCAGCTCCATTCCTGGCCCTCTGCTGAACAAGCTGAGTCCATGGCCATTGACCATAGCAACCATCAAGGGCACCAGGTAAGCCTGACCTTTCACTATTTCATCACAGCTATCCTAACACGTCTTCAGTCACCACTTTGCTCGCTCTCTTCATGAAAAATATGGTCCCATCGTCGTCCTCGCGCCAGGCATGATCGCCGTCGCCGACACAAAGGAGATCAAGCGCATCATTCAGACAGAGGATTGGGTCAAGTCTGAAGCCATCTATGGCAACTTCCGTCAAGACCCTCAACGTCCAACGCTCCTCGCTTACACAGACAAGAAGGCATATGCAAAGCGCAAGCGTATGCTTTCGTCTATGTTTGGCATCAAGTACATCCGCAGCATGGAGCCCATCATGATGACTTGCGTTGAAGCTGCTGTCAAGCAACTGAACAAGCTTTGTGATGAAGGCTCCCAGGGTGCTGCTATCGTGGATATGCAGCATCTCATCCACAGTCTGGCTATTGACGTTATCGGCATCACCACTTTTGGAGGCAGTCTTAATGTCGTTGACAATGGAAGCCACCCTCTACCGTCACGTCTCAAGGCTGGTTTGAGAATTGCCGGTTTGATGCAGTTGATCCCCTGGATCCGTTTCATTCCCTTCCTCCCTACGCGCGACCCGTATGTCGACAAGTTTACCTACGACATTGTCGATGGGCGTCGCCAGGAGCTAGAGTCCAAGCAACACTCGGACCTTCTGCAAAAGCTTGTCGAGGCCAGTGATGACTCTCCCGGCTCAGACTTTCGCACTTCAGACGTCCAAGATGAGAGCGTTGTTATGCTCACTGCTGGAAGCGAGACGACAGCAAATGCAGAGCTCTTTACACTCATGATGCTCCTTAAAAATCCTCAGGTCATGAAGACGCTCGTCGATGAAGTCGATCAGTGGTATCCACCTTCCGAGCCGGACCGTCGAACAGATTGCAGCTACTCTCAAGCTGGCATGACGTATCTGCAAGCTTGCATCGACGAGACAATGCGTCTCGTACCTGGTCAAGCAACTGGAAGCCCGCGCGAGACGTCCAAGGACGATGTGGTTCTCGGTTATTGCATCCCCGCAGGCACAACCGTGTTCCCTAACACACAGGAAAGTCACATGCAAGATGCCCACTGGGAGGAACCCCAACAGTTTATTCCAGAGCGTTGGCTCGAGTCTCAGACAACAAACGTACCGTACTGGCCCTTTTCAGCAGGAAGCCGCGTTTGCATTGGAAAGCACTTTGCGTTCCAGGAGATGCATCTCACTCTGGTGACGCTTCTGCGGAAGTTCAAATTTGAGTATGTAGACGGTCAGGATGAGAGCACTGTCTTTCGTGTTGCGCAGCAGCTCAAGGCTGAGTCGTACCGGATGAAGGTATCGAGGAGATAAGAGCTGGTTGCGTAGATAGCCAAACAGACCTGGATCTAGGACCCGTTAGTAGTGAGCGAGGCACCTTTTGGGATGGTATGGATTATAAATTGTGATGTGATATGAGACTGTTCGAGGCCTTCCTTGTGAGAACTTGTCGAGTAAATGATGAATTGAGATGATTGGCTCCTTTCTCACCATACCCAAGCAAACCACGTGTAGCCCTCAAACATTGTTCCGAGCTTTGTTCCGTTACGTCTCACATCGAGGTATATAAACAGCCCAGCGCCTCTCCCTAGGAACTCCAAAATCTTTCTCTGTAACTTACCACTCCAACTGTCAGAATGGCCGACGCTACGCATATCAACGACGTGCCCATGCAGGGCAACGGCCTGTACAGCTCCCATGCTGCCCTGCAGCACGAGGCTATGCTGAAAGCTTTGCCACTCTTGAAGCAGGCGACCAACACTATGGTGGTCAACGTCAACCGCAGTCTGCGGCCTATGACAGTTGTCGAGTATGGCTCTGCACACGGAAATAATTCGTAAGTTAGTCTTTGCATCACTATCATCGCCGTCTTGCTAATATTTCCTCCTCGTTAGTATCCAACCCATGGTCACCATTCTGGATTCCACTCCACCTGGAGACATCCAGGTGGTCTTCAGCGACCGTCCAAAGAATGACTTCAACACACTCTCGACAACTATCACCACCTGGACTGAAGGCTTAGACAAGATCAAGTTCCCGCACTCCATCTTCCCGGTCATGATTCCCCGCAGCTTCTACCGCCAAGTCGTTCCCTCTCGGTCCGCCGATGTAGGATTCTCTCTGGCCGCCCTCCACCATCTCGACCACGTGCCCAAGAGCGAAGACGGGGTGGACCATCAAGCCCTGCTGAAGAGACAAGCCCACTTAGATCTTCTGCGGTTCCTGAAGTTGCGCGCCGATGAGATTGTATCTGGAGGCTCTCTTGTCCTGTCATTTGTGTCTCAGTCATCTTCTGGCAAAGAGAACTACGCCGGACTTGTGGATGCTTGTCGCAATGCCATGATCGACATGGTAAAGGATGGAACCCTTGCTGGTGCAGTGGCTGGATCTTTCTACGTCCCTACGTACAACAGGACGCTGCAAGATGTCCAACAGGTTATTGAGGAGGTGACCCCAACATGGATCGCCCATGAGGTCTTTGAGCAGGATTGCCTCCATCCTGCAAAGAAGGACCTAGAATTACAGAGGAGCTCTGATGGTCACACCAGCGATGAGGCCAGTCGTGAGTACGCCAATATTGTTGTTGATTGGCTCATGGCTGTATGTGCCGGATACTTCCTCAAAGCTGTCAAGGTGGGATCGGACGACACGTTTACCGATGAGGATGCTGAGAAGTTCTTGGCAGATTGGGTCAAGAGAACTAAAGATTTCTTCTTCAAAGATCACCGTGATGAAGATGTTGTTTGTTCGTTCATCTTTGTGAGATTAGAGCGGGTGTAGGGTGGGAAGCTAGGACGAACGATCCTGAATGAGTCCCAAATGTTCTTCTACACAGATCCGACAAGTTACCTAGTTTACTAGAATACCGTGATTAGATATGTTTTCGGTGATTGAATTATGCAGGGAGCCTCAATCTTTGCCTGAAAAAATATTCTTTGTAGAAGTGCTGAGCGGGAACTGCTCGGTGCTCCGTGATGGATGTCCCTCCTGTCAACATATCCACCAATAGTCAATCTTAATGCTAATACTGGCTTCGACAATGAACTTGACCGGACACACTGAGCATATTAACTACGAGCTAAGTCTTCTTCTACAATCTCAAAGTTCGCACCGATCCCAGCACTGACACCTTGTCCAATAGCGACGGCGACTTGCTTGATGTCGGTGGCACAGTCTCCGGCGGCGAAAACCCCATGACGACTTGTCGACTGCAAACATCCTGACACCATGATGTTCCCAGAGTCACTCAGCTCTAACCCCAACTGGTTCGCCATGTCACCTCGAAGCTGGGTGCGTGGGTGATGGAATATCAAGTCGAAGTTGTCGGCCGTTCCGTCGAAGTATTCAACCCTGGCTCGTGAGCCTGGGTCCCCAGCATCTAATTTTCGGATGGCCTTGGCTTGGATGCCGAGTCCTCGGGTGACTGCAATGGCTGAGATGGCTGCATGGGAGGGATTCGTCGCGTCACCGTTGAGCAGGACTGTTGGGCGGGACGAAAACTGGAAGAGAAGCTGAGAGTATATCAAGAAGTCTTCCTTGTCTTGGGTGGTGAGGTCGTTCGGGACTAGAAGAGCAGTGCGCAATACTGCGCCTTGTGACTCCTCGAAACCGCGACAGAAGAGACAGTGAATACTAATAAACCTGTCAGCAATCCAACTCCTTTGTTATAAGATTCCAAAAAGGCAATGGGCACCCACATTGTCTTGCCCCAGCCTTCTTTAAAGCCAGGAATGTCGGGAAGTATATCACGGCACCCAATGGCCAAGATGATCTTGCGCCCTTTCCACCCCTTCCCAGACTGATCAATCACCTCAAACACGCCGGCTTCTTCTTTGGCCGTCACGGCCGCTGTATCAGTGAAATTGATTGTCTTGTACTTGTTGGTGATCTCTTGTTTCATGCTTGCTCGGATCGTCGCGGGGTTTTCGTGGTCGTGAAGGGGTACGGTGTGAACGTGTTCGCTGGCTTCGTTGCGATATTGGTGAGAGTCGAACACTGCGGCACTGCGCATGACACGTCCTAGCGCCAAGGCGGCGGACAAGCCTGCGGGCCCGGCACCTATGATAAGTGCATCAACAACATTGCGCAAGGGATCTGGTCCCTGTAGAGGCTGTGGAAGGGGCATTTTGAGCAGTGCAGTGAAAAAGAAGATCGAGAAGATGAATGACAGACTGTCCCCATCTATAAACGAAAAGAACGTGAATATCTACAGCAATGGCTTGAGGAGACATGGGATTGTCTATATATCGCAGAGTTCTACCGGAGAATTTGGAGAGGCCGGAGGATGGCAAAATCTCCGCCACCAGTGTCCCCTGTTAGCCACACTAGGAGATGCTCAGACATAAGCCGCCCCATTAAATCATCCCCAACTCATGGTTCCTATCAACGAGAAGCCAGTATCTCTCACTAGATGCTTGCCGCAGAGACTTTCCCCACTTGACCATGACAAGGAATGCTGAAGATGCAAACAGTCCGATCACTGCGGCGGAGATGAAGCAATTCTGATAGCCGAGGTTCTGAATCCAAGGGGTGACGCTGGAAAGTGCGTTAGCCTTCACTGCCTGAAACACGATGACTGTAACTAACCCGTAGCCCATGGCAAAAGACATGGTGTTCCTGATGACAATAACAGTTGTGATGGCATCGCCGCTCAAAGCTTGGTAGCTATCTGTCAGATAGTTCACGCTGAGGCTCACACCATAAGTGACTGAGAATGCCAACATGCCCATGGCAAACATGAGACCTATCCAGTGAATACTGTTCGCGGCGCCCACGCCCCAAAGTAGCAACCCGGACGGGATGGTGATCAAGCATGCGGAGAAGAGCCAGAGACGATGTTCTGTTTCCATGATTCCCCCGTTGCGGCGGGCGAGACGAAATGCCAAACGATCGCTAAGTCGACCTGCGTACAAAGACCTATTTCCTGTCAGTTGCGGCTTAATCTTCACGGGATTTTCTCTTGGCTTACCCGATCAAGACCCCGATGCAGCAGGACACATAGCTGAGACCGACCATGGAAGAGCTAACACTATTAGTAAACCTTCCTTTGATGCGGTGGTGCGGTCAACCATACCTGAAGTTATAGGGTGACGAACCCAGGATGTAAGAGGCCGTGGCGTTGAGAACGTTGAACCAAATGACATAGGATCCGTAGGAGAACCTGGCCAGAGCGTGAGCATTTCACCAGACAACTCTCCAGCTGGCATCACTTACCCGGCAAACACAACAACTGGGAAGCTGAACAGACGGAAAGTCAAACCAACTCTTCTAAAGGCATTCTTTGCATGTCCCTGTGAGCTGAATAATTTGAGTTTCTGTAGCCAGGACTTGGTGGCAAACATTTCGCCGTTTTCGACGTTTGAGGATGATTGGTCCATGACCACGTTGCATTTATCACTCTCACCGTGTTCTGACTTCCTACCGAAAGGTACATCTGTCACTGGTGTATTGGTCGGGGTCAAAGTCGGAATCTCCTGCCGCAGAAAGTTGGTTTCTTCCATGCCCAGGAAACAAATCACCAGCACAGCTCCGAGGAAGATTGCGGGCCAGTAGAATACCCATTGCCATCCCTGTCTGTCAGCGATGAAGCCGCAGATGACTGGAGCAAAGAAGTTGCTTCCAGTGAGAAATAGAGAATAGACTCCCAAGTACGTGCCGCGCTCGTGAGTAAAGTACTAGGAAGCCTGTCAGTGTATTGTCTTGTTAGCTCTCATTTCTTTGACCTACCACGTCGGTTACGCTGATCTCAGGCAGAGCCTCGATCGGGGCAATGAAGAAGCCAGTGAGAATACTGCGCCCAAGCCATTGTCCATTCGTCCGGACGTGTGGTCCGCCACAACCAATCAGTAATAAACTTGCAGAGTTGCTTCTAGTCTTACCCAGCCACGGTGCATGCCTGCTTTGTGTCAGTGAAACTCATAGAACAATACAGATATAACACTTACCAAGGTTCCTGCTAGGGAGAGTAGATACGTCGCTCGCTTCCCATACTGCATTGCAAAAGGTTGCCAAAAGACAAGACCCCAACCGGCAAGAAGAAACATGTAGCCCGTGCCTTGGTTGAGAGTATCGATAGTAATGCCAGTGCTGATGGACATAGGAACCAAGGCTGCATACAGGTTGGCTGACGCAATACCCACAAACAGGGTGTACCTTGAGAACCCGTCAGTATGACAAGCTCGGGCTCATTATGGTCACTGACTCACAGGCTGTTGCACACCGTGGAGCACAGCTTTCGACGGGGGCTCCAGTTAAGAGGGTCCTCGGGGTCCCTAGACGGCGCTGGAACCAGAATGATGTCTCCACCATTGTGATGCGAGCCGTGCAAGTCATGAGGCGCATTGATCAACCTCACTGTTCCTGGAGTTTCCCGAATACTACTCATTGTGTTTAGAGTTCGAATTGCATAGAAGATGTTGAATGCGCTTGATGGGAGGACTTGTTAACAGGGGAGATGGCTACCAGTTATAGGAACGCCTTCAAGATGTGAAAGCGACGCCCGTTATCTCTACTGCCCAGGTCAAGCTACTCCATTCACAGCTTGAGTAGTTAGTCTGCACGGCAGATGCATCAAGGCCTGTGATGGAGGCATCTTGAGGTGGCCGGCACATTCTTGTCAAAATTCTCCGGGCCACGCTAAGTAAACCTCCGGGGGCCAAACGACCCCTCACTGGCTGCCGAGCAGTACTAAATCTGTTAATAATCTCTTATCTACGGTTCCGTTTGCGGGCGCAGATCAGCACCGGCCCCAGAGCGCGGCTATCAGAGATCAGCCTGGGGGCATGGCAAGTTCCCATCTGCGGCTGTGTTTTGCAGTTTATCGGTAGACAGAGATAGTATTGGTATAATTTTCTATACGCCTATGCTGGCCATTGTCTCCGGGGCCATCAGTAGGCCACATAATGCTATTTGATATTGTGGCGAAGGGAGACACCATTGTCTTGTTTCACCCGTATTTGACAATGTCTAGGGCTTTGAGACCGGCACTGAGTTGGGACAGGGATCAAGAAGACACATAATGGGTCATTAAATAGCATACAACTTGAGTTCTGAATGTTCCATTTACAAGAAAAGCATGAATTGTTTACACCTGTACTCTAAACCTCCACCCCGTTCTGGAAAGTCTTGCCCCGATAAAGGTAAGGCCCCCGAGGATCAGAGCAGATCCTCCCCAGAGCTGAGCTGCCAAGTAATTCCCATGGTTGGAGCGGATCAACGCACCAGCCAGTGGTGGGCCTGTGAGGGCCGCCAGTGAGACAAGAGAGAAGGACATTCCCAACCTAACGCCAGCTTTATCCAAGTCTACGGTCAGACTCGAGATGGTTGCGGGGAACATGCTTTGCAAGGCCGACGAGGATAGGCCGTAAATAATGGCAAAGGCGACAAGACCCCCATGTGTGCTTACCCCAATCCAGGCAAACATCATGGCTCCAGTGGCAAAGGTGGCAGGGATGATGGTGTTGAGAGCCCCAAACTTGCGGTCTGCAAGGTAGTTGGGAACTATACGGCCAAAGATACTGTACATGTCAGAGAGATTTGCATGGAATAGAGTCTGGAAAACTTACCCGACGCCATTCATGATGAGTAACACGGTGATGGATTCGTTAGTCGTGAGACCTATAACTGATCGAGAATACACGCCAACCTGGGATTCTCAGTCAATATCCTCGGACAATCCGCTCTGGTCGATCAAGTGGCACTCACGTAGTAAAACGCAAAGTATACGGCCCAAAAGTTTAGCACCATTGCCACACAGGAAAGAGTATAAGTAATCTCCTTGAAAGCGGAAAGCTCCAGTAGAGGCCCTGAAGTTCGTGGCGGTAGTCTTGATCTCATGAACGCAATGCTCAATGCCGACAATCCGAGGTTGACAAAACCGAGAATCCGGACGGTCCAGCCGAACCCAAGTCGAGGCAGAAGCTGCTGAAATATGACGGGATAGACGATGCCACCAGTGGCAGAACCACCTGCAACGACACCGATCGCCAAGGACCGATACTTGGAGAAGTAAGTAGATACCAGTGACATTGAGGGGGCGAATTGAAGCCCGTTTCCCAGCCCGGTACAAACCCCCTGGGCGAGGAATATCTGCCAGTATGTCTTGCAAACAGAAGTGGTGAATATCCCAGTAACCGTGAGGACAACGCCGATGATCAAGACTGGACGAAACAAGCCAGCATCCAGGGCGCGTCCGGCAAATGGCGCGATGAAGAATAGGAGAAACATCTGGATCGAGCCTATCCAGGCAATATCGGCGAGAGTATGTGGCAAGGTTGAGACATAGTAAGTCTGGAAAACACCGTAACAGAGGATGTAGCCCCAGGTGTTGAAGACGACCAAGTGTCCTAGCAATGCCATAGACCACGCCTCGAAACCGCCATCAGGAGGCGGCGTGGCTGATTGACTCCGGTCCAGCCCCATTGCCAACGGTCGGCGACGCTTGGTTTCGTTTGCCTTGCGAACGAGGAAGATGAGAGTTGAAGTTCAAGTAGCGACTTGATCTGTGTGCTTCTACTTCGGTGTGTAGGATATGGGAAACGACAAATGACGGAAAAGCGATGAAAGGTTATCAGGGTGACTGCTAGAGTGTAAACTGTTCGATGCAGGGGCTGCAGTGGCGTTGATAGATAAGAGAGAAACACGAGGATTAGACCATGCTATTCATACCCAACAGATCTATACCGGTACGGAAGAGTACGCCGACTAGGGCCGGACCCGGAAGAAAAAGAGAAATAAATGGCCGCCCTCATGGAACGTGGAACAAACATGACAAATCAAGCCAACGGCCTCACCCGAGGGTCGGAGGCGACGGCGAATCGCACAGGCCATCGTCAAGGCAGGCGATGATCCCCCTAGCATCCTTCAAAAGCCTCAGACACGATGGACTATCATCAGTCGTGCGGTAAGAGTCAGGGAAGAAGGCTCCAGGCGGGTCAGCATGCCACGACTTTTGCCGCTGCTCAAGCTGGGCGACTGAAGACAGAAAGCAGGGACGCGAACCATCGGTAACGCCAAACACTTCGGCCCTGACCATCTTCAACGCGAGCAACTTCCACTGCTGTGGACTGGTCTCGAGGGCAAACGTCTCAACGTCCTGGCTGAACGAGTCCTTGACGTCGAGCACCTTCATCTGGTTCAACTGGATGCACCGAGTTGCTTCTTGGTCAATCTGCCTTGCAATCTTGACATAGCCTTGCGCGACCGATATGACGGCTGTACACAGCAGCAAGCCGTTCTGCATGGCTGTAACGAATAGACGGGGGCACACTTGGCAATCAATTGCCACAGTCGCGCTCCTAAGAGCCTCACGAAGCAACCGTAGATTCGAGGGGAAGGGTAGATCCTCATCATTCCTGATTTTATCCATCATCTGGGTAAGGGAGTAGAGACAAACACAGGATTGCCGTTGATGACCACCGCTTGAAGGGGTTGGCTCCGAGTCAACCGGCAAGTGTAGTATATCGTATGTATGTGGAAGCTCGCAAAGTCTTCTTCTATTAGAACGAATCTCGACGCAAGCAAGTGCAAGATTGGGTCACTCACTCTCCCATGAAAGACATAAGATCACCGCCTCCCTGCGCATCCATTGGAGGGTTCGCAAATGCCCATTGATCGTCCTGGCTTTGGCTCTGGGCGCTCTGTGGGGAAGGTCCGGAGATATTGGGTCTTTCGGGCGTATTCATGTCGTTTTCCGAAGGCAAAATCCTCGCCAATGGATCTAATCTTGACCTCTTGGGTCTTCCACGTGGCTTCTGTATCGAGTATGAACAATATGCCCCTCTACCGGCGCAGCGAGAGCAGGTCGGTATCTCGCCGGTGCACCTGGCCTTTTTCAGTCCTTGTCTCTCGTTAGCTTAGGTGGCGGCTCGCACAGATTGCTGGAGGTACGTACTGCACTCATCACAGGCTGCCCGGCGGAGCTCTTCTCCTTCATTTGTTGGACTATGATTCGTGCTCATGCTGAAATCGTGTCTTCAAGAACTTGCCTAGCTATCTACTGTAGCGACGGAGTTGACAGTTTGTGGGGAGGTTTAAAGTTCTCCCACTGTCTTCGGTCCGACCATTGCCCCGGACTTCCTCACTTTGTACTGTATCCCGCTTGGTCATTGATGTCAGGGCATGACTAGTGTTGTGAGGAACCTGGTTGTCAACCATAGAAACAGGGGTTGTCAAGGAGGAGCCTGATGCCTGCTGCAATGGGTTATGAGATCCGACCACGTATATGAACTCCAGATTACTTATCTAGGTAAAGAAAAATAGATAATACGTCTCAACCCATCTCTCAAATGAGGGGAAGAAAGCCGCGTTCCGAGCGCGGTCCGGCTAAGTCATGTTATCCTAGACACAAGCCAAAAGGGACAGGCCCCATCTCACAACGTTATTCTCCGTAATATCCCCCGCGCTTTGGAAAAATCTCCGGACAACTTGGCCATGGGTTCTTAAATGATCAACTAGCTTCCGATCTTTTCTTAATGATTAGGTCGTATCATCACCATTGTCTTTATCATTCGTCATACGCATTTACTAAACATGAGCTGGACACAAAAAGTTGACGAGAAGCGTAAACGCTGCTCGGACGCGATTCCATCAGATTGGAAGATCCCCGAGAAAGTGCGTTCACTACTCTCGTGGCCCCTCGAGGCCAACATCAACAACCTTATCAACCTAGACGTCATTCGTCTGTGCGAGATCCTGACCCAGAAGGAATTAAAGATCACCGAAAACTATAGCACTGGGGAGCTACTCAAGAAACTTGCGGCAGGCGACTTGACATCTGTCGAGGTGACGACGGCGTTTTGCAAGCGAGCTGCTGTTGGACATCAACTTGTGCGTGCACGCTTTACCTCACCCAACATTCGAGTTTGGCCGAGGTGTCTGCAGAGATACTGACTGTGCACAATAGACCAATTGCCTTACCGAGATCTTTTTTGACGACGCTCTGAAACGAGCCAAGCTTCTGGATGATCTCAGGGAGCAAGGTCAACCATGTGGTCCATTACATGGCCTTCCGGTGTCTCTCAAAGACTCCTTCCGGGTTACTGGAACTCAAAGCACTCTTGGGATTGTCTCTTTCTTGGACAAACCGAAATCCACCTCCAACTCTGTTCTTGTGGACATGCTTCACAATCTCGGGGCTGTCACATACGTCAAGACGAATATTCCTCAAACATTGGCCGTAAGTGGCTTTCATTTTGCTTTCGACTTCGTGTTGACATTATCAAGACTGTAGATAGCGAAAACAACATATTTGGTAGGACCTTGAATCCTTGGAATACCATGCTCGGTCCGGGTGGCTCTAGTGGTGGCGAAGGGGCACTCGTCGCCTTCAGAGGTTCACCCCTCGGCGTTGGTACGGATGTTGGAGGTAAGTTGGCTCTTTTACGGCTTTTTACTAGACCATCAATTCTAAATCTCTGGCACAGGATCCATCCGTATTCCCTCTCTTTGCTGCGGTGTGTACGGTTTCAAGCCTTCCATCAACCGGATCCCGTACGGTGGCCAGCAAGATTGCGCAAAGTCCGGAATTCCTGGCTTTATCCCCGCCGCTGGCCCTCTCTGCAATGACCTTGGGGGTTTGAAGATCTTGACAAGAGCGGTGCTGGAGGCTGGACCGGCTACCTACGACTCTACGGCCATCGATGTTCCATGGAGAAGTGTTCCCGACGTTTCTGGAAAGAAGCTGAGGATCGGCTTACTGCCCGAGGATCCGGTCTATCCTCTCCATCCTCCAGTCGCTCGCGTATTGGCCGAGGCTGCCAAGATACTGGAAGCCAGCGGTCACCAAATTGTGCTCCTACCATCTGTACAATGTCATGTTGCCCATGCGACAGAGGTTACCTGGCCTATCTTCCTGATTGACGACACTGCTTACGAACACGTCGAGGCTGGAGGTGAACCTCTGGTCCAGTCTGTCAAGTATCTGCACGGCCTGGCCAGGGGTTTGGAACGTCGATTCGTTCCAGAAACGGATGGTCTTGACCGCTTAGATCGCCTGGCGGTTTTGAACACGAAAAAGGCCGAGATTATTGAGAATTGGAGATCCATTTGGAATGACGTTGACGTGGTGCTCTCTCCGCCAGCACAGAGTACTGCGGTTGAACATGACAAGTTTGGGCTCCCGCCTTATACAACCTTGACTAACCTGCTTGACGTAAGTCTACATGGAACTTTGAACGACATTGCTAATCATGGATGAAAAAGTGCCCCTCATGTATTGTTCCATTTGGTCGAGTCTCAGACGAAGATCTTGGTGAGCCATTTACGAAAGGCCCAAAGCAAATTGGACCAGAGTGTGAGTGGCATATATGGCAAAGTTCAACGACGAGCAGCTAACATCATACCAGACAATCCCCATCTCGTTCGAGGCGCCCCGTGCTCGGTGCAGCTGTTTACAAAGACTCTGCATGATGAGGAGTGTTTGGCATATGCTGAGGTCGTTGACAGGTGCCTTCACGGTAGTGGGAGGCGATAAGTGGACGATATCACAGCTTTATCCCTCAGATACTGTCCACTGCCGATATGTTGAATAGCGCACTCTGTAACGTGACAATTCTTCGCATCGTACTGTTTGAGATGATCTGATGATCATATTTCGCAATCAGCCGTGAACGCTGAGAAACTCTCGTTCATTCAGTTTATGACAAATCACCATATAAATTATTGGATTTAGATCTCATTGCTTTAGCGACGTCCGTTGTAAATTAATTGCTCTATGTACTATACAATGTCCCTGGCCCTTTGCGAACCGAACTTGTCACTTTACGGAGACGATAGAACCTTATCCATTTCCGTGATGATTCCTTTGATCTCATCAACTATTGCGGTTGGTCAGTATAAGCACCTTACATTATAAATTGGAGACTCACCTGTTGTGTAATGAGCCATGCTGATCCGGACAATGCCCTCGTCCGTCTGGCCAAGAAGCTCGCAGACCAGCCTGTTGGAATAGAATGCTCCCCAGCGGAACCCATAGTTCGACTGGGCTTCAACCGTTTCGACAAACTTCCGAGGGCTCCATCCGTCGAGACTGAAGCTCACGGTAGCGAGTCGCTTACTTGGGTCGGCGGTCGTCTCTCCTCTCACAGTGATTTCCGGTCGCGAGTTGAGGTACTCGAGGAGAACTGACGAGAGCTCGGCCTCGTGCGCGATCATGCTTTCCCACTCGTGAGCTCCGCTGGTAAGATATTCGACCACCTTGGAGATGGATTGCACAAGCTCATAGTTGCCTCCGGCGAGGGCCAACTTATCCTTGAGGGTTGCGCTGGGGTTAAAGAAATGGCCTAACGATTTCATGTGCTTCTGGGCGTCATGGCTGGCGTACAGCATAGAAACATGCGGCCCGTACACTTTATACCATGAGAAGCAGTAGAAGTCGACGCCAAAGGCCTTGACGTCAATGGGCCTATGGGGAGCATACGCCACGCCATCCACGCAAAGCATTGCCCCGGGAATCTTGTGCACCTCGCGTGCGATGGCTGGGATGTCATGGATAGTGCCGAGGATATTGCTCGAGTGCGTACAGGTGACCAATCTGGTGCGTGGTGACAAAAGCTCGGGGAGGTCGCTGGCAAAGAGCTTCGGGTTACTGAGGTCCTTTGGCTTCCACCACTTGAGGACCAGCTTTTGCCGAGCGGCAAGGTCCACCCAAGACGCGATGTTGGCCTCATGATCGACCTGGGAGACAACTAGCTCATCCCCTTCGTTGAACTGCAGGGTGAATGAGAGATTGCGAAACAACTGGGTGGTCGAAGACCCAAAGACTGCAAGATGTTAGCGTGTGGCTTGTCTTCTGCAGAATAGTTACAGCGGGGAATTCGAACCAATCTCATCCGTGGCAGCATTAATGTACTTCGCACCGGCGGTCTCGCCTTCATCAAACAGAGCATTGCACTTCTGCCCCACGGGGTAGGTAGCTCCTAGCTGGACGTTGTTGTTGGAGAGATAGTCCAGGATTCTGTGTCTGTTAGCTAGAATGACGGCTGACCAAATTGCGCAGCAACTGACGAGTCAATAACTGTTCCCAGCGTCTGGCTACCGCCTGCGTTATCAAGAAAGACCTGATCCTGCTGAAGAGCGGGAAAGGCCGCTCGGATGGCGGAAACGTCAAGTTTGGACATGTTGGCGAGTCTTTTGTCGTTATTGGGCTGGCTCTATAGGATGGTATGTGACTGTAGGTCCTCTGTTCAGGGCGTCTTTTATGCCCTCAGCCGGATGGCTTTGCTCCACTACCAGCCGAATGGTCATGGAAGTTCGCAGACGATAAGAAGTGGGGTGCAGAGAGGGGAAGCTCGAACGTTGCCCGAAGGATCTTCCCCCGCTCTATGCGCGGCCAATCAAGCAGTGAAAGCCTCTTTTGCTCGCGCCTTTCGTGCTGTAATGGCGAGTTCGAGAAGCCCCGGATTTCCTGAAATGGCCAATGGGACAAAAGTAACCGTTTCGGGAATTGCAAAGGCAGCTAGACTACATGCATTCTCAGCTCTAACTTGGAAGACAGCACCAGAGTGTGAATGCCCACATAAGACGTCCCAGGCAGGGTTCAAAGTGAAAACTGACCACGTGCATTGGATCTCTCCCTAATTCCTTACGTACTAGTTAGTTTGTAGTGACAAGTACTTGTAGTCTAGGGCGCAGATGACATCTTGGGATAAATTGATCGGCTTATCGCGATGAGCCAATCAGATCCTATCGTTCTCAATTCATCTTGTCGGAAATCTCAGAGCCTCCACTTACAGGCAAAGCAATACGCCGGTCTTATCAATGATCGGCCTACTTTGGAGCTATCATAACGCAAGATGTTCTCATGCCCTCTCAGTTGTTGCCGCCGGACAGATGGATACAGTGCATCGTCATTACCCCATCCCCCCGAGTCGGAGCCCTCACTAGTATCCGACATCCATTGAACCCTTGGTGAATTGTCTAGTTAGGCCTACCTAGCTAGCCTGTGGAGGTGCTAAGTTCGAAATCCGTCAGAGAACCTATTAACCGTCACTTGAGGTTCGTAAAAATCACCACGGCTACTAACATCAACTACGAAGTGCCTACTCGAAACTACCCACACGAGAAAATTGATAGAACGATGAGCATCAATTCCAACAGCGCCTTGATGACCACGCAAGTATCAACACAACAGATGGTCCAGTTTCAGCAGTCCGGGAGCATCTGCATGATCGCCAGCATGAGTACCACTGTAAGCCAACAAACTCAGGCAGCTGTGGTAAGTGTTGATGGTATTGTTCCCTTGGATACACGTGGGATGATTTCTGGCTTAGAATCTAAGCCTTGATATTCACGAAATTATATAAACTAGCGTGTTCTGCTGTGAGAAAGGATATTGGTCTAAGTGCGGGAACTATACCTAGAATCTAAATGATACCTCGGATTTATACTTGTTTTGTGAGTAATTTGGGGTGTTTGCTCGAATTGTAACAGTAGAAGAGTTTTATCTCATGATCTTTGTTTTGTCCAGGGCTAGGGCATTGAGCAGACCTGAGCGGCAATGGCGGTGCTCATGGAGATGGGCGTCAAAAATCCACGTTCCTCGGTGGACGTTGAAATCGAGTCCTCACGTAGGCGACGGTTGTTTTTACACATTTTCTTCAGACAATAGTCTAAAGCTTGACTATGGTAAAGCTCAAGATCTGATAGATAATAACCTTGAATTGCATAAGCAACATGACAACATGTGCGTCACAAGGCTCTTTGCACATCCAGTTTTACTGCTTTCATTGGCCATCTGAGACGCATGGTACGCCATGGAGAAATCCATCCACTGGCTCAAGAGATGAGGCCGAGACATGGGTGCCTAAGGCTTTGAGCAACCCCGCATCGGCTAGGGAAAAGCTGGTGACGCCCTTGATGTTTGTTCGTAGACTTTTTCTCTTTCCTTCACCCTCACCCCTAATCTTCTATATCTCCCTCGTCCTATCGCGGTGTCGGCCTCTCAAAATGCCGGACTTCATCGCAGGACCTCGATGCGGCCTTTGTTGTTTCAAGTTTGATGAAGGAGATGACTTCTTCATCGGTAGGCGAGCAATTCTTTCGTGAGGCTTAAGTTAAGTAACCAGTTATTAACGATGTCTAGTGACACAAAGTGGACTCTGGTCGTGGAGATTCCAATATAAAATGCACAAGACGTTTACAAACGGTATAGATGATATCTATTACTACGCCTCAGACAATTATTATGCTGATCAGGACGAAATCGCCACTGGCTGCCATATAGAATGCTGGAATTTCGCGGCTACTGCTTCTATCGAGCGATGCATCGAGATTAACCGATACGAGTGTCCTCCCATGCTCTGGCAAGATATAGCCAGACATCGATGGCTGGAGGACTCACTTGTATCTCGGCTCCAACTTCCAAGGTCTTTACCAGTTGAGCTGCGCCGAAACATATCGGGCTACCTGCTGCGAGAGTACTCGGTGTCAATCTTGGAGTCCCTGTGCCCCGATTCCACTTCAGTTCCCACGGAAGTGGACTTGTCAGCACCACTCACCGAGCTTCATGTCGGATTCGAAGGCCAGATATATGTCCGCTCTCTAGCACCTAGGCTTACTGAGGTCAACTTCAAGTGGGTACCAAGCACTATTTACGTGGCACATAACCACCATGGTATCGTGCAAGTAATAGTTACCGACTCTAAAACGACCCCTGAAACCGAGCGGGTCCATGGAATTTGGTGGAAGACCTTGAAGAGACCTGGCCCAGGGGGACACTTGGAACTACATAACGATGTATGTTTTTCTAGTACCAGCTTAAAAAATCAGCTAAGTTTTACCACCTAGGGCTTCAAACTACGCGACATCACTTGGCATGGCGATTCTGGGAATACCGTCAGCACCCGTAACAAACCTTCATGGGCTTTGCCGCAGCCCCCGGATCGTCGGGTATGGCCTCATCAGTTCTGCCAACTCCACACCGCACCTCCACATCTAGCAGATTTCTTTCAGTATAACACACCAGGAGCTATTGGATACTCGGTTAGTTGCGGACCCTCACCTCTTGCCTTTCACGTCCATCAGGTGAACGAAGACCTGGCCTTTTATGAAGAAACTCCATTTCACGCGGTATGGGTCTATATGCCCCTTCAAGCAGATGAGTTCATTTCAGGAATTTGGATGCGAGGGCGCAATCGTCTGGATTTGGAGCTGGCAATGGCTTTCGAGACAAATAAACAACGCACAATGTTGCTGGGAGGATGGCCACTACCCGTTCTACCTGGGAATGGATGGACTCTTCTGGCTACTTCAGAAGGTGCTCCAGGGCGCTTCTCTTTTGACCTCGGACCTGGCGGGATTCGCACCCTTCTTTTTGACTCGCCTCCTCCCGTTACAACAAGCCCCCAGCCGCGTCTTCCAGTTCCCTTATCTCCTCGCCCGCTATCCCGAACTCTCGAAGTATTTTATTGGTCTTCCGCTCCTACGGTGGATATTGTTCAGATATCGCCGTGTTACCGTCACAGAGAGGGCCAATTTCAGATTATCGGTCTCCTATTCACCTACTCAGATGGAACAGAAGCATGTGTCGGACAGGTTCGCCTTGATCACCTTGGCCCAACTCTTATACCAGACTTTTCCCAGAGACTCTGCCTCGGTTTCAACATCCGTCATTATTGCCCTTCCGTAGTAGAGGTCAAGCTATCGCCCACATCGCCAGATAGCAGCCCTCTGTCGTGGCTCGAGGTATCGTGGGGCGAGCGCTTGGAATGGTGGTGTTCTTACCGGCAATGTCGAGTTTGGCAAGGCAATCGCGCCAGCCCAATGACCAAAGAGTTTTAATTTCGTTGTAATCATCTCGATGCCAAACAATTATTTTCAGCATGGCTTACTTAGAGTTACCCCCGTGTGTCATCGGTGCTTCTGTTTCACACCACTATGCAAGATTGCAATGTAACATCAATCAACATGGTATCAAATTATCCCCAACTCCGCCCTTCAAATGTCAGGGGCTTACAGTTGGCTACATCCACCACATAGAACTAATGCTGCGCGTCAGTCCTCCTGCTAATGGGCCTACTATCTACCGGTGCTTCCATCTCGGCCAAGTGTTCAGCTGGGAGTTCTACCACCGGGGCGCTTTGGTTGGTGTCACCCATCATTTCGCGGGGGCCCTGGATATCATCCCCTGCAAACTTTTGTTGAAGACCAATGAAGCCTCGATCAGACTTCTCTGAGTCGGGACGACGCTTTCTCCCCATACGGTAGGCAATGTAGAAACCACAGGCGACCAGGCAAAGGCCTGCGATAGCCCCGATTACGATGCCGGCGATTGCACCGCTACTTAGACCCTTTGCCCCAAAAGTATTTACAGGATCCCCCGTCTCGCTTGAAGTCGAGGATGTCGCCGAGCCGGCCGTTGTCGAGTCATTGGTGGTTGCTGGCGCTTCGGTGGCCATAGAAGAATTGGTGGTCGTGACTATAGATCGTGAGTCAGAGGATTGGGTGCTCTCAAGGTACAAGATTCTTCTTACGGTCTGTTTTGTACTCTCGGTAAAATTTTGTATACGGTTCGTTGCTGCCTGAGGCTTGTAAAAACGTCTTGCAATCGATCATATACTGGGCTCCTTTTTCGTCTTCCGCGTTGCAATCGTATACGGTGAGGGTTGTGCAATAATCGCCGCCACTGAGGTCGGATGTTAGCCAAGAGGAGCAAAGCCAAAGTGCAGTGATGGTGTGACCAATCGTTTGTGCCTGATGTATTCTCTATCACGTTGGTGAATTGCACATGTCCGTTGTCGTTGCATTCAGTAGCAATCCATTCCCAACTTTTATCGCAGCGCGCGAATGTCCGAGTGTCGCCAGAAACCCTGAGATCCGTCCAGAAACTCGAATCTTCCCGGCACATGAAAGATTGCACTGCAACGCAACAGTCAGTTGTCGTCGAAAGGAGCATCTCAGGAAGAGATACCGGTTCCACCACTATTCATGTATAAGCCAACCAAAGTGTCTTCCGCTTTCGAGCGAGCCGTCGAGATAAGTGAGGTCATTTCGGTTCGCGTCTCCAGGAATTCCGACCAGAAAGTTGAATCACCCTCACTAGGCCCCTCCCGTTTTTGAGGTTGTAAAATTGTGGCCATCTTGATCGACCTTGAGCCTTGTTAAAGAATCAGAACTGTTTCAGGTGAGAATTATCGCAAAAGTTCGCAGAGGTCGGCGGGATTTGAGGCACAGAACTCGGATTAACAGAGGGAAATGGGGCGTTTTATTTTTCATCGTGCTCAGCCTACCTGCCGTCCTCTACGTTCCTTCAGGGCACAGCGGTTTCAAATACTTATTCAAGGCGATATTTTTCTCCATACGATGTCAGCCTGCAGCAGTGCTTTTCGAGGCTCGTAGGGCGAAATGCTTCATTATGATTTGTGAGCGTGTTAACAGGGGACTTGAACTCTAGTAGCGAGTACATTCTCACTGTCCTATCTATCATGGAGCACAAAGTAATGATACCTTTTGGCTAGCCAATGATTAACAGTTATACCCCTGTAACCAAGAAATGCCGTGGGTGATGTCAAGGCTCATCTCTTTCGGCTTGACCCCTGTTACTGCAATCCTCCTATGATTCGGAGCTCAATCTCACCACAGTCCGTTTTCTCGTCTAGGCAGCTGCACAAGTAACACAATGAGGGCTTTCCGAAGGCATGTAGGTTTCGGTCTTTTCGACGACTAAGAGAGACCAGGCTTAAAATCAGCACCGCTTCATTCTTCTCTAGCTATGTGAATACTCTTGTCCCGAACTTAGTGTAACTTCGATGTTTGTTAAGAGCATTGCTATAATCTGTATAGCTCTTTGCGGGTCCGGCATGGCACAGTAACAGTCGCGTAAATAAGGACGACTGGAGTGGGGTCTCCTCTTGTGCTGTCACCAACAAGACAAGGAAAGGCCTGCATCAAACGAGGCTTTCTCAGCCCAGGCCGGCGATTACCCAATACGGCACCGAGTGTCAGAAAACGTGCGTGGGGATTGGCAGAGCCGAGAGCAAATCAGAAAAGGAACACTACTGATATGATCTACTTGTCGAAATGTGACGGACCAGCTCTATTCTATGTACTTAATATCTAGACAGGCCAAAGGTGAGGTGTGACAAACACGCTGATCCTTGTCCAGAGTCAATATTCACCCTTGACATCCGTCTCGAGCTGCTTACCTTGACCATAGACTGGTGATAGATTTACCCTACTCTGATCGGCCTATAAAATACTTCCAGAGTATTTAGATGTGCATGGAGGTTTATTTAAACTCCCTAATATGCGATCATCTAGGGGATGACCTGCCTTGCCTCTTGTCTGTAGGTTGGCATTCAGACCAATCGGCGTTTTTCAGATGGAGCCTTGGGCGTGTCATCCTTTGGGATGACGCTAGACTATGCCAAGTCTATTGTTTACCCGACAATTCGCATTCTCACTGGTCAAGGTTGTTGGGTTGACAAGACAATTACTGGCTGCCCGATTACAATGAAGCGACAATAACCACTGGAGAAAGGTGCTTCTCTGTTACACAGGCAATCCATGCTCTCAATAGGTACACATCGTAATACCGTCATCTATTGTGGCGATTTTAGCGCCCAAGTTCTATCCAAGCCTGCGCCACGTCACATATATAGCCTTACAATGAGATTCGTCGCAGACCTCTATAAATGACCGCCAATAAGTAAACGCCTTGTGCGGTTAACAGATATGCAGTCAGTGAGGCCTCAACGAGGAAGGGCCAGCAGCAGGGCCTCAGGCTAAGACTGGGCAGATTGATGACGATTTTGTACTATGATGATGGAGTCAGGCTCGCCTTGCTCTGGCGATTGGCTTATACAAATATCCATCTTGAGCCCTTCAATTCCAATATCTTTTTATAACTCTCAACAATTTCTGTGAGCTCGCATACATTGAGACCAAGCCCTTCATTATCAATTACCAACTTATTCAACACCTACCTACGCCCTTGGAAATTTTTCCACGATCAACAGACCTTGATTTAGTGAGCTCCCCTTTGTTCTTTTGTCCAAAATGGCATTTGTTCTTCAATTGATCCAAAATCTACCAGGGCTAACCATCCTCAAGCACGACCAAGGCATGAGGTTCGTCACTTTGCTAGGAGCGAGCTGCCGCGTCAGCTCTCCGGACAAAGGCGCACAATACCGAGTTACCTTCCCTGACGACAACGTCGGCGAAATCGCGATTTTCAACGATGGAGAGGAAGAAATTCAGCTCCATACTCTATTCTACTGTCAGGAAATTGTTCTTGACTCGGACCTGACAGTGGAGTGGACCAAGGCCTGGCTGCGCTGTGCCAAGATTGGAAACGCCATCAAGGACATTGAAGCCCGTGTTGCTATCGGCTGTGATACGCTCCCAGCCGTCAGCGCCAAGGGTCCGGACACTGTCCCGAATGATAGGCGAACCTGGGAGTGGAGGTTTCCACTGGAGGAGGATGATGACCATGTACGCACTTGCACTGGAGATGCGATCGCGGTGCGCATCGGAGTCAAGCTAGCACCCAAGGAGGGCATTCATATTCGCTCCCTCAAGTTAGGTTATGAGCTGTGAAGGGTTTTGTGAGAGTTGGCATGAGGAAGGGGGAAGGGCTTGGTGACTGACTGGGTAGCCATGTCACATTCTCTTGGGGGTGGCTAATGGAGATATGAAAGGACGGTATTGTTGCTAGCACAGTAGAACATTTCATTTACGCAAGCATAATCAACAACGTCTTATTTGTCTCTATCTATCTTATCCCAACCTTTCATGCAAGCCAACCGTGAAGGCTCTCATTCGCACTCGCCCCAAAGTCAACTTGACACGGCTTAACAACAATGGGAGCATATTGATGAACCAGGGGCGCGAGAAAATCACAGGTAGCCAACGACCTTTCGATACTGCTGGCTACGGGGACAGCAAGGTATGCGTTCCGCTCTGTCTCTCCTGTCTTGAAGTTGCACTAACCCCAAATGTCCTTCACCCAGCCGTGGGCTCCGTCGGCCGGTAATGGAATTTTTTGACCTTGGAAACCCACATGTGCTTAAGATTGATCCCGAATCGACACGGAAGGACGATTTCTGTGTGGTGGCTAAAATGGAGGCTCCCATGCAGAGGATACCATTGGAGGAGAGCAAAGAGTGTTGAGTGGGAGGACTATGCCCACAACGCGCAGGGGGGTTCCGGGGATTTGGATGGGACACGGTCGAGATTCTCGCCAGGGTCGAAGGGTTGGGGTTGAGGGGGGACGCCTGGGGCGCCATCATTGGTAGCATTGTTGAATCAAGTAAGGATATGCAAATGTTGATCTCAGAAGTCGTTCATCGGAGTTTAGTGAACGGCATGTCAAGAACGGAGATAAGGAATTAAGGATGCAAGCCGTCACGGCTGGGCGGGCTGGAACGAAAGAGGGGAACTCAAATCGCATACAGTGATTTATGATTGCTTTCAGACTGTTGGAGGTCTAGCTGGCGTTTGCACTGTAGTGCATCTCGGGCCATCGGCGTGGCTCTGTGAGCGCTTCTACGGATTATCGAGTGTTTCTGGGGCAGCTGCGACTCGGCAGTTACGGAACGGTCCTTGGGAGCAGTGCGAGAAAATGGAATTTGGATGACCTGTCACTCAAAATGGATTCAAGACGGTTTCCCATGTGAACACTGTAAATACTGGAGTGAATCATAGGTGGTGATGAGAATGGAGCTCATATTGACATGACGCAAGTTGATTACTGATGAAGACGGCAATTCGATCGCCCATCACTCGAACAAGGTCCGGGACATAAGAAATTAGCGTGCGATCTCTTCGAATCTTTCCGTGCCGGTGTTCAATTTGAGTTGCCGGCAGGGAAAACTCCGAGTGGAAGATGCTCGGAGTCTTCCGCGCCGTTCAGCCGCCAGAGACTAACGCAACGGCTGACAGCTCAACACAACTTCTCGACCTCCCTTGAATACCATTTCGTGTCTATGATTGTTGTACATCTCAACTTTCGTCATGTCAAGTCACCGTAAGCAGCCGAGATGGAATCCAGACCCAGCGGGCCCGCGGCACGGCAAGCACCTCCCGCCATCACCATCATTCTTAATCATTGCTGAGATATTGGGCCAAGCCAGTCAGCAGCCGAGAGCTCCGGGGAGTTGCAGAGGGAAGCTTCGTTCCCTTGGATGTCAATCAAGCTTGTTGACAGCTTGGTTGACAGCTCGTCTGGCAGATCTTCTGAGGGAAAGCTCCTTGGGAAGATGAGAGCCAGAAACATCTATAAAGGGAGTTCATTGAACCACCGAAAGAACAATTCTCAACTCATCAACGCTCCATCGCTTTCATCAGACAATCACAAAGCATCCTCATCACAAACACATCAATCATCGCATCAGTAACCCTCAATCTTTGAACACCTTCATTATGCTCTTCAACGCCGTTCTTGTCAACGCCTTACTGGCAATGACTTCCGTCTCGGCTCTTCCTAGCCCCAACGTCAAACATTCAAAGCTGGCCGTTCGTGGGGATGACTACGACGACGGCTACGATGACGGATATCGCATCAAGCTCAAAGTCCGAGATGATGACGATGACGATGGCGACGACGATGATTATTATTCTAGAAAGTCTCGTCGTGATGACGATGATGATGGAGACGACGACGACGACGATGATGACGACGATGATGATGATGGTGATGATGATAAGAAGCGGAAGTTGAAGGTCCGTGGAGGTGACTACGACGACGACGATGATGACTACGATTATTACGACGACGATGATGATGATGATGACGACTACGACGACTATAAGGACGACAAGAAGATGAAGTTGAAGCCTCGCATCGTCCCTCAGAACTGTGGTTTTGGTGCCTACTTTGGAAACGGACGATGCCTCTGCCGAACAAGTGGATGGATCTACGACCCCGTCTTCCGCGGATGCCATCTCGACTGTGGTCCCACCGCTTTCTGGCGAGGTAACAGCTGCTTCTGTCGCCAGCCTGGTTTCCGCTGGGATCTCCGAAGCCGCCGCTGCATTCGCTAGACGGATCAGCTCTGACGGAAGTTGACTTGAGAAGGATTTGGGACACACTGGTGTCGGGGTTGTCGTTCCTTTAGTGTTCATGATTGCGCAATCATAAGGGTTGAGTTGGGAAATTGAATAGTGGAAAGCTGGATAGGAGTCATTCTTTAGTATCCAGATTATTGTAATATTTTCTTAATTAATTCACCTACTTTCCTTAACCACCTTGAGCTCCTTTCAACGTGGTCAATCCTGTCTCTGTCAATAGGCGCAAAGCTATCTCCATACATGCAGTAGTTATTAGTTACATTTCAGATCATACCATGTCCGAGGTTTCTGATAGCATTACTGTAGGCCAACTCATGAGTTGAGCGTAAACTTGGGGTGTTCAACTACCATGACTACTTTGGTGTTCTTGTTGGCATTAATGCTTGATGTTTGGGCTCAACTGGCCCATTATGGGCTAAGCTTTAACATCAAAAGAAAATATAATGCCAACACATCATTCCGTCATGTCCCAAGGCTGCATAATATCGTTGCGGGCGAGCACTCCCCATGTCTTGAAAAGGATTTCCCAACCTTACTAACAAAGCACACAACCATTGACACATTTGAACATTAGCCCCTAGGCGGAAAAAACAACGTAACCACCAAACAAAAAATTCTCTCCATTCTTTGTTCCATGAAACCATGCCTTGGTATGTGTGTTGTTCCTGTCGAGGACTAGGTTGTTATGAGTGCACTAGTATCGTGGTTGTCTTACCCTGGACCTTGATCTGGTATTAACGAAGCTGGAGTAAGCGCTCCTACTGCCTACTCACAATACTCTTTTGCCTTGGTTTCTGCTACTTAAAGAATAGTCTTTTTTACCCATTATTTCTAGGCTTACCTACCTGGCCCTGCTTCTCATCTCATAGCAAAACCATCTTAAGATGCATAGACATAGACTCTTCATCCCTTATCCACTTTGAGGAACTTCCCGGACCCCCACTTTTGTTCGATACCAGGAGACACAGCCACGACTTGGCCTCAAACTTACGTACCACGTATTTGTTCTCTGATTGACGGCCCCGACACTCTGGATGACTTTACCCATCGATCATGAGTGCTCGACTTCCAATTGTCCATCGAATGCATGAGAGAGAATGCTGGACTCGTACCTCGGCTCCCACAAAGACCTGATGATAAAGCAACGTGGGGGCAAGCGAACCGGTTCTCGGCTCGATCAAGTTACACAAGACAAAACGAGCAGGTAGGAAAAGGGAATGTTTGTTCGGAGTCGATTCCTCCGACCCAAAGCCGGGTATCACGGAGATTAAAGGGTCCTTTCGTCCCAATCCAAAACGTCATCCCGAGAAGCTTATTCGAGAGCTCTTCCATATGAGGAAAAGAGAGGTTGCATTGACGCATTTGCGCACCAATAGAGTCCCTCTTGGTGGTTCCGACTTGCCAAATAAGGTGTGGCTTAGATAGGGGACCTACTAAACAGGGAACATGTCATTAATCTGATAACTTTATTTTTCCGTCATGAAGTCTTTATGGTAGTTTAGAATGGACAATTACCGACGGAAAGGTTCTTCCGTAGTTGCCGCGCGATGGGACACGAGGTTTCACTAGAGAAGTTTGCTGGGACACAAGGTCAATGCCAAAGCGCTATAAGAAGATGATCATCGCGATCAACCCACCATCTTTTCTTCTTAGTTCTCAATCTCTCCTCGATCTTCCAAAATGGATGCCCCACGCTCCCTCCGACGCCTCGTCGTCGCGTCACTCCTTTCTCTTGCCGTTGGTCAAGATAGCAACAAGGGCGCTGAGCTTAACAGTTGTCTGACCGCTGCCGGCGTACGCAGCATCGTTGACACTGACAGTACCTGGGCTACCGAGACTACCCAGTTCCAGAAGCGCCTCAAGCCCGACCCTGCTTGCATTGCCTTTCCCGAGAACCGCGATGAAGTCGCCCTCGCACTCGAGTGCGCTCGCAAGTCCTCCGTGAAGGCCAATGCTCTTGGTCCTGCCCACTCGTTCCAAGGCAACGGCTTCGGTAACCCTGGAAACTTGGTCATTAACATGGGCGCTTTTGACGACGTCAGCTACAACACCAAGACCAAGCTGTTGACATTCGGTGGTGGTACTCATGTCGGACCCACCCTGAAGTATCTCTGGGATACTGCTGGCCGACATATTCCCCACGTCCGTGGTGCCCACGTCGGTGTCACCGGCTCAAGCATCGGAGGAGGATACGGTAGTACTTCTCGCCATCTCGGCACTCCTATGGATAGCATCGTCGAGGTTGAGTACATGCTGTACAACGGTACCATTGTCAAGGCTGGCAAGGGATCCGACCTCCTTTGGGCTGCTCAGGGTGCCGGAGCTTCCTATGGTATCATCTTGTCCATGACGACAAAGACCTATAAGCCCCAGTTCGAAAAGGCCATTAACTTCACCGTTGGTATCGGAAGCGTCACACCCGAAGCCGGTGCTAAGGCTCTCGTCGCTATTCAGAACTTTGCTACTAGCAAGCATTGCCCCGATGAGCTCGCTCTCCGCTGGAGTCTGAGCGCTCCTCCTTATACCGGCAGTGGATACTTCTATGGCAACCCCAACAAGTTTGACAACATTGTCAGGCCCCTCGTGAAGGAGCTCAAGGCCATCAGCCCCGACTTTTCTCTCAACAAGACTGTGCTTCCCTGGTGGGACCTCGAAGTCGCCGTCGCTGGCGCCGGCATGAACTCGCCTACTGGAGGAACACTTGGTGGCCGAGCCTTCTACACTCAGGCTCTCACCACCACCACCGACCACCCCTTGACTCTCGAGCAGGCCCAGCTTCTATTTGAGAGCACCACCCTGTCCTTCAACCGAACCGACCTCCGAAAGTCCGGCTTCCTCGATCTCTGGGGTGGCGTCTCCCGCAACATCAAGGACAGCGACACCTCCTACGCCCACGGAAAGAACCTTTGGCTAATTCGCTGGGATGCCAACTCTGTCGACGTCAACAACTACCCCGACGACGGCCCCGCTTACATGAAGGCTCTCATCAAGCCATTTGAGGACTCTCTGGTCAAAGGCGGAGCTGCTCTCCGTGGTTTCGTCAACTACGCTGATACTGAGCTTAACGAGGAGGAGTGGAGCTCGCGTCTGTATGGTGCCAACTATGAGCGTCTTAAGCAGATCAAGGCTGCTGTTGATCCTGAGGGACTGTTCACGAACCATCTGCAGTCCATTCCCCTGCCATAGAGGGTGTAACCGAGATGGAGCGTTCGGATGGAGTTTCTTGTACATGATTAAAAGAAGCATGATATATACATAGACAAAAAGAAAGCGGTTGCATGTCCAATGATCTCTCTCCTTGACCACTAGATGTTTCAAAGTCAATCCCGTGACCCATTGATGACGCGCCTTGAGTTCACGCCAGTATGCATACGTCAATCTGAAGATCGACATCCAAGTCCATGCTAACTCGTTAGCAGTACTTGATCTGGAATACCGATCGGCTTTGAGGGGGGCATGCTGTGACGATCGCGAATGTGACCTCCCCGCGCGTTCCACGGTCAACTCTGAGGCACGAGCTTTTAGTCCCAGAGGTTAGCATGAGTATTAAGACGATCATTATTTTATGAAGAGTGGTTTTAATTGCGATTTGCACGCATTATTCATTGCATGATCAATCAGAGGTTTACACAGGCACGCAGTGATTGGCAAAGGTTGGGCTAGTCGTTTATTAGGGCAGCATCAGTAATACCACCGAGCCTAGCTTGTCTATTCTATACATCCGCATTTCAAAATTATTCAATCTTCACACCAGAAGCAGCAAGGGTGACGTAGAACAGCTTAGTCTGACCAGTAATGATCATGCGTCCCTTGCCAGCAAACTGGAAGTTGGCAGCAACAGCGCCCGTGTAGATCTTGCCGATCAGCTTGCCAGAGGGGTTCCAGACATGGACACCATCACCGCAGCCACCGTAAACACGGCCGGCAGAGTCAGTGTGGACACCGTCAGGGATGAAGGAGGCAGTGTAGGCAAAGGTCTTGCGGTTACCCCAGGTGCCGTCGCTGCTCACGTCGAAGGAGTAGACGGAGGCGGGGGCGGAGAGGTTGCGGCCGTAGAAGCCCAGGGCAATGCCGGTGTCAGTGACGTAGGCCTTCTTGCCGTCAGGAGAGAAGGTGAGGCCTATCCGAGTCAGTGAGTCATCCGGAAGCAGAGTTGAGCTAGAGACTAACCGTTGGGCAGAGCAAAGTCGTCGGCAGCGACGGCAACGGCGCCAGTCTCAAAGTTGTAGCGATAGACCTGGTTACGGAGGCCAGGAGGAGGGCGGAAGTCCTGAAGGTAGCCGTAGAGAGTATCGGTGAAGTACAGCTCCTTGTTGCGGGGATGGATGACAACGTCATTGAGTGAGCTGAACTGACGACCGAAGTAGTTGTTCAGAAGAACTTGGCGATTGTTAGAGAAACGGCTGGGGAAACTGAGATGCATGATACTCACCAGTGGTGTTGTAGGGAGGGTTGGGGTTCATCAGGTACAGAGCCGAGGTGATGTCGTCACCCTGACCCTCTCCGGCAAAGACAATGTTGCCCTTGTAGTTGGTACCACCTAAAAGTGTTAACATATATCATGAGTTGCAGCACACAGAGAACATACCATTGGGGTTGATGACCTGGGGATCGGAAGGGACAACGGTAACGGTGGCCTCATCCAGCTTGCCCTTGCGCACAGCCTCAGCCTCCTTGAGGGAGATCTTCTGGATAATAGAAGACTTGTTCAGACCAGTGCCCGCAGCAGGGGCGCCGGCGTTCTGAACAAAGAAGACCTCATCCTTAGGAGCATGCCAGACCACAGCCTCGTGGAAGATAGGATCCGTGTCAGAAGTGGCAATGAGGGTCAACGACGGATCAGAGCCAATGACGTCGAGGAACTCATCATCGTAGATGTGGAAAGGCTTCTCCAGGAGAGACTTTTCAGTCACACCAGGCCAAAGAAAGGTCTATTAACATGTAAGCCAGGCTGACAGATCATCAAATAGGTAACATACGGTCGAATCATTGGCCTCGGCGGGCGGAAGAACATTCTCAAGAACGTTGAAGCTCTTCCAGTCAACGACCTGAGCCGTAGAGGGAACTTTTGCAGCAAGACCCAGTCCCGACTGGACGAGGGCTCCGAGGGCAACCACAGCAAGAGAGGACGACATGGTGAATGTGTGAGATTGATTGGAGCTTGTGGCGTGAGGAGAAAGCTTGCCTCATGCAGGTTCGAGGCAGGTGGCTTAAATACAGAGCTGAAGGTTGCTGTGTGATTGTTGATCCTTACTGGTTTTAAAATTGCTAGATCGGAGTTCGATATGGATTCATTCTAGTGTGCATGCAAGGACCTTTCATCAAGGAGGACGACAAGGTTGAGTGTATGCAGGTACGGAGCATTCGGAGTTGATATGTGGAGATCAGCTGGTCAAGCTTGAACTCAAGCTTACAGTTTGCCTATCGTTAAGGTTCGGGCCCCCTGCTACTGGGGACAACGCTAGTGGTTGGTTCGTCATTCTCAAAAGTTCAGTCCCTGCGCTCGTACGAGGTGACGATTTTGGGCAGGTGTTGGAGTGCTACCTCGCCGGGATGGCGTAAACGCTTCGGCTCCACAATCGGCTTTGACAAGCGGCTCGGCGCGGGCGTCTGGGCTGCCGAGTCGATCTAGAGTTGCGTTAGAAGGCTTTGAGGGTTTGGCAAGACGCGACTCCAGGGGACGATGTGGAACCTTGTCTGTACCTAGAGAGATTGACCAGGTGAGTGCAGCTTCTAAATACGCGGATGAACCTGTCAAAAGTCTAGACAGAAATTATCACGACATTCTTAATCATTACCGGTTCCATACTAGCTCGTACGTCCTCCATTCGGAAGATCACAGTCAAATACCCGTTAGTGCCGCCTGGGGTAAATGGATACCGACGGCTTCTCCGAAATGGGCACGGAGGGGGAAGAGGAAAAAGTATAAAGAGCATGACGCTCGGGGCAACAACTTTGGAGTATCTCTCCCCGGGATGATGAGCGAGCGGGCTGTGGGGAGGACACGGGCTAGGAGTGGTCGATCCTCCTCGTGTCTGTGCTCTCGCTTCTTGAACAGGTGGCCCCTGAGCTGAACTTTGCAACATGCCGGTAGCCAGGTTCATGGGAGTCCAGATGCGACGAGACTCGAGAAGGAAAAAGAAATGAAAGCTCCGAAGCCCATGGAAGGATTATCCTCGTGTCAACATGCAACACTTTCTCCCAACGGCCTAGCCTCTTGATTTTAAAGTTTATATGTGCTTCTTCTCGCCGACGGAACCCCTTGGAATAAGCAAAATGGGGCAAGGTGGAAACTCTAATTCAACCCACGACTGGGGGGTACCAACACCACCATGCATCAATTTAGGTCAGGGATCTCCTCGTGTCGAAGAACAGCCTTAACAGGATGGAAGGTGTTTCGGCCATTGTGCCGGATCGTCGTGATGAACATGTCCTGCGTGTCAAGCGACTTGACACACTTGCTGTCAAATGGACGCCCCCTTGTTGGCCCTAAAATGTCATGTCTGCTACTTCTGGCTCTGATCTCCCTCTCATCCCCGACCGCTCCGTCTTCCCGCCAACAATTCTCGCTGTCTATGCTTTGCACCTCAGCAGGGGCACGACCAACAGCCCAACATGGCCGAGATTGACCTCAACACCAAGAATGGCGTCGTCGCTGTCGTCATCTGCGTCTTCCTCAGCATCGCCTATTACAACGTCCTCGAGCTCAATGTCCACATCCTCACATCCTTCAAGAAACGTTGCGGTCTTTACTTCTGGAGTTTTGTCATTGCAACATGGGGTATTGCCTTCAATGCTACCGGGTATCTGTTCAAACACCTTGGCGTCGTGGAGCAGCCGCATGTCTATTCGACTCTTATCCTCATCGGCTGGTGTGCAATGATTACGGGACAGTCGGTTGTGCTGTACTCGAGATTGCATATTGTTATGCACAATCAGAAGTGGCTGCGGTTGGTGCTGTACATGATCATCGTCAATGCTCTCTGGTTGCATCTGCCTATCATCGTCTTGGTTTATGGATCTAACTCGAATAACTCGGGTCCTTTCGTGAAGCCTTATGAGGTTTTCGAAAAGATCCAGTTGAGCGTCTTTTTCGTCCAAGAGCTCATCATCTCTGGTCTCTACGTGTGGGAGACTACGAAGCGCCTTAACCTCGAAAAGAGTATCGGCAACACTCGAACGCGAACCGTTATGAACCATCTAGTCTACGTCAACGTTATCGTCATCCTTCTCGATATCACCATCCTCGCCCTCGAATTCGCGAATCTATACAGTATCCAAACCGCATGGAAGCCGCTTGTGTACAGTATCAAGCTCAAGCTCGAATTCAGCATTCTCAACCGCTTGGTCGAGCTTACTCGTGGTGGAAGAGGTGGCAGCTCCTACACTCGCAGTCAGGGAGCCCATGATGTGGCTTTGGAGACTTTCAATGGCGAGAGGTCCAGACATGTTACGGGAACAGATGGGCAGTCAGCTCCCGAGTATGAGGTTCGAGTTGGGAAGGGAGATCAACACCAAGGAGGTGCCCATACGCATGGGCCTGATTCCTACATGAAGACGACGGAAATCACTGTCCACACTCACCGAAGGAGGAGTAATAGCGATCGGGATAGCGACAGTATTCGAGGGGCACCGGACAAGGCAAATGGGGATGCATCATCTACATCTTCCGAAGTCCAGTTTGCAAGATATTAGGTATACCACTGTGTTAACATTGGGTCATGATGTTACAATGTGTTTGAGATCTATTCTTTATTATAGTTGCAGCCCGGCCCTTGATGGGTTAACCGAGCCCGGAGATCGCAAGATATTAGAAATGGCGGGCATTTCTTGGCCAAGGCCTTCTCTTGTCTCGCAGTAGTATTTTTCTTATAATTTCAACTGCTTTATCTTCACAAACCACCGTGTTGGCCCATTCATCCATGGCCCAAGCCGCTGTACTCTGCGAGCCTTTGAGCCGAGCATATCTTTGACCATTTCCCTACCACTTGTCAGGCCACAGCATCAAAAGAGTCTTCCATTAGAGCCCTAGCTTGATCTATAGGCCGTCTGCATTAATCAACACTAAGAATGACACTAATCGCGGGCTGTGTTCTGAGCCTAAGAGACCCTGCATCCGTGGTTCCCGCGGTCCAATGCCGACAGGCATATTCAGCTGCGACTAAGTCGGGTTCTAGCATCCGGCGTTCCAGGGTCAACACAAGTGTCGGGAGAAATCGTTAGCTTAAAACTACTTGAGTAAATTTCAATGCATCACCGAGACCAGATTAATCAGCGGCATCATCATCACACCTTGATAGGGCCCATCCAACGCTCTCGTGCGGCCTCCAAGTCATATCCCGCCGCCTTAGTCTTAATGGCTGCTGCACGATGGCGCATTTCATCCCTCAATGGCTCCCAATCTGCCACAAGCTTTCCATTCCGCTTCTTCACTTGGCCATCCACAATGACAGTATCAATATGCCCCACTGAAGCATTGAAGACCACGGCCCCTGTAGCACTCGAGACAGGGCTGCTCTCAATGTCATTGCATTGAATCATGACCACGTCTGCTTTCATCCCGACCACAAGGCTCCCAACCAAGTCGTCAATCCTCATCACCTCGGCTCCGCCAATAGTAGCCATTCGCAGCACCTCGGATGTTTTGCGCGACACAGTGACTGGTACGCGCTTCTCATTCTCCAGAGCGCGCTGTGTCTGTAAAGCGAGTTTCATCTGCGAAATAAAGTCGTTTCCCTGGTTTGAAGTAATGTCGATTCCCAACCCGGCTCGGCAACCTCCGTCCCGAGCTCTGAAAGCAACAGGGAACCCCATGCCCATCTGCAGCTCGGTGTCGGGGGTGCTCACAACACCAGCTCCTGAGGTGGAGATTTCGCGTAACTCGCTGTCGGTGAATGAAGCCCCGTGAGCAAAGACGAGATCAGACTTCAGTGCGCCGGCGTCAGCGAGCTTCTGCACTGTCTCTTTGTGAAGAAAATCCATGGGGCCGTGGGCGACATGCATGGTGACGATACGGGCTCCAAGGCCACGGGCTTCGGCAATCTCGCGGGCTGTGTCGTCAAACTCCTGCACTTCAACTTCATTAGGAGCGACTCCAAATGTCAGAAGCTGATGCCCCGGGCGGTTATCGCCAAAGTACTTCTCTCGAATTCTCGCGGCGTCGGCGAGTCGCTCCGAGTGTGAGAATTCGGGTGTCGCAGATGAAGCTCCAGAATCATCAATGGGCGGGTTCGCGTAAAATCCGTAACAAAATGTCCCACGGATACCGGCGTCCTTAAGCGCCTTTACAGCCGCATCAGCGTGGTCTGGAGAATTGATGATATGGCAGTGATCCAGCACAGAAGTGATGCCATTGTTCAGCAGGCTCAGCGCACCGATGTAGGTAGACAGGTAGACATCCTCGGGCGTGAAGAGGCTGCCGTATACACTCCGCATGCTGATCATGTAATCGAGCAAAGACCAATCAGTAGCGACGCCACGTAGCATCTGTTGCCACATGTGATGATGGCCGTCGACAAAGCCCGGAATGACAATGGAGTTTGTGCCATCAATTACTTCCCCAGTTAATCCCTCTGGCTGGGATAGATTCTTGCCCAATGCAGCAATGCGGTCTCCTTGGATAAGAATGTCGTAGTCTTCAAAGATGTCCTCCTCAACATTGACGGTGATGATTATCGCACCCTTGATCAGGATAAAGTCGCCTTGCCCGGAAACTCGGGTAGTGGAGGTCTCGGTGGATGCCATATTGCTAGCTATAGGACGCAATGCTTGGTTTTTAGAGACTCGAGAACTGGAGATGTGATCAAGTTATATGTATAACCCCGCCTCGGACTGTCTTAAAAAGAAGTAAACTGGGCTCACGTCATCTTCTGAGGATCGAATAGGATCTTGTCAGTTGGGCTTAAGGCTGACGCCGAGCTGCAAGCAACGGTAACGCAGCGACGATTTCTGCCTTTATTAGCATAGAGACATGTCAGCTCAATGTAACCATAATAGCTAGTCCGAGACTGAGTCCGAGAGCACCTGCCATACAAGGCGCCATATCGCGCTCCTCTTGCTTTGTCTTTGGCTCTTCACCATCGGCCATTCTACCCTGTGCCGACGCAATTCTCACCGCAGCAGCCATCGTTTCGGCGAATTAGTGAAGCCGTCCTCCAACGATTAGTCAGCTTCCGTAGCTCAGTTGGTTAGAGCGTCGTACTAATACTCCATCAGAGTGTTCTGTAATGCGAAGGCCTCTGGTTCAAGCCCAGGCGGAAGCAGCGCTCATCTATTTATTTTTGGGGGTACTTTTATCGCTCCTTTTTTTATGCCTAAAATGCACTTGGCTCCGTGGATCCATCCGTCTTCTTTTTGGTCTTAAACTCCTGTAGATGTATATCCAATATGCTGTTTTGAGACCTTGTGAATGGAGTCATTCTAGGTGCGTCTGAAATGGGTGCGTCTTTGCCGACTTCCACGATCGCTAGACAACTTTTCAAGCAATCATTTTCGCAGTTAAAACTGGTATCATGCCCTCATTTCGTCGTGAATTTCTCCCTAGAGTTTATCATGCCTACGTCCCCCGGCTTGACTATGGACAAATGACACATATACTTTTGCTGAAATTCTCATTCCTATCATCACTGTAGCCATGCAATCAAGCTTTTGTACCAGGCCGAAGAGTCATAGGCCGGAAGGTCTACCCCCAAGACCATTATAAAATCACCCGTTCTGCTCTTGTTGCCCGTGTGAACTTCAACCCTTCACCAACACAAGTCAAGTCCCTCAAAACCACACTTCTTCCATTCTTTCGCTCACCCACCGAGACCTGATTTGATCATCCAAACCATATCACAATGCCAGACACCTTTCATCTCTTCTCTCAGTTCCCATGGGAATTGAGAGAGTTGATCTGGACTTTCGCCCTCCGATCCGGAAAACCAGGGGTCCACGTTTTCGGAACAGATCCGGACGACGACGACCTTACACTACGCAGCCATTATGCCAGGCCCTTTTTTGTCTCCCAAAGAGGGCATCGGTTGACCGCTCCAACCCCACACCCCTTGCCACCTACCGGTGCCATACACGAGCCGTCCTGGACGACAAACAACCCATCTAGCTACCTTATTGACGGGGGACTCTGGACAGCGTGTAAAGAGTCTAGGGTCGTCATGGAGCAGGAGTACGAGTCCAAACGTTGGCGTGCCTTTACAAATGGTCGCAAAAACAATTATGAGTTCAAAATGCGGTTGTACGACTTCCCCGGCGACTCGTTGCCTGAGTTGGACTCGCCGGACCAAAAAATGTTTCCATCGAATTCGATCCGACATGGTGTGCCAGGATCGAGACAGATGAGCGGGACGAAGAAGGCATATCTAAGCTGCTAGATGAGTTCACTAGAACATCCATCTTGTCCAGCCATATCAACACCATATGGATCGTGGACTATAGCTTGAAAAGGCGGGCAAAAAAGTCTGAATTGCAATCGAGGAAGCCGAGAAGGAACATCTTTGAAGGCGCAGACCGTCGATTTGTCGAAGTGGCCGCTGGTTGGCACTATGATCTGACGGACATTCACGACGATTTTGAGACCGATTCTGGCTGCCTCGAATTTTACAAGGTAATAGAGCATGCTTCTAGAGAGTTGCAGAGGAATCCTCGCGTTGCTGATGAGACTCTCTTCTACGGCAGAGCGTGGTATGGCGTTCTGGCGTGCGAGCCTCTCTGAAGAGGGAACATTGGATGTCGGGACTATACTTGCGTCAGACCGACGGAGGAAGTCCGAAGAATTTGAATTCAGGGAGTTTAGGGTTAGGATAATACATGTGTTGTTACAAAGATACAGTCCTAACCGCGACTCAGAACAAGATGTGCATGTGACGGAGCCACCCATGAGCCTTCTCAGGGTCAAGTTATACCAGACAAGCCACCCTATTAGCATCGTATCATGATGCTATGTTGTGTTGACAATGTGTTCTTTATTATAGTTGTAGCTCGGCCCTTGATGGAAACTGAGCCAGAATATCGTACAATCCAGACGTGCCGTGCGCTGTCCGCCCTCAATTGGCACGTCATCCACCAAAACTTAGAAGCTCAGGCCCTTGTTGTATTTCGACATCTTCAACGTCGGTCTCCGATAGTGCTTGAGTGTCGGACGGATGTACGCAAGCGTCATCGACTTCGTGGGTAACGTGTATGTTGGGTGGCTGAACCTAGCGGCCAACCGGGTCGTCGCACTGTGGTCCCATGCCGACATGCTGCATTACGGCAGCTTCATGTAACGTGTTCTTGCGACTGTATGGCAGCTATCGAACGAGCAAAAGTAAAAGCTCACGCCGTCGCCGGAATCGACCTTCTATAAGTATGTTAACAACCTGAGTTCTCTGGTCCACGACGGTCGCGTATGTGCATGATGCTGGTGACAGATTGGCTGTTGAATACTTACTGCAGATTTCTTTGACATTTATACTAAGTATTGGCAACAACTCGAGAATCGACGCTCATGAATGGGGGCCAGAACTTACATTTGCGATGTGGTGGCTGATTGTTAAGTCAGCATGATAGTGATTTGATATCAGGAGGGGGCCATGACTTACAGAAAAAGAGTCGATGGTGTTCTATCAGCAGAGAGAATTGTTATTTACTCTATTGCATGTAGCGAAGATCGTCTGAACGTACGAGAATTGGGTGATTGGATGCCTTCACGTCACTGCCTGTTAGCGAACAGGGCAAAGTACGTTTCTGCCATCAATCGGTGAGTAAAAAAGACCAGCGATTGATTGAAGAAGACATTCAGCGGGGAAGAGAAGCATGATTCGGAGTGGACGATGGTTGTTGGTGTGAGAGGGAGAATAGAAAAGGCGAAGTGCACATAGTGAAGGCAGGTACCCCAAGGCAGCAGCAGGAGGTCAGGTGACCACGTACACCTCGTTGTCCCTTCCATAAGGTGGCTGCGAGACCTGAGGGCTACCACGCGAGCAAAGAAATAAATAAGACGCCAGAGCGAGTATTAAGAGAATTACTTTACTCTTTCTTTATTAATAGAAATTATAAGAATTGAGATAAAATAGTATAATAATTAGGAGATTGTTATATATTTTTATTATTATTTATTGATTATATTTAGAGTAGGATTAAGTGTTATATCTGTCCTATTATCTTTTTTTTTTCCTTGACCCAGGTGGCTACCACAAGCTGGCCAACTGTATAGCCAATATAGATTTAGTTGATCAAATTGCTCTGTTAAGAGTCAAATACGGTTTTTCGTTGGCGACAAAGCGATATTCAACGCTGTTTTTCCCTTCGCACGTTGCCCGGATCTCAGTACATCGCTTTTGAATTCGATCATGTAGATTCCTGACTCGGCTTTGGACAGCCTGCTTGATTCAGTACAGTGCCTTGTGCGGGAAGCCTGAAGAATACCAAATTACTCCCGGTCTTCTTTACATGTGTCAAATCCCTAACGCACACGAGCTGTTATTTAAATGTGGAAAGCTAACAAACCTCCCAGCCGCGTTGCTTTCAGTTACATGATGTAGGTTTGGGACTTGTGCTTGCTAGATTTGAGGATGATCCGCCTTGGATAATTCTGATGTAGAACTCGAGGAATGGAGCTAGGGGCGTTCTGGAGCCATTCCTTCGGTGTTCCCGTTGATAAAGGATGCTAATAATGGCCCTAGCCAATCCTTTTATCCCACCTAGTACGATAAGCTATACTACCTACCAGAAGGGGTAAAATGGATCTTCTAGTTTGCTTTATTTAGTCGTTCTCACCTCGTAAAAACTTGGACCGTCTTCCGCTTCTACCAATCTTCATATCTTTCATCCTCCCAAGGGGCCATGTCTGGCCTGAAGAAAAGTGAGTGAAAATTGTAAAAACCTGATAAGAATTTCTACATAAAAGACTCTAAACTTGGCGCTCGGTGAAGCTAGGGTCACTGGAATTTTGCAGAGACCACGTGTTTGTCCCACCCTATTCAGGATCGTAAAACGGCATCAGTCGACAAGCGTTGGTTTGACAGTCGATCAAAATCAGCTCGACAGACTCCGTCTAACTCCGGCTCCAATTAGGCTGGCACTCAAGAATACGGCAGATGGCAACGCATCCTAGGAAACAGCTTATATGACTGGGGTTCCATTGCAGATTAGCTCTGAAGTGGACGTTTCAGAGTATATCCAGTAATACTGATAAGCTTGGGCACGTGTAACGCAGATCACGAGATTTCACCAATGCCATCCGATCCGCAAATCTAAGATTAAACTAAAAGGTTGATGGCATTCCTGGTGTGTACCATAGCTCATTCAGCCATGCCTCAACAATTAACGTTGATCCCCGAAACAAAGTGCCCCCGCGAGAGTGACCGATAGTATGGGACGACATTGAATCGTACCCTGGCCAATGACTAGCGAGAGACTGAGTCGAAAGAGGCAATTCACTGGACCCTGGCAGTTGAAGGATCAGCCTTGTCGCCCGGGCCGTAGTAGAAGGATCTTTTTGGGATCCTTGGAGCCAAGCGCCCGAATCCTCCAGACCTTAATCAAATCCTCTACACATAGGCGCTTAGGGATTGTAGGCACGGGGATACGCTCCAACAGTTCTATTCGCTTGAGCTTATGGTAAAGCCAGTTCAATGGTCCTCTTATCTGCAGATCCCAGGAAAGTCACTTATTGGACGGCTTACGCATCAGCTACCACTGCTGAGAGTTCCATGATGTCTTTAAAAGTATAAAGAGGAACTGTACCATCTATTATTGTACTAACACGATTACCATCACTTGACTTCACTTCAATTCTTTCAACTCTTATACATTCCTTACAAACATTCGTTACAATGAAGGTCTCTTCATCTTTCACTCGTTACGCGCCCCTTCTAGCCGCCACAAACGGCCTGGTATTCGGTGCCCCCAGCGGCAACGGCAGAGTTCGCCGCCAGGACCTCTCTGATCCTGCCAACGCTGACTGCACTGGGCTCGGCGGCTTTATCGACAGTCAGGTGACTGTAGGCAACACTGATGGCGGTGTTTACTCCTGTGTCGGTGGCTGGAGCCACGGCGCTTTCCCCACGGAGATCGAAGCTCGCGCTGATGAGAACATGCTTCGCTGGATCCGTGTCCGCTTCACTGACGGCTCTGAGCGTGAGGTTGGCACCAAGCCTGACCTTGACTGGCACAAGCGAGAGGGCAAGATTATCTGGGATCCCTGGGTAGACACCTTCTCTCAGTTCAGCATGTACGATCACGGTTGGGGTGGAGGTCTCGGCCGTCTGGTCTTCCGTCTCAACTCTTGCCCTCGTGACAACTGTGAGGGAGATGCTGGTGGTTGGGTCCCAGATGCGGCTCAGTTTGATGTTCCTCACGGCATCGACGGCAGTGGAATGCTTCTTGGCTTCTCCGTCAAGCATGGCGATGGAATTGACTCGATGACTCCCATTTTCTCCAAGACGGCTGTGGACAGGGTTACTCTCAAGGACCCCGAGTTTGATCCTACCTTTGAGCAGCTCAACGAGAAGCCTTTCTCGTAAGTGGCACTTGCTTGGCACAATAGACATATACTAAAATAACTTGCAGTGAGAGAATGATCGACGCCGTCCAGGTTACCCACGTCCTTGACAACAGAAAGTCTGAGAGCGAGGCCAACATGTGGATCGACTCCTCTATTGGCACCGAGAGGCAGCACAAGATCAGCGAGGTCAAGGAAGAAGGCTCTGAGCACGGTGGTGAGGTCGGTCTTACCGCCAAGGGCGAGGTTTCTTGGAAGGCTGGTGTTCCCGGCTGGGCTTCTGGTGGTAGCAAGGCTGGCCTGGAGGCTTCGGGCAAGTATGTCGGCAAGAAGGTTGAGAAGAAGATTGTTGGCGAGGAGAACACCAGCATCATCAAGGTAAGTTGTTACACAGAAGGCGTTATGGGGTCTGACACTAATTCCGCTAATAGGAGACTGTCCGCTTCCGTGTCAACCATCTGGTTCCCGGAGGAGGCATGGTCCGATGCATGACCACAGTTCTTCAGAGCCGAGCCAACCTCCGCTTCCGAGCCACTGTAAGTTCAACGCTCAATACGTCCTCATCACAAAACACCCGCTAATCACTTCCTCTTCGGCAGCTTGAGAACAAATTCAAGGATGGTACCTCTTACGAGTATAAGGTCACCGGTCTCCTCGAGGACGCCGACCATTCCGAAGCTTGGACCGAGTGTGAGGATGTCAAGCCCGAGGATGTGGGAGGAGTTGAGATTCCCGCCACCGACAACCACCAAGTCGTTGACGGCGATGGTAGTAACCAGACTGAGGATAGCCCAGGTCTCCTTGTTCCCGGCGCTATCACCGAGTCTGGAGTGTACTGCCCTGATGGCACCAAGGTTAGCGACACTGAGATGTCTGATGAGGAGTACAATGCCGCTTGCCCTATTTAGGCGGCGGCATTGAGGCTTGAGGGTGTAGACTTGGGGGATTGGGTTTCTTCTTCACTGCTCTGTGGCAGCTTTTATCAATTTTTTTTCTTCTCACTTCTCTTACTTCTTCATTCAACTTTCTTCTTTTAGCGGCGGAGAGTTTGGGAGCGTGGATGTGCTAACAGACTCTCCGAGCTATATTCTTAACTCACACTAGAAAACTAGATATCTACTATGATATGCCCTCATACTGACGTGTCGCTCTCTTTGCTTCCTACTCTCTGATTACTTCATCTACACTCTACAGTCATCAACACGCAGAGAATCCTCTTGGTTCCGATCCACTTCCTATCACCCATCAAGCAGATAGATGGCCACTGTCATTGACGGTCTCTTCTATACGCTAAGATGGCTTCGTCCATTTTTGCTCGATTGAAGTATGACATTGCTTGTGCCGGATTAAATGACTAGCACTTCGGTGATCGGCGCTCGGTACTCGGTACTCGGCATTCGCTTAGCTAGTAGACCTCTGAGCTTTCTCCTCTGGATGGCCCAACATAAGCTGCTCCCATCAACATCAATAGTTTTGATCTTTTTGATCCCTTTCGGTCACTCTGCAGCTGCCAAGAGTGTTTCATCAGCGGATGCTGCGGATTGACCTGTTCCCGTCTTTCCAATCCGATCCGCTCAGCCAACCCTCCTCATCATTTCCCGCCTAACCCAGAATCAGCACTCAAAGATGTCTGATGTTTCGATCGAGTTCATCTCGACCGGCAGGGTCAAGATGAGAGAACCAATGAGTGGACAACCCATCACCAACAAGAACACCACACTCCGTCTCCTCCGCTGTTTCACAGGAGAGTGGACACCATGGATGCCTATCGGTGTCTTCCTTGTCAGGCACCCCGACGGACCCATCCTGATCGATACCGGAGCCTCGCCTCAATGCATGGAGCCAGGTTATTTCCCAACCTTGGGCTACATCGCCACAGTGCTTAACAAGCTTGAGGTGGAACCCGAAGACGGCGTCGTGAGCCAACTGGAGAAGCTCGGTGTGCGTCCAACAGACCTCCAAGCTGTGGTTCTCACACATTTGCATCATGATCATGCTGGTGGCCTGAAGGAAATTGTCGAGGCTGCCCCGAACGTTCCCGTCTACATCAGCACTACACATTGGGAAGCATTTGGGAAGCACCCTACTTATGCTGCTATGCAAGGGTGTGCTTCCAACCACTGGCCAAAGGAGTTCAACTTGAAGTTGCTGAACTTTGGCGGGAAGCCGATTGGGCCATGGGGTCAGTCAGAATCCATCACAGCTGACGGAGCGATTGTCGCAGTAGAGACACCGGGACACGTTCCGGGGCACCTCTCTGTGATTGTGAAGGGCAGCAACTCAGGTACAGGCGACGCTGAGAAGTACTTTATTACCGGCGACGCTACATACAGTCTGGAGTTATTGGAAAGAGGGGAGCCGGATGGCATCAACCAAGATCCAATGGTCGCGTTTAAGAGCTTGGAACTCATCAAGGAGTTTTCAAGACAGGAAAATGTGGTCATGCTGGTTAGCCATGATGTAAACACGGCTGCGAGGTTGCGAGCAAAGGAGCTTTACCATCCTAAGGAGGAGTGAAGTTATCGGCAGCCGGTATGGTCGAGAATATTTCCTGTTATTTTACTCTCTGTATTACTTTAAACCGCCTTATACTACACGTCTGGAGCTTGTAGACTTTCACCGCGTCTATGTTGATGCTAGCCACTTTGTCTACCAAAGTCGTGTTTCACCCTGGCCGCCAGATCTGCATCCTCAAGTATCCTAATCGCCACCATTGCCATGCCCTTTCCAGCCTTCACAGCTTCTCTATGGGCTTCAACAGTGCCGGCTGCATCGGTAAAAGCCCTATTATGACAAGGGACACCGGGGGACGTTGGGATGGCAAATATGCCGTGGAAGCTTGGGACAACGTGTGAGACGTTGCCTTTGGTCATGCTGTCAGCCAGGTTCTAATGCCGAAGGAGGCCAAAGACACCTACCCATGTCCGTCCCTGCCGATGAGGGCTCGTCATCCTCATAAAGAACTTCCTTGGCCAGCGATGCCATCTCACTGACATAAGTTTTAGAGAGGGCTGCGTTCACTCGCAACTCTTTATAGGGTACCGCCCTTGGTCAAGTTAGTCGTGTGAACAGCAAGATCCTCACCAATACATACCGTGTAATTTTGACAATGCAGCCTGTCGCTTTGGCAGCGCCGTTTGCACAAGCTTCCACTCTTTCAGACAACGCGTCCACCTCTCCGCTAGAGAAGCTTCTCACGCCCCAAGTCATTTTAGTGTAATCCGGAATGATGTTGGGAACCTTTCCTCCTTCTTCTATAACACCCTGTACCCTCTGGTGTGGTTGGATCTGCTGACGAAGCATAGACACCGTTGTGTATGTCCCTACAGCAGCGTCCAGAGCATTTATGCCGTTCCAAGGCTCCTGGCCGGCATGAGCATTTTTACCAAAGAACTCCATGCCAAGACGCCGAGATGCCAGGGTACGGAATGCCGCTATGCCTGACTTCCCGCCCTTCATCTGATGGGCCGGCATTGCGTGACACATCAACGCTGCAGAGACGTCATCAGAAAAGGCACCAGCGTCAATGAGCTTGACCTTGCCGCCTCCTCCCTCCTCAGCAGGAGTACCGAGGATCTGAACGCGGCCAGCGATGCCCAGTGCAAGTAGTGCGCTGGCAGCTCCAACAAATGCAGCTATGGAGGCGGTTGCGATAAGATTATGACCGCACCCGTGACCTATGTCTGGAAGAGCATCGTATTCTGCGCAGAAGATGACGAGTCGGCCACCCGAGCCTGCTTCTGCCACAAATGACGTGCCCAAGCCGTACGCATGGCGTTCGACCTTGAACCCTTGAGACTCGAGGAAGTCGGTTATAGTGGCATGGGCAAAGACCTCTTGGTAGCACAGCTCGGGGTGGGAGTGGATGCCATTGTTGACTGCCAGTAGATGCTTGTCGATGGAGTCTATGGTGGAAGCAATGGCTCGCCTTGCCATCTGTAGAGACTCATCTGCCTTGTGTTTAGGCGATACCTCGACATTGTGCGGTTGCTGAACAAGGATGGCGGTCATGATGGATTGATAGGAGATAATGATAAACGGTAACAAAGGGGGTTAGTCTGGCAAACTTCTTGGGCGCCGGCAGCATCTTTTGTAGTGCGAATGCCTGATTATGTGAGACAGTTCATTCTCTGTATTCATCCCGGTGGCAATTACACTCTTCCTCCGAGATCGTCCTCTGAAACCTAAACGAATGAGCCAAGCCAATTGAGAGTTGATGATCTAGCCGCTCCCTAGCGTCATGGATGCTCCACTAACTCACAAGAAAAATAGCCGATAGCCGACAATCGCTAGCCGCTAATCTTCTGGGCTTCGGTCTCACAAATCACGGGTTTCCCCCGCAATCATGCCAGAATGAGTAGGGACCCATTAAGAGATGATAAGCTGGGGTAATAAAGTTGCTCATTATCGACCTGTTGATCTCGCGTGGAGGCTTTTATATATAGAAGACTGACTCCAGTCTCAGGAGCATCATCTTCAACTCTCAATCGATACTTTTGCCTGGTTATTTGCTTCATTTTGATCCCCTGCCAAGAATGTCTGAATTACACACCAAAAAGGCACAGCCTGAAGACGGCGATGCTGCTGTTTCGGTCAATCTTGGCGCAATGGAGAAGGACGTGGTGGATGACACCTATGTTCCAACCCTCTCTACGGAGGAAGACGCTCAAATCCTCCGCAAGATTGATCTCTAGTTCGTATTGACTGCCTTTGTACGGACTCCAGTCTTGCTAACAGTTTCAGTCTCATTCCCATCTTTCTCTTCTCGTACCTCTTCCAGACCCTTGATAAGCAGGCACTTGGTTTCTCTGCAATCATGGGCCTAGAGGAGGATCTGAATCTCTCGGGAAGTCAATATTCTTGGGCAAGTAGCATCTACTACTTTGGGTACCTGGCATTCTCGTATCCTGCCTCGTATCTTATTGTAAAGCTCCCGTTGGGCAAGCTCATTGCCAGTGCCTGGTATGTACATCCCAAGACTTGAAACAACAAGGCAGGGATGTAACTAACATCACTCCTCTCAAGTACCATGTGGGGCGCCGTCCTCATTGCATCCGCTGGTTCATTCAACGCCAGTGGACTGCTCGCTGCCCGATTCTTCCTCGGAGTAGCAGAAGCCTCAATTGCGCCAGGCCTAGCTACCATGGTTTCCATGTGGTACAAGAAGTCTGAACAGCCTCTCCGACACGGAGTCTGGTTCATGGGAAATGTCATGGCGGGATTCTTCTCTTCGTTGCTCTCCTACGCCATCAGCTTTATCAAAGCTGACATCTCTCCGTGGCAGGTGTGCACTATTCTTCCCCGACACACATCTGTCACTTGCATTCTAATACGTCCCGCGCTTAGATCTTGTTCATTATTTTCGGATCAGTCACCATGCTTTGGGGCCTCTGTCTCCTGTGGCTCATCCCCGATCACCCAACCACCGCACGTTTCCTTTCTCCCGAGCAACGCGAAAAGGCCGTCATTCGAGTGGCCACAAACATGTCGAGTGTCAAAAACGATACCTTCAAGATGTACCAGCTACTAGAGGGTCTCGCTGACATTAAGATGTGGCTGCTGGTTCTCATCATGTTGTCGTCCAACTTGGCTAATGGCCTGCAAAGCGTAAGCCCCTTTTGCAGGTTGAGCGCGTAGCATTTTTCTTGAAGCTGACCACGATGCTACAGTTCCAATCCATCATCCTTAAAGGCTTCGGCTTCTCCAAGGTTCACACTTACCTCATCCAAATGATCTCGACGGCCTTCCAAGCCCTAGCTGTCATCATTGCCACGGTTGGTAGCACGTACATCAAAAACTCGCGGACTTACTTCATGGTGGCCATTTATGCAGTGGGTATCGCAGGATCTGTGATGGTCCAGAAGATAAACTCTGAACATATCTGGGCCAGGTTCTTTGGCTTCTGTCTTTGCGTCAGCTTCGTGGGCAATTTCCCCATGATCTTTGCCATGTCGACTGCCAACTTTGCTGGCTTTACAAAGAAGGCAACTGTCAACGCCGCTGTAAGTTGCTATGCAAAGATATTATCCATATCTTTCTCTTCCAGCCTGCTAACATCAGTTGCTTGACAGATCTTCGTTGCTTATTGCGCTGCCAACATTGCATCTCCCCAACTGTTCAAGGCCAGCGAGGCGCCCAACTACGAAAGCGGTTTTACAGCTTGTATCATCTGTTTGAGTGCTTCCGCCATTCTGAGCGGTGTCCTTCGTTTCTATCTCATCTGGGAGAACAAAAAGAGGGATCAGCAGTACGGAATCCCAGAGACCAATCCCGAAGAGGTGGATCTGGCTCAAAACTTGGCGGATAAGACTGATGCTGAATTGCCCGAGTTTCGGTATTCCATCTAAATTAAATCCTGGGACGAGAGGAGTGCCAAGGATGAAGAATTTTAACGGCCTTCTGTTGGTTGGATGGGGAATTTTGGCGATAAGATCTTGGAGTAGATAGTAGTAATAGGATCATTGGTACGATCAACTACTACGGAGTCCACACAGCATGACGCCGACAGATTTTTAAACGCCGTGTCTCTGACTTATTTTCTCCAAAAATCCCAAAAGAGACCGTCTGTTGATGCTCCATGTCGTGCAAACAATCCGACACCAATTGTATATCTCACTGCTAAGAAGTTCAAATATCCTCATCGAGAAAAGTGGCCAACGATAAAAATTCTGTTGCAATTCATTCCTATGGAACCTTTCAACGTCTGTACAGTTAGCATCAGTTCTTTGTTATCCCGACCAGGAAGTTACAGGACAGGGTTGTGCTGCCCCAAATTTACGGTCAGAGGGGCACAGCCCCTCGTAATGTCATTGCCGGCTGTGATAGATGACCGTTACCCGACGCAGGCACCGACACCGCTCCTCGGATTCGAGAATTCCCCCCGGGAACTGGGTGACTGGTTCTTCAGGATCGACCCCGCGCTCCATGCCTATTCCCGATATTGGTTGCCGTGAGGTTCGGGGAACTAGCATTAACTTAGCCGCACGATTCTCCAATCATTTCGTCCTTCTTATCAATGAGTCCTAACCAGAAGCAGAAAAACGCCTTTGACAGGAGCGGCCTGTTTGCCGACAGAGCCGCTGTCGGCTATCTTTGTCCATCAGCTCGTGTTCTGCCCCCTTGAACATCTTCCTTCACTCTGACTCAATCAATACTCAGCACCGGTCAACAAGATGGAGTTCGACATCCCTGGCATTGGGACAGATGAGTCGCGTGCTCTCTTGCAGCAGGTGCCAGCTCCCCGCAGCAAACCCCGGTCGAGAAACGGATGCTGGACCTGTCGTGGCAAAGCTGCAAAGAAGCGCTGCGACGAGAGAAGACCCATCTGCGGCAGATGCGCCCGCCTTGGACTCTTTTGCGACTATCGTCCAAAGCCGCGAAAGTCAAAGACACCCAGATCGTCGCCAAGCCCGTTCTTGACACCGAGACAGCCGGATCCTATGTCCCCTGCCGCCAGTTTGACCCCTCCTACCGAAGCCCCCTGCTCACTGTCTCTGGCCCACACCGACCATGAAGCTATTCGCTACTTCCGAACGGCATTCGCCAGTCTCCATCACACCAAGAACCAGGAGTACTCATGTATCTCCATCATGTTTAACCTTGCGCAGGAGGACCCGATGGTGATGCACATGGCTCTAGCACTGAGCTTTGGAGACATGGACCTCAGACGTCCCAGTCCATCTCCGAAATCCAGCCAGCGCCCGACCTATCACTATTCGTCTGCCTTGCGTCTCTTATCCGATGCCGTTGGCCAGGAAGATTCATGCGAAGATTACGATTCCCTCCTTACGACTCTATGGCTCATGATCCTATATGAGCAACAGTTTGGACATTCACAGAGTCAGGGCTGCACTAATCACATCAAGGGGGCAGCTTCTCTTCTTCAACACCGTATGAGCAAGCTTCTCCGATTTCCAACATCCGACCGCGACATGGATGCGCCAGCTTGTGCTCTGACACGAAGGTCGGGTTCGGATACAAGGCCGATGCTTTCGTTGTACTCAGCCCGTATGCTGGTATGGATCTCTGGATCGGACGCTGCCGCAGCTTCCACGGGGGCAGGTGGTCACTTCAACCGGACCTTGATATCTCTGCTATCTGAGGCGCAACCCGATGATAGTGGCGCCAATCTGAATGACCCTTTTGGACCTCCTCCACTGTCTCCTTTGCAGACCTACATGCGCATGCACCGCTACTCGAACCCATTATACCGCGTTGCCTGGGGCCACACATATCCCCAAGCTGAACTCTTGGACGATCTTCAGAATCGAAACATATACAATCTGTTGACCGTCTGTAACTTATTACGCTTTATGGTGGCGGAACTCGCTGTCATTTCCGACATTTCATCACAAGAGTTTCAACAACAGGCAGCAAGCGTTTCTGCCGCAATTAGAAACGCCAATTATACCTACGCAGAGTTGTTGGAAGTTTCTCGCGAATTGTGTACGGAGACGGATCATAGCCAAAGACTCGTCGTCAATATTCGATATATCGTTCCCATCTTCTACGCCATCCAACTCGAATTCATCCGCATCACACAACCGACCTCACCTCTTGGACAAGAGAAAAGGCAGCGATTTCTTCTTTCTGAGATCATGAGACTGGCATTCCAACTGCGTAGCCACTGGGGCGACGATGGATTAAGGAAGATTGCGTGGCCACTCTTTTTGGCTGGGCTGGAAACGGATGATCTACTCCATCGTGAGTGGGTACTTGAGAGGTTTCAAAAGATGAGCGAGATGGGGGAACATCTAAAGCGGGCGTTCAATTTTCTCAAGGATGCCTTTGCTATTCAGCAGGGTAGTGGCAACAGAGTTGACATCAGAGAGATGATGAGGAGATATCCCATCTTTGTGCTAGGATAGGATGTTGCATCCGCCGAAATTATGTATTTGCACTGAACTACGTATAAAACATGCTTCGATGTTTCAATTCTTCAAACCATGCGAAGAAAAACCTTAGTGTTCCTCAACATCGGCTATGCATTGCTCCGCTGAGGTGGGAACAGCACACGTCCCTGAAGACGGCGATTGAACGAAGTGGTGCGTGTCAGGCCGCTCACAAGAGATGCAATGCGAGCCTTGAGCAACAAACTTCAAGTCCCAAAATGATACTGAATTCACGGATATCAATTTTTGCCTGGCTAAAGTCCATATAAGACATGTCTCTGTCGTCCACAAAGACTTAGACTAATCTGAACTCCGCTTTTGGATAATGCATAATTTATGCATAAACTCCCCTCTGACACTTTAAACAACTTCATTTTCACCAGTGGCCTTACGAGGGGTAATGATCTCACCCTCGCCATCATCGGCGCCAGTAAGTCGAGCAACAAGGAGAGTGTAGTAATCTGAATGCAAGTCAGCCGGTACTTGGTGGAAATCTATAAGGTGTCAATGTACTGCTGGCGTCGTCAATCTCAGCTTGGGTACTGCCGCCCTTGTGAGTGGGTGCAACCACGTCCTTGTGCGCCATGCGAATGTGCACCTTCAAGTTTGCATACCCAGAGAACAGGCCATCCTAAATAATGACTATCAGTTTATTGCTATAGAGTCATTTTTAAAAGAACTCACCTTGCTACAGAGCCGGATCCCATCGCCTCCACGGTGAGGCATGCGGCAGAAGCGCTCACCCAGGGGAAGAATAATTCTCCCCTGCTCCTACGCAGAAAGGTCAGCTCAGGGCTAATTGACTTCCGGCTGGTCTTCTAGCACTCACACCCCGCTCGAAAGGTCTCAGGCCTGACCAGCGTTTGACAATTCCTGGGTTCCCTGGCTCGCCTTCCAGGTAGCGCTGATAGGCGGGGGAGTCATGGAGAGCGAGACCTGCCACACGAGGCATGGTAAGCCAATGGGTTGATGGCGAGTTAAGATCTTGAAGATTATATAATTGAAAGGATTTTTTTCAGAGCAGTTAATGCATTAATGAGACCTAAAAATGGAAAGAAGTCAGAGTTAACTCGCAGTGAAAGTGGTGTAAGTCCTTTTTATAAGGCTTCCAAGTTCTCTTTTGCTTTGATTGGCTCGCAGCTCTTGGCCAATCAAGAGTTAGGAGAAAGTGGATTCACCCCTTTGCAATTGGCAAAATCAGGCTACCCTACATTCTGCATTGACGCCATGAGGATATTCATACTACCTGTTGAATACAGGTTCATTACCTGAGACTAGGAGCGTGCCATGCAGGCGAGTTCCCTAATGAGAGATTCTCTACATGTTTATTTTCTAGATTTTACTCAACGTGATACCCAGTATTAAGTCCTTCGTTTTTAACCAGCTCAGTCCAATGCACAAGAGGCGAGATTTTGACCAGCTTGGATCAGCTTTGAGCGCTGAAGAGGAGAGAGGGCAAAAAGCACTAAAGAAGAGAAATATTATTTTTTACTTATCTAATCTAACAAGCCCTGTTCCATGCATGGGTCGGTTAGTGATGTGTGGTTTATGGGGAATGCGTGGCACGCTGGCAAAGAAATAAATAAGACATAAGAATATAAAGAGATTTATTAAACTCCTTATAAAATAAAGTAAATAATTTATAGAAAATAATATAAGATAATATAATAATAAAGAGATTTTTTATACATTTTTATTATAATTTATTAAATATGTTTAGAGTTGATTATTATACTCGCCCTTATATCTCGTTTTTTCCTTGATCCAGGTGGGTGGCTCAGGTATGTGGCTG
>JAPFTC010000215.1:0-64113 GCA_030779165.1 Fusarium sp. MBC 441
TATATAAGAAAGTACTAATAAATATATTCTATATACTTATATCTTATCCTAGGACTAATATTTTTAGACGTTAGTCTAGGGTAAGACTAATATTTATTTAGTTTAGTCCTAGGACTGAGTAAGACGAGGTTTAGTCCTTTCGGTCCCTTGGCTTAGTCATATCGATTCTGCCATCCTTCCCCGCCTGGGTCATGTCATGGTCGTGACAGGTTAGACTACCATCCGGCAGATCTATGAGCATGTCGAGCGACTAGGGAAGGGAAATAATAGGGTCAAGATGATCTAGGCTCCGTCCCGAAACGACGGCTTCGCTATGGGCCGCAAGGCGAAGAAATAAGCCAAGAAAGCGACCAGAGCAGGATATACCCTAGAGGCGCCGTCGTACTAGGCTCGGTCGACCCGGACTAGGCTAGCGACGTCGCAATTGCGCTAGCAACGGGCACTCCCCGATAGGGTAGGCAGATACTCTAAGCGGATCGACCGAGCCCTACTAGGCGAGTATATAAAAGCGCTATATAACGGCCTGGAAAGACGAGGAGCTGACGTGCTCTCGCAGCTTCGCATGGGAATAGCGAGGATCAATAGCTACCTGTATAGGATAGGAGCGGCCGAATCGGATATATGTGAGTGCGAATGAGCACCCGAGACGATAGAATATTTCCTGTTCCGATATACGAGGTGGGAGATAGAGCGTGAAATCATGCGACAAGTCAGATAAAGTATAATAGGAAACCTCTCTTACTTCCTTGGTGGAAAGTCAGCGTCAGATGGTCCTTAATGGCTACCTAACCTAAAGGTAGTGTGAGCGGCGGTAAAGTTTGTAATGGCGATAAGAAGACTGAGGCGAAAGGTGAAAGAGGTAGGAAAATAGAAATGGAATACTAAACGCCAACACTATAGATGACTACTAACATTAAATAGCCTCATATTAACAGACCATACTTTAGCTGCTGGGGATAGGATGCTGAATACTTAGAGAAATGGGCCTTTAAGTAGGCCTGTCAAGCAGAGTTAAGTAAGCAGGGCTAGAGAAGAGATGAGGTGGAAGGAAGAGTAGGGCTCTTTCGGGTGGTTTGAAGGAATAGCGGAGAAGCGAAGAGAGCCTAGCGTAGCTACCGGCCCTATGAAATCCGTTCTCCCGGGCGTAATAAACTCTACTACTACTAGTGTCTCGGTATCTTGTTTTGAAGGATGCTGAAAGCTGTTTTCACTAGCACAGCTTTCAGTCGTGAGAACAACATAATGCCGTCTCCCGACTTCGTGCCCAGACAAATACAGCAACTAAATCTCATGCGCCACTAAGTACCAAGATGTCAAGGTCAACATGAGCCCCACCGGCGATGGCAACAGTGCTCGGTGACTCAGGGCTAACAGATACTGCTACTGACTCTGTAGTGCCTGGTTTAGGCAACTCAGAGCCAGAGCCAGAACCGGGACCAGAACTAAAGTCAGGGCTCGCAGGGGTACCCGGGACCACAGCGGTATCAATGGGAGCGGGTATGAGAGTTTGAGAAACCCCCCGGGGCGTGGGCAGTCTTGGTGGGCTTGCTGTCGCCAGGACAAGAGCATAAGGTGATTGTTGAAGTGCATCCATACTGACGCAGCTTGGAGACCCGGGTGAGGCACTGGCCATGCAGCTGGTCAAGGAGGATAAGAATGTAAGAGTTGTAAATGAGTGCATGTTTATAGTCTGAGGGACAACGTAGAAAAGAGTTCGTAATACAGCTTGCTGTAGACAGAAGATGGAGCCGTCATGGCTGTTGTGGGTGGATGGGAGGGACGCTCTGATATGCCTTTGTAGTCATCAGCCGCTGCAAATCCAACAGAGCGAACTATATGTACACTGGAGTGAAGAGCTTTTGCTGTCCTGTTGAACAAGAATTTCTGGGTTCATAGATGTTGACTGGCCCGCATCCCGCGCCTCGGTCTTCTCGGACATTCCCAAGTATGGGAAGTAAATGTGTCTAGTAAATATGTCTTAGGTTTCTTTGAGCCAAGTCCAAAAAAGGAGAAAAGTGCTTAAAAGGGGCCGCATTGGCCAAAATCAGCACAAGAGATACTTTCGACCTGAGCTGAAGATATCAGGCTAAGCCTAAGGCAGAACGCCAGATATATGAACCATGGATCCAACAAGGCAGAATTCCTTTCTAGATCATCTCGATACGCGGTGACGTGGAGTTCGATCACGGTTCTCGACATGTATGATGATTTCTTAGAACAAGGGTTGAATCAGTTATCAAGAATGCACTGACATACTTTAGTAGTGAATGACCAATTCTCCCTTTTATCCAGGGATTTACTAGTGCGAACACTCAACCAAGAACTCATTCCACAGACAAGCAGGGATTCATCAACACTAGTGAGCCAGTCGAAGCGGCGAAGGAGTAGTAGTAAGCACTACTAGTCCTCTACCAGCAAGACCACTAGTCCTTTCTCATCTATCTATCCTATTCCATGCTTTCCTTGGCTATGCACATCTGATAGTGTGAGTAAACACCGGCTCAAGCCCCAAAGGATTATTGATTTGACCTATATTAGGAACTTGTACAGGCTCTTCCTTCAGCGGCTTCTGTTCCGAATGAAACGAATGCATTGGAGCCGTCGCACGGTACTGGATAAAACAGAGAGTTGGCAACTGTTCCGTCCGGCCCAGTCACTGTAACATCAAGACTCGCCGGCCCCGCAGCATTCGCGTAAATGAGGCGGACTGGGAAATAGTTTTCAGGCTCAAGTGTTGTGGTGAATGTAACGTCCCCAGGGCCTCCCTCATAACTTGCATACGTTTGGTTGTTGTTTTTCTCAAAGTCGCCACAAGCCGTATTGCCAAACCATGCCAAAGCGATATCGTCTGCACCATTGATTTTAAAAGAGAAGCTTCCACCTTGGCAAGAATAGACAAATGTAGCATACTCATAAGATAGATAGTTACCTGCGGCTTCTCCAATGTCGGAGAAATCATCTACCGTTGCCTGGCTTTCCGGTGTGTTTTCTTTGTAATATGTAGTGTTGAACCTCTGATTGAATCCACTCTGATCGCCGAAGGAATTGGGATATCTTGCTCGCGTTATACCTGTAGGACATGTAGGCCTAACACACTGCGACGCTGTGCTACTAGTTGTGGTGGTACTCGTGGTTTCTGCGCTGCTAGTTTCAGTTGTCACAGTGGTGGCATCGGAAGTTGTAGATTCCTCAGTGGTTGTTGGTGCCGTGGTGGTTGTGGGTTCGGCAGATGTGGTTGACTCCTCGGACGTGGTTGACTCTGCCGGAGTGGTAGTCTCGTCAGAGGTTGTGGGCTCTTGATACGTGGTAGACTCTGTTGTGGTGGTAGGCTCTTCGGTAGTTGTAGGCTCCTGAGAGGTAGTAGGGTCTTCTGTTGAGGATGCCTCTGTTGTCGTAGACGGCTCTTCCATCGACGAAGATGCGTCTGTAGTTGTAGAGGGAGCCTCTGATGAACTGGTCGAGGGACGGACAAACACCGATGTTGTACAGGGACGAGTGCAATCACTGGGGGGTGGTACCGTGACCACAGGCTCACAGGTTCCGGTACTGGGGCATGGCTCAGTGATAGTGGTGATGACGTCAGGAGGAGGCGTAGTCGTGAGAGACTCTGAGGGAGAAGGGCGGATAAACACCGACGTTGTGCAGGGGCGAGTGCAATCACTTGGAGGTGGTACAGTAACTACAGGCTCGCACGTTCCAGTACTCGTACAAGGCTCTGTAATAGTGGTGATAACATCTGGGGGTGTAGTTGTGGGCGATGGCGTGTTGGGAGGGTAGGTAATGACCGTCGTTGTGCATGGGTGCCTGCAGTTGGTCGCAGGCGGAACAGTGATGGGCTCGCAAGTGCCAGTGCTAGTGCAGGTCCCGGTGATTGTCGTGATAACATCAGGCGGTGTTGTAGTGGGCGATGGTGTGTTGGGAGGGTAGGTAATGACCGTTGTTGTACAAGGACGAACACAATCAACTGGAGGGACAATGGTGACGGGCTCGCAAGAGCTAGTGCTGGTGCAAGACTCTGTGATTGTCGTGATAACATTAGGCGGCGGCGTCGTGACAGATGGTGTGTTGGGCGGGTAGGTGATGACCGTCGTCGTGCAAGGACGCACACAGTCGAATCGAGGTGTAATTGTGATGGGCTCGCAGGAGGTTGTAGCCGTGCAGACCTCAGTCAATGTGATGGCAGTGTTGGGTGGCGTTGTGGGAACAGTTGTGACCACGACAGTTTCCACACAGGAGGTCTGACAGTTCGAAGCTGGGGGGATAGTGATGGTTCCAGGGGTAGTTCCCGGGACAGTGGTCGTTATAAATCTTGTATTCGGAGGATTCAAAGGGGGAGTCGTTGTGGTTCGAGTGCTGAGACTGGGGAGAGGTCCTGGGACAGTTACGATGACGGTCTCAATACAATCGGAGCCCAAGCAGCCAGGAGCTGGTGGAATGGTCGTGGTTCCAGGAGTTGGGCCCGGCACGAAGGACGTGGTAGTTCCAGGGACTGGGGGAGGGAATACGTATTTAGTGATGGTCCGGAAACCTCCACTTGGCGGAGGGACACCCTCAGTATTCAGCGGGGGAGGTGTGCCAGTAATGGTGATGGTGACGACACCAGGGGGAGATCCTGGCTCCTGGGGATTTTCAGGATTGCCAGGAACAATGGGCTGACCCGGGACCTGTGGCTCCTCAGGACCATTGGGTGGCCCAGGAGTACCATCCTGATCAGGAGGATTGGTACCAAGAGGCTCGAATGGAACGGTATAAGTCCTAGAGACATGTTAACTTCTTGCTGGTTCAGCATTGGTAGGGCAAGTTACCTGGTGCGAGTGGAAGCCGAGGTGGTTCCATCACAAATGACCTCATAAGGCTGAAGCTCGACAACCTGGAAGCCGGTAGGGCAGTCAGGCGTGTCAGCATTAGAGAGACCTGTGCTCGACAGGAGCAAGGCTGCACTGCCCCAGACAAAGCTTTGGAGACGCATGGTGCTAGTCTGAACTGACTAGTTCTCTGCCTTGATGAGAGGGTGTCTTGGTTAGTAACTTGAAGATGCAATGGAGTAAAGAGATGTGATGAGAGTGAAGAAGTAAATTACTGAAGAGTTCAGAGGCTTATATAGCTTATGGGAGACCTGCTGGCACAGAATCTTGGCATCTTTCTCAACCTACAGCATCACCTTGACAGGCCGGATGAAGAAATCCCTTACCTACCTATTCCGGTCACTGTTTTTAGCTTCTAAGCGAGCTTGAAAGTATAAAGTCAGCATAGGCTAGTATTCCTGTTCAATCCTGCACATTCTTTCAAGATGTCTTGCATAGGTAGGACCCTTGTGTGACATGGTAGGTCGGGCCGAGACATTCAGATCAGAATCCTTCAGACTATCAGTAAAGTATCCCCACTTAGAGGAGAAGCCAAAGATGACTAGTTGATCACTTAGTCCCCTTTGACAAGAAGCGTTTGTCGGTGCCAACAGAGCGGCCGAGATGGCATTCGTGGGGATTCAGTCACAAATCATGTGGGCATTCAGCTCTCAACTCCATACCACCTCGTATCGAGCTTCTGCATCAAGATGGAGCTAGCCCACTGAAGTTATCGCCGTGGATTTGGGTTTTAAGAATGAAAGATCACATCTCTTTCTTCCTGATTCGGAGTTCTCTCGAGCTCCTTGGCTTCTCCTAGATCGGTCCTTCCTCGGTCGTGTGCCCGTATCGACGACCTTTTGTCGTCTCTTGTGAACGATCCCTAAAGCGTCAACCATGAGACTGTTTCTGTTCATCTTCATGTTGAAGTTTGTCGTCGGTCTAGGGAATGGATCTGCTTAGCATCAGGATTGGGAGAGCTGCTAGTCGCACGAGTGGCCTGTCTATCACTTCACCCCATACGGGTGACGGACTTGGTAAGAGACAAGAGGTCTCGCAGCTGTTAGAAATACCATTCTTGCCCCTCGCACTTTTGAAAGACTGCTAGTGAATCTCCTCTTCTAACACATCCGACATCGTTTCTTCTTGCACAAATTTCTCTCGCTCAAACATCTTCCTCAAACATGAAGTCATCATCCACCCTTACACTTCTCGCTCTTCTCACCAGCGCTCTAGCTGGTGCATCTACAGAGCTTCCAAGTTGCGTTACAACCAAGACGCTTCCCCCCATCACCATATACTCTTGTCCTGGGGACAGTGAGCCAACAAAGACTGTCTTCGCACCTGTACAATCTTCGAACTCTGCCCCCAAGCCCGGAGCCCCTGGCTCTTCTGGTGCTCCCAATGTTCCCGGTGTCCCTGGTGCTCCTGGTGCTCCAGGAAAACCCGCTGGCCCTGAAGAACCCAACGCCGGCCAGAACAATGGCAACATCCCCAATCCTCAGCAGCCCAACGCCCCTGAGAGTGCTGGCTCTGCTCCCAGCCCCGGCTCTGAGTCTGACTCTCGCCCTAACTCGAACCCTGGCCAACCTGTCGGCACTGCCGAGCCCAGCACCACTGGGGCTGGCGTTGCGCCCGGCAGCCCCGAGACACCAAGTGTCATCGCTGTTGCCGGCGCGCCCGCCGTTCAGCTCGATCTTCTCCTGTTGAGCAGTGCCGCAATTGCTGCCTTCGCAATGGTTTGGGTCTAAGGATATAAGGTTGGAACCAACTGGTGATGGGCGGTAGCTGGTGTTGGTAGCTCGAATTATTACTCACACTTTTCCTTGAATCTTGTTTGGGGGACGAAACTGGTTCGTATATCGCTTAGATAGGTCTAATGCAGTGTTTCTAATGCAGTGTTTCTTATTGATTCCAGGACAAGTGGGCGGACCCAACAGTGAATGGTGGATCGCTGATGTCAGTCAAGCCGTAACTTTGTACTGTGCCGTAAAGGAGAAATGAATTGAGAAAAGAGCGTACAGAAGTTGTAGGAAGCGTAAAGAGGCGTTTTTTGTGGCGGTGGCTTACTGCGTGTAAGGCTTAACGTTATCGGCCACGTTTTCTGTCATTTACAATTAAACACGCGGCAGTTGAAAAAACCCATTCCAGTCAGACATACGGCCGAGCCACAACGGCATATCGTAGATCTTCGCCTTATGCGGCCCATCATCAGACTCAATTAGTCGACCATACCCGTTTCAGATGCCCACATGTCTCGGCCAACCGCTTAATTGTCATTTATCACTATTGTACCTTGCATGTGTTATAGTGTGTCTCTCGAAACGCGGAGTCTCCTGTTTTCCGTACTCATCAGCCCCGAGCCTGAAATTTTTCAGGCACCCGGTTCTCGGGGGCTATGAGATCATGATGGATTTGTGGACTGTTCGTCAGTGAGTGGACTCGTGTCTCTATGTTGCTGCATTTGTCGTCGAACTGGTCATGAAGTCAGCGCGTAGAGCAAAACATTTTGAAGAGATAACGATGATCGGGTCTAGGGTATTTGCATTGTTTCTTGAAATGATTTGATTGATATTTGTAATCTAATCAAGGTGCTGTTGAAGTGCATGGGAAACAAGGTTGGAATGTGATCTGAGAGGACTGACGGTGGTCATTGGACACCGCTGTGGGGGCGCAAAGACCCCAGGGAGCTCAAAGGTCCTAGCGTCGATCTGCCTGTCTCGGTCGTATTGGGTATGAAAGACATGGAGCCCAGGGACGAGAGGACTACCATAGGTGGAGGCTATGGTCAGTTTCAGGTTTCCGAGAGGTATAGTTTATGACAAAATCAGTGCGGGCTGCAGTTCGTATCAGTGTCAGCAGGTACTCTTGGGTGAGCCCATAGTATCCCTTGAAACATTGAATGCTGTATTCTCGTGCCTATCTGTCTCTGACTTTGGCATCTTTAGGAACCGGGTTCCTAAAGGCTAAGAGACCATAGAGTCTAAACTAAGCGTCTCTACATTCCCAACTATTCTCGTCCTTGATATCACCCTCTCCCTTGTAGACATTGCGTCTAGGCCAGCGACAATGCCAACGCTTATAATCTACACCGGCTTCCTTGGTCCCGTTGACATAGGCTGTACCAAGAATTGCGTCTGGGGCCTCACCTTGCTCGACCCAATTGACAATAGCCATGAGAACATTCTCCTTGGGATCCAGACTGGCCATGCTCTTAGCCTGATTGCCGATAAAAGTAGCCCCGGGCCCTCCGCTACAGTGAGCCATGCCTGAGATGCGGAAATAGCGGTAGAAGTCATCGAGCTCTGCCGGGCTCAAGTTCATTGTTCGTGACACGTGCTCATAGTATCTTGGCGAGTTGTCACTTGTAATGACTCCATCAACTAGGCCATGATAGTGAATGACTTTGCCTCCCCTCTTCTGGAACGCCGACAGATCACCCTCCCATGTCGCGATGTTGAAAGGGTTCTGGGTAGATGCCAGGTCGTAGTCATCGGGCTTGAGACTGAGAGGATCCCATTCAGAGTCGTTGAAAATGACGTACCGGAACCAGTCAGCAGAAAAGAAGGGCTGTCCTGTAAAGTACATGGCCGAGGCCCCTGTCAACTCGGCACCAGGCTGCAATCGGGGATGCACCAGGCTTCCATCCGCGGCCATCAATGGAGCATAAATTTTACGAACAGTCTCGACTTGCGTTGATGTGAGGCAGTTGCTTGTTTCGCCATCTTTGCAAAGAAGACCGCTAGGGTCGTAGTCACACAAATCTGGTGACTCAAGAATGCCGTCCTTTGCACCATCCAGATCATCACACTGATCTAGAATGTCCTGATGAATAGTGGGCCACATATCAACAGGAACGAAAGTTTCTGCGCCGGCCTCGCCCGTCAACGGGAGGAAATGACAGCTCCACGACGTGAGGTTGTTGAAAGAAAAAGCAGGAGCCCCAGCGACGACGCCGTCAAAGTCTTCTGGGAATGACTGAATCTCCTTCCATCCTTGGCGACCACCTGTGGAGCAGCCAAGGTAGTAGCTCTTTGTGTGTGGTTTGCCGTAAAAGGTCTTGCTGATATCTTTACCCAATACCACGCCCGTGTGAAGAGCTCTGTAGGCAAAATCCTCGATAACGTCGGGGTTGTTGAGAAAGGATGCGCCCGACTGGCCGTTGTGGCCGTTGTTGGTGGCAACTGCGGCAAAACCCAGGGATGATGCGTAGTCCAGATCTTCGTACTGGATGCATCCTCCGAGGCCGCCGTTGCCAGTGCTCAGAAACCGTCCAGTCCAGTTCTCCGGTAGCCAGGCCTCCATCTTGATTCCAGACCTTGTCGATGTGGCGACCTCTAGTGTGACGCGGCAAAGATCTGTCGTAACAATCTGGGAAGCGCGGCCGCAGCTTGGGTCCACATTAGGAAATGACAGAGTGGTGTTGGCTGCAACAAACTCTGATTTGGTCAGGTTTGCATTGGGGATTCTCAAAGATTTGGCCAGTTTTGAACATTGCTGTTGAAACTCGGTGGCCTGGACTGGCTGACCAAGACACGATAGTAGAAACAAAGCGCATATAGCGACAAGATAGGGGACTGCCATATTGAGCGAGATGTCGAATTGGCGTGTTGGAAGTAAAAGAGAAGGATGGACGAAGATGATGGGCTCTTTAATATTCTCGACAACTGGCCTACTAATCAACGTAATTCGGTCCGTCCGAAGACAATTAAACCCCTGCGACTCAGCGAATGGTGGATTAACCTGAGTTGTGCCATTTACGCATGAACATGACCCTATATCAGGTCAATACCAGCGAAAAACTCTCCGGGCTGATAGCCCAGAACAGTGTGACGTGGGGCTGGTCTTGAGGTGAATGCGCAAATCGGACACTGTAGTTAAAACCGAGCTCGGGTCAGCTACTGCCCAACTGCCTAATTCTTAAACGGAAAGGACCGTTTCAAGAAGCCTTTGCCGAGCCTAGCGTTTCAATGCCGGGATAAGGTTTCGCTGCGCCCGAATGGGTGGCTTCTCGTCATATCGGCATCTAGTAGCGGTAAAGTTGATCTGTTGCAGCTTCCCCTGAGTTGTCTGACGATGTATGGCGAGAGTTCAATCACGAAAGATCTTCCTAGTGTAACATGCCAATATACCTTTGTACTTGTTACTATCTACCTCAGTATTTGGCCCCCAACCGAGAGAGCAAAACTCCATCAAGTGTATCAACATATGACCATAAAATCTTAATTTTCCTATTCTCCACTACAAGCACAACGCCACCCTGGATGACGAGTTTCTGGTCTTGATTATCTGCTGTGCCCTACGCTCCTACCTCTCAGCGCCCCGTGGCTATGATATGGCACACGCTAGCTCCGCCTTGGCACGATGAGCGAAGCCGTTGAGCCGCTCGAGCAGAAAGAAGGACCGGTCTGGCGAGTAAGCAATGGTGGTTGTCGTGTGTAGTGCCGTCGAATTCGAACTGGACGATGTCGAGCACAAGGATATCTGGAATCGTGTTAAGGCGAGCCTCAGGATCGGTGTAGAAAGATGTCGCGTTGAATAGGTGAGACCATGACTCCCTTGGACTCGTAGTTCCTGACGGAAACATCGATGACGCTATCTGATATGACTATGTTGGCTTTACTGGCAGCAGCAACCTCCTTGAAATGCTATTTCTGAGACGACTTTGAAATGAACGAATGCTTGTCTCTTGTGTGTCGTTTCTTGATCATATAGCCCGCTTATCAGCGCCATGATAACCTCCATCACCACTATTCCCTCTGCTACGACGCTCCGCTTTACCCTAGAAGGCTGCAATCAGCAAAGCCGCGTGGGAAAAACTCTGGCTTAGAATCCATTGACCATGCTAGGTTGCGTTATTCTCGAGCTCTCGGCTGATGTCATGTGGTATATTGACATGTATTCCCCCTGGATTGCCACGCCGATTGGAGTGCAGCTCTCCAAGGACTCATCATCATGGATGTTTCGGCACCGATAGCGATGAGAACACCAGGTGGTCTCGTTGAATCAGGTGCTAGAGGTGAGGGTGAGGGAAGGCGAATACGAGCCAAACGATCCGCGTATAGTAGCTCTAAGCGCAAGTAACTTACCCCTTTTATCACCTGACTTGCAAACGCCGGCTAATCATTTACCCCAACTGCAAGCAGTTCGTCCGTTACCTCGGCCGAACAGAAGGGGCATGGATTACCCCGACATACAAGCGGCCTCTTAGTTACCCCGAGTCTAAACAAGACAACAAGGCCTTCTTTCCTCCGATTCTTTCTTTTTTTGTCATTGCTGTTAAAGATTACTCATACAGAGCTATTGTCCCTTTTAACGATTACTTACATAAAACTTGAGATCATGTATTTTATCTAGACTGACTGCCTCGTAATAATTGCTAATATCTCGTCTCTTTATTATCTTCGAATCCCCTGTCTTTCAGTTTTCAGTCACTTAGTCCGCTTTAACGTCATAATGGCGACTGTTATTCTCCAGTATCCTGTCGGTCACGACTTCGACATTGAATACTATGTAAAGACGCATATGCCGATCGCTGATAAGTAAGGCTCATCTCACCATTGCCCTACTCATGCAATGAAATGCGACTGAAACTTGTGACAGGGTCTGGGGGCCGGAGGGTCTTAAGAGCTGGGAGGTTATCAAGCTGGGAGGTGAAGGCCCATACCAGGTCTATACTGTCCTCAAATGGGAGAGTGCGGCTGCATTCCAGAAGGCTGCTGCATCGGAGGGAGCAAGGGTGGTTCAAGACGATGTAAAGAACTTTACCACGGCAGCGCCCGTACTGGTCTTTGGTGAGGCTGTTGGGGCGAACTAAGCAGCGAACACCTGCAGATTAAGACCTGGAGCAATTGGCCTGTCAATTCCAACACTATGGAGCAGAATCCGCGCTTCTGCAGATAATAGGCAGAACTTTTAAACCTGTTGATCGTGATATGATGCTCCACGAAGCCTCTGCTCGTTGGAGAAACAACCATGCGGTGATGGCTGTGCTCCATGTTGAAAAGATAGCAACAACAGATATATAGGCGTAGAGACAGCGCGTAGGAAACGCAGAAGACTGGCTGATAGAGCTACTTCAGGACACGGCGTTTTGTCAGGGACTCAATTACAGCTAATTACTACAAACACTAGTAGTGATTAGACCGCTTAGCTTTGAGACCAGAGCCAGTTCCCCTGGCAAAGAGTTTAATGCCGTGTTTGCAATAGGTAAAGAGCAGGGTAGCATGCCGCCGATAGATTATTCGTGTCTATGATGTCAATGAATCAAGATATTGCGCCTCTATGAATCTTCAGCGTCGTATGGCACACCCTTCGGCTGTGCCATGCATGTGACAGGTGTACGAGTGACCCCATTGCGGACATGTAGCGGAGTTTCAGCAAGTCCGCATTCCATAGCGTATGCGTTGGTAATCTTAGATCTGTGGCATATGGAGGCTGATGGTATCTTCCTACTCAGAATGTCAATCCGCTATCCATTTCTATCTGTGGTGGTGATATCTACGAATATTATACACTTCAACACCGGCGCTCGACTTACAACTTTGCTCAGACCTTGGAACGACCATGGCCCCCCTCGATAACCCCGCAGTCCCCAAGGGCTCTACTGTCCTTGTCACTGGAGCCAACGGCCTACTGGGTTCCCAAATTGTCGACCAGTTCCTCGAACACGGCTACAAAGTTCGGGGTACGGTTCGAGACACCGAGAAGAATGCCTGGCTTCAAGCCCTTTTCGATAGGAAGTACGGCAAGGGGAGCTTCGAACTTTTCAAAGTCGCCGATATGGTGGCCGAGGGCGCCTTTGACGAGGCCGTAAAAGGTACGCCGATAATCAAGGAGAGTAACTGGGGTCTTGGGTGTCGTGCCGACTATCTAACTACTGTGAAGGGATCTCCGTTGTCACGCACACTGCGACCATCACGGGCTTCTCCCCGGACCCCAACGACGTGATTCCCCAGACTATTGCCTTTGCCGAGAATGCCCTCAAGTCTGCTTATAAGGAAGCTTCGGTGAAGCGATTCGTTTTGACGTCGTCTTCATCGGCAGCTGTTCTCTCCATGCCAGGCGCCCCTGGTGTTGAGGTGCTGGAGGACACTTGGAATGAGTCTGCCGTTAAGGCCGCCTGGGCTGAGCCTCCCTACACTCCCGAGCGTGGCGGCGTTGTTTATGCCGCCAGCAAAACTGAGTCTGAGAAGGCTGTGTGGAAGTACTATAAGGAGAACCGAGATAAGCGCCCTGACCTAGTCGTCAACACGGGTGAGAGACTCAACAGTCTTTAGAAAGTGTACGACTACTGACATGCTTAGTTCTCCCTAATTTCAACTTCGAAAAGTCTCTCGATCCAGTCAACCAGGGATATCCCAGCAGTTCTGCCCTCCCCGTTGCGCTATGGCAGGGACAGGTGATCCCATTCCACCACATAATTGTGCCGCGTATGTATCTTTCCTTCCGCGTGAAGAGTGTGGTTGCTAAGTCATTCCCAGAATACTACATCAATGTTCAGGATACCGGTAGACTGCATGTCGCAGCCGCGGTCTTCGACCATATTAAGGATCGACGAATTTTTGGCTTTGCCGGCCGCTTCAACTGGGATGAAATCCTAGACATCCTCCGAAAGGCCGCGCCTAACAAGAAATTCCCCGCCAACTTCTCCTCTGGATCGGACGCTAACGAGATCGAGCCCCGTGCTGTGGCCGAGCAGCTGTTGCGAGATCTTGGGCGGCCAGGCTGGGTTAGCCTGGAAGAGACCATGCTTGAAAGCGTCTCAGATGTGATGGATGCTTGACCGGCTGTCCTGCCTCGCATTAGAGTAGTCCCGTAAGCAGAGAAACTCGGGACAATAGGGGTGAAGGCAACATGGTGCCAAAACACAAGTCTACCGTTGTCAATAAGATTGATTACTCAAAACTTCGATTATGCAATCGGTAGTCCTGGATGGTGACTAACGGAAACCATTATATATGATGTTCTTTAGTAGTCCACTGAAAACAGCTGCGATATTCCCCCATTCAACACGGGCGTTCCCATTGCTCGTAACGCTGACCTCCATCCTGGCCCAGCTTTCTGGTCCTTCTTCGCCTAATTGCACCATTGCTTCTCCCACATCCAGAAAGCTCACGAAGCTTTGTGACTTCTCCGTGCTCACTGCGTGTCCTCGCGGGACATCGTGAGAAATTGCGCCAGGTTTCATGAACACGGCATCGATCCAAGCATCTTGCGATCGTATATGCTTCTCTGCCGCCATCAGATCTTGGTAGATATTATACAGGCCCCAATACACCAGCCATCTGATGGGGAATGGTACGTCGTAAAAGAACTTGGGTGATGTCTCAGCGGAAGAAAGCACCACCAAGAACGGCAGTTTGGTAGAGAGATTTTCATGACGGAGTTGCGACAGAGCCTTGATGACACTTTGGGCCTGATCCTGCGCGATGCGGCAACCTTGGAATTCTTGGAAAGCCGCTACGGTAAGAAAAGCAGCATGGCAACCCTGCAAACATTTGCAGACGAGTTCATTGTTGGAAATATCCCCCTCGTAGATGGTGAGATTTGGCGAAGTAGCTATTGTGTAATCCAACCGTTCGAGCTTGGCCTTGGATCGTACAAGAACATTGACTCGGATGTCTGGCTTTGCACATAGAGCCTTCAATACAGAATGACCGACGTTGCCTGTACCACCGAGAAGGGCGTACGTAGTAGCCATTGGCCTTAGGATAGTGATGCTGGGCTGAAGTAGCAGCCCAAAATGAGGAGTGGTCTGGTTAATGGCTCAAAAAGAGGTAGTAAAGAACAAATCCGTAAAGTCGATGTACGATTCAGCCTGTTCAATAGTTTATTGGCTCCTCTTTATAATATAGAACTCCCATCCCTTTATCGTGGAGATATTCCTTAAACAGGAATGTGTTAGTCGGAGTCGGGCTGGTTTTGACCTCCGCCTCGGCTCTTTGGTCGGTGTGACGAGACCGACATGTACCCACAAGACTTATTAGGCGGCACTGAGATAAACTATTAATTTATTGACGCTTCTAGTGTAATGCGGTATCAACCATTCCCTGGGGCACTGTTCTGTATTGACCAAGCGGTAGCCCACTCCACTATGCCTAAGAGACCCTGTGATCATCACTCTTGGCGTTGACATCGTTATGAGCGGCAAGACGATCTCCGATCTGCCGTTTCATGTCGGCCTCGGAATCGAACTGACGCCGACCGGAGGTCCAAAAATGGCGCAGGATGTACCTGTGAGTCGGAATCACCTTAAAACCGACGCCGAGGTCCATGGAGATCGCAGTGTCGATCTTATTACTATTGCACCAATGTTGTTCCAAATCGCGCCGCATTATCTACTGTTCATCCATGCCAACTAGCTAAGTAATGAACTACGTTAGTGGCCAAAGATCAAACGGATACCTGCTATCAACCTTGCAAGCACATCTCGTTTCCTTCTTTTCCCAGGCCCAACTGAACCAGTTTGACTGGCGACAACGGGCTCGTTACGATCAACTTCAAGGCCTTGTCCAATCTTGTTACTTGAGACATTGGCCGCTGTTTGAAGGCCCAGGCTAGCCTCGTGTACTGTAATCTCTGATTCAGGAGTGCGGGGCTCTTGCACCGTGACTGATGGTATCTCCCCGTCAAAGGAAAACGTGGGAAGTCCCTTGAGAAAGTCTTCCCATTCAGACTCTTTTAATATAGGTGCGGTGGCCCAAGGTGCCGCCCGAGTCTGCTCGAGCATCATATCGAGCATCGGAAGCAATGCCTTCAAGGCTTCTGCGTGGCGTTTGTGTATCATGGAGATAGTAAACTTTTTGTGCTCCACGTACCAACTAGAATCCTGAAGTATGCAGACCGCCTCGAATAGGTCGAGAACCTCCTTAGAAACAAAATCTGATACCGCCGCGGCTTCATAAGCCATGCGATGACCGATGGCCTTGACGAGATTGGCGCATTGGGGGAGTAAGAGCTGATTGAATGCCTCACTGCGATTACTACCAGGGACAATCATGATCTTTTTAGAAGTTCGCGAGGCTTGTTTCCAAATAGATGCTTCGTGCTTGGCGAGAAGACTTTTCGGATTCCGAGGTTTAGGAAGTTCATATCGATTTAGTAATAGCTCTGAGACAAGACCTGGATTGTTTGTTAATGGGTTGACGGGAGATTCCAGATCTTCAAAACTTACGAATACAGAGAACCAACTTGTCACCTTCCGCAACTGAATTTCCTCGTATGCACATGGCTATCTCGATCATCTGGTTATGTGCGTACAGACCCTGCCAGCCACACCTTTCGATCATCTCATTGTACAACGTTTCACCCGCAGAAGATGCCGTCTGCTTGAAGACACATGCCAAGCCAGACTGAATCCGTGGATCTTGTCTGGCAAAAGACTGACAGATCTCCTGGCCAAAAGACTCAAGTACGGAGGCGAATGTTAGCGCTGTTAGTATTGGCGAATACTGTGTCGAGAAGCTGATGATGGGTACGCGCTGGGACGGATCCACGCCAGCAACGGTCCTACGTTGGCTGTATTTTCCCGCGATATATGCCATCAGCCGCAGTAGAGGTGTATGTGCTAGTGATAGGGACAAGGTGCCCACAGTCACGCGCCGAATGTGCCGGAAGAAATCCTTGCGAGGATCCTCAGAGCTACCAAGACCTCCCAAGAGTGCCCAGGGCTCAAGCCTTACGTGGTGAAATGTCGTAACCGCATGGTCAACGGGCTTAGGTCCTGGACGGGCCGGTAAAAGCCTGGACACGACGCCGGGAACCATGGTGCCTTCTGCCGTATTGATTCGAGCGACAAATGGCCGGATGCCACGTCGTTCCCCTTGCACAATGAGCTGGGCGAATACGACGGCGAAACGAGACATTTCGGCGTATGGAGTGGTCGGAGGCATGACTTTGGCGGCATTGGAGACAGGAGTGTGCAAATCGAAGGAGCCGTCCTGATTCAACGTAGCCGTTGTCTCAATGTTACGCGCATCGAGACCGTGCCCGAGCTCCGTGAGCATGAACTCCCCGACGGAATTGAATTGCTGTAGTTCGCTTAATATTAATTCCAGGGCGGGGTGAGTAATGGGGTATGAAGCGATAGTGCCCATGCAGAGATTCCAGTGTATCGTAAGAATAATGGACACAGCCGTATCAGCAGATATGACATCTATAATCGGTTAACTTGGCCATTGCAGTTTATCAAACTAGCGTATGCGTACAGTCAGAGTGAAACTTCCAGAACTTTGGGCTAAGCTCCATTATATCCTTGACCGTCATATTGACATGCTTAGCCAGTGCTGCAGCTCGAGCGTACGACATTCGTATCTGCTCAGCAACGGACATATTCCCCGAATAGGCTTGAGGTGCCCATACAGGTGTATCCGGTAATCCAACGGTGATTGGACTTGTCGCCATAATGTTCATTGTCTTGCCAGGGGAAAGAAATGGCTGTCGTCTTTTTTCAAAGCGTCCTATCGTCTTAGGAGACGGACGAAGTTTTAAGTAGAGCCATGCCGAGTGTGCGCAACCAGGTATGTAATATCTACGAATCTACCATTCGTGTAGACTGCCAGAGAGCTCAGGAGTTGAGAAGGTCTCATTGTTATTTGCCCGTAGGTCCGATTAGACGCGGATTAAAGTGTAAGAAAGAGGCCCAGACAGAGTAACAACATTGCACGGTGAAATAACGCCGAGACAATGCTTTAAGATAGAGGCTCACCGGGCCGAAGATAAGATATCACGGTGTTGTGGTGAAACAATACAGAGATCAGTCATATCACAACCTAACATGCGGACGGCACGGGAACGATAGAGATTGCATCAACACAGAGGCCACCGAGAATGTCGGTTGTGGTATGAGGAAAAATGGCTCGTGCGAATGCGACGGGTGTGGCTGTAGTTGCTAAGCTGGGAAATCAAGTGTGCCTTTTGAGTCTGTGTTTAGGCACATCTTGCTCCTAATCAGCACTCCACGGCCCAGCAGGCCAGAAATCATAACTCCCATCCCCTGTACCCTCTCCGGTAAACGGCATAAACATATGCATATTCATCTCATCCGTTTCCTCCATTTGTATGGCAGCAGCTGTCATCGTCCCGAGAGCTGCCCACTGATTCGAGATGGCTGGCAAAGGAGGCGTGGATAGAGGTGAATTGATTATTTGCCTTAGTTTAGTGATAAAGTTTGGTGTCTCAACACACTGTCCGGCGTCAGCCAGGGCGCTCTCTCGCTGGGTGTAGGCTCTAAGAGTGAATTGTGCCGAGACCACTGCGGCTTTCGATCTGGGTTGTTGCAGTAGGGTATCCCTGATGTATGCGGAAGTGAAGATTGTCCAACCGCGGTCAGTCAAGGAACTGAGGGGACGATGGTATAAAAATGTGGATAGCGAGGCTAGGAGGTCTAAGTTGAAGTGCAGACGGATATACCATGCAAAGCCCCATCGGTCCATTTGTTCGTAGGAGTCGCTCGCATTTTCGCAGCTGGATAGAATGAGTTTGAACAGGTTATCTCCAGGGGAGAAGACGTGAACACCCCAATCAGGCGATTCGCGCATGGGACGCATCATGTCGTGTAGGCGCTTGATGAGATGTGGACGAATTCCGAGGGCCGCCGCGTGAGCGTTGCTTGCCTTTGCGATGATGAAACGTTTCTCCATATCCAGGAGATCAGCATCCAGCTGGTCTATGAGGGTACGATTGTGTTCCACACTGGTTGGGGGTATCTCTTGGCCGAGGATACTTGCCTCGATGGCCTGTCGCGTCTCTTCATCGAGCAGATATGCGGCCACACGATGGATTATCATGACAAATGCCATCTCGGTTGGGCCATCTCTAGGCGTCAGCTCACCCGCGGCATCAGGAAACAAGTCTGCATCATTGAGGTTGAGGGGCTGGTTGGTGTCAAAGCGCTTGGGAATACAGCTGTATGCCAAACCGCAGTCAATGCCTAGTTTGATGTCATACATGACAATCTGCCACCAGATGCGACGACGCATTTCAGTTTCGAAGGGTGACAGATGTAGTCGTGCACCATCGCGATGGTAACCCATTGTCATAGCAATTCGTACCAATGAGCCTAGAAGGACCCATGCCGCGTGCTTGTTGCACTGACCCATGAGAATAATCTGAATGATCAGCAGGTTGCTCTTCATATGAAAAGGCCAAGAACTTACCGAGGTGTGTACCAGAGCTTGGAGGACAACCATGTTGTACCGCTTCAAGGCGTCAAAGCGAACGAGCACACCGCTCACGCTTTTCAACATATCTTGCAACGCACCCTCTCGCGTTTTGTCCTCGCCCAAGACGCCTGCGAGCTCATCGCTCCTCAGTGCGAGAATCGCCAAACCAAAGATACTATGCAGCAATGCCTGCTGGTCCAATGGAATTAGAGTAATGTCGGCGGTGGCAGATACGATCAAGGCCTGTACGGATGGCGCGTGGATGATTTTGATGAGTGGGTTAACGCGGTCGAGGAAAATTTGCCAGAGCTTGAAAATTGTGACAGGATCGAGTTGTGGGGTTTCAGGGTAACTGGGTGAGGAATACTCGGAGACGCTTTGGGGCGCGTCGTCTTCGTGTAAGAGAGCCTCTGGGTGATCCTCCTCGATGATCTTCTTCATCTTGTGGATCTGAAATCCTTATTAGTACGTGATGCCCATGCATGACGGAGAATGGATACCTCATCATTGAGAGTAACCCACAGCTCGCCATCAACCGGCCTCCTGGCCTGATTACCGGCAATCTCGTTCAAGCTGAGGGTATGATTGGTCGGGCTGTCCTTTGGGATGTCATCCTCTTGTTGCGAGGAACCCCCGTGACTGCTCCCAGCAACTGCGTATTGTTGCAATAATGCTTCGCATTTTGTGAGGCGTTCCTGGAGGTCATGGCTGGTGGACTTGACTCTGGGTCTTGCGGGCGCTGGTTTCGAGGGTACGCACGTAAAATTGGCCTGCCTTCTTAGCACCATTCACTTAGACTCATGAGGAATCGCAAGCAAACGCTCCTTGAGGCACCTCCAAAGAGAAACAGCCACGAATATGAAAGTGGTGAATACCTTTACACAGTGCGCACAAGGGATGGTCCTGTCGCAACGAATCTTCCTCCTCTTGCAGTTGACACAAGAAAGGGCTCGGCCGCTCGGCCTGCCGGACCCTCCGCCAGTGCCCCCTCGAATGGGACTTGGCACGGATGCAGTCGCCATAATGAAAGGGAGAGTGCACCGGGGAGCACGCAAAAACTAAGTTGACGTGGTATATAGAGCTCAATCGCGACAAACCAGCCCGGACTATAACCTGTCCGACAAGTCCGCACTTACCACGGACTCTCGGGGTGGGAGAGCCTGCGCTTTTTATTATCCCCTTCATTGTTATCAGAGAGGGGGAGAACATAAGCAGTTGGACTGCAAACGTGTCGTCTCTGTCAGCAAGGTGCAGATGAGGGTAACCGAATCGAGGGCCATGTTGCACCAAACTCCTAGGTGATCGACAATGGCATTTCCTAACTGGACGGCGTGCCGTTTCGCCATTTTTGGCATAGTACATTTCGCAAATGTACCATCCGTAACAGAGGAAAGCAGGAGAGAAACACAAGCTTATAAGTAGGACAAATTCTTCCATCTTGTGGAAAGAAATAACCACTAGAGACAAAGACGCAATATATTAGAGATTGCGATTCCCTGAATTTAAATTCGTCTCAAAAGAACCCATTCAACGAGGCAGTAGCTGGCAGTGAAGCTAATATACCTATAGCAAAGCATCCCAGATGACCCTCGGCAAATTCACAGAGGATGCATGTTAGCAGTCACTCTTCGATTAATTGAGGATTCAAAAATAAGACAATGTATCGCTTGTGTTGGATTTTCCTTGACAAGGCTAGCACTTTGAAGACGGACCGTGTTTACGATCTCTCGAGGATTCTGTGACGCCAGAAAACAGTGCCGGTGCCTGAACCGTGGTCTGCAGAATCTTGGTGCAAGTCATGCACAACGTAATGGAACGCGGCGCAGGCATCAAAGATATCGTGAATTGGGCCCATGCCGATGCTTGTTTCGCTTTTCAGATGATCTAATACAGGCATTAGCAGTGGGGTCTGATTGAGGGCTGCCAAGCATTCGGTGGAGGACAGACAGCCTTCGCTGTTAAGCGCGGAGTAACCCTGAAGCTCACAGTAACCCTTGGTATTACTCGTGAGTTCAATCAACAGCCCGTATGTTCGGCGTGTATCACAATATTAGAAAGTAACCACGCTGTGCCATATGCTTTTAGGTGAACTGGGAGCAGGCGGGAAGATCTGATAAGCATTACTTTCCGCCACCTCCTACCCACCCACTTACCCACCTAGCTTGTGCCCACCCTCAAGGTGGCGTTGGTTGGATGGAGGAAAGTGTGTGCTTTATATTCAACTTATATTTATATCATGCTTACCAGAGAAGAAGGCCATTTCTTCTCTATTCTTGCGTTAAGGGTTCATGTGTTGGATGGTCACCATATCTATGACACCGCTATCCATCCATTCCATCCTCTAAACATCGTGCTGTAGACCTGCACTGGAAGCATTTCTAGCATCTACAGCTATCATATCCCAATTCCCACCGTAATTGAACAGGGTTAGCGTAGGCAGCAAGGCAGATTTACAAGTTCGAAAGGCAAGCAAGTAGTCCCGAACCGTGGGACTTGTCAATGCCATCGGCGGTGGCACACCTCGGCCACTCGTGCACGCATACTAACCAGCCCTGCAACTGGTGGTGTAGTATCAAGGCTGTAGCGCTCGGGGCTGAATTTCTAGTGCTAAAGTTTAATTTTGAGTGTAAGGGTGGCAGGTCAGCTTACGACGCGGTTTGGTGTTTTTCATGGAGATCCATACAGAACTGACAGGTCCTTATCGAACAAAAAGTTGAAACAGTCGAAATTGACAGCTGCCGACAGATGATGGCCTACCCCATGGTCTAGCTGATATTGGGCTAGGGGCTGGCCATTTGAGTACTGGTGCGCTTTTAATGTCTGCCTGGTGAATACGAATATACTAAAACAACCCGTTTTTTTCGGCTGGCAGGTCTTTGATTGGGATGGAGTCTCCTGTTGAATTGCTCCGAGGCCCCGCCCCCTGGCCTTATGCAGCCTTTTGACTACGGAGGCGCCCGTCCTTCCTGTTAGAGACTCAGTCATGGACTTTCACGTAATGCCTCTAAAAATAGATGCTGTCATTGGCCCGTATTCAGCCATCCCTGCTAGAAATTTTAACACAGCCTCCTTCAGTGTTTGTCGAGAGGTAACCAACTGAAACAACACACAAGGGTTATCTGATCGCGGCGACTTCCTCTTGTAGTCTAAACCTACTAAGCTATGAAAGTTACAGAGAACAAGCCGTGAGGGAGCCAGCCGACGACAGAACTTCGGCCTCTTTGACTGTCTAATTGACAAGATATTGACCCGTAGATGGCCTCACTCTTTATTGTTTGTTATCTGCAGTGATGACCAGCCATCAGCCACAGCAGTAAAAAGCACAGTCATTAATACATGAAGGCATCAAAACCCAATATCGTAAAACACCGCACTGGTCGCACCCAGATGTTCGGTGCTTTGATCCCTAGCCAGGTGGGTCGTGCCAGCATTGATCGTGGGACACAATCAGAATTCACTGGTCTTCATCTGAGGCATTATGTGACAGTTCAAATTATCAACCCCACCACGAGGGGAGGGAGGCATTCGTCATCACATAAACGAGGATCAGATATGAGCTGAACTCATGAGTTAAGCTTTTCGTGGAACAGGCAGTAATGAATTGCTGTTGGAATTGCTGTTATAAAGTATGCTTCTGTTCGTGTGTATGTCGTGAGAAAATCCAATCAACAACCCGAAACAAAAAGTAACCACTATTCAGCAAGCATAGCACATTCAAATCATGGCTTCGTTCTACAAACAGTTCACAGACCTGTCTCCTTCTGAGGTTGTAGGCTGTCTTGCCCTATCCGCGATCCACATCATCATGGGATCCATCCTCTTTGACTTGGTTCACTGGACAGCTCATCGACCCGGTCCATCATCGAACCCCCTTCTCCGTGCTCTGAGACGGTTTCACTCCGCCCATCACCAGTTTTTCGACCGCCAACTGAACTTCAATGAATCCTTTTCTTCAAGAAACATTCTATATCACTTATCAATGGAGCTCCTATGCCAAGTGGTTGGCAGTTTGGCAAGTTGGCACTTGACTCGTGTCATGGCTCTGAGGAAAACATCGGTAGCAAGTCAAGACTTGACTTTCGTCTTGGTGTTTCTCATTGTGCGCTCATGTGTCGTTGCTTGGAACGAAGGGCGTGACTCGAACCACATCCCATACTCCCGATTGCCCAAAGACCCGCACTCGATTATCGTGGGACCTCAGTACCATGCCCTCCATCATATCGACCCTCAAGGTTACTTCGGATCCATGATCCGTCTTGTGGACTGGGTTTTCGGCACAGCCGTCACACTACGAGGCCGACGCATTGCCATTACAGGAGCACGGGGAGCGTTTGGGCAAGCTTTACTGAAGGAGTTGAGGCAAGAAAAAGGCACGACGATCCAGACATTGCAGTTCGGACGGGACTGGACTTTTGATGATTATAGCGGGCTAGAAGCGACGCTCCGAAACACCGATATTCTGGTTCTTGCCCACGGGTCAAAGGACAACAACGAAGCGTTCAAAGCCAACTGCGAAAGCGCGGTCGCTTTCATCGACACATTCATACGTACCCGGAAGCCACCGAAATCCCTGCTGCTCCCAGAGGTATGGTACGTCGGAAGCGAGGCCGAGCTCCACGGCGCATGGACGGAAGACATGCGTGCTTACACCGATTCTAAGCGTGCATTTGCCTCGTTTGCTAGAGCTTACTATGACGACAAACACTTCATTTACCGGCACATCGTCCCAGCGGCTTTCTCCTCGCGAATGGGCCCAGCGGTCGTCAGCGCGCGGTGGGCGGCGAAGGTGTCGCTGTGGTGGATTCGGCGTGGAGCCCGATATGTGCCTGTCACGTATACCGGCATGGCGGTTTTAAACTATTTCAAGTTCCAATACTGGGTTACTCCGAACAGGCCGTTAGTAGAGAAGAGGATGTGAGAGAAGATATTGACAGAATGACCTTGGCTTTGATAGGACTATTAAGCCACGGGGAATTCTAGTGCCAACGAAGTGGCATATGTTTTTGTATTTCTGCTGTCTATAGAAGACTCATACCTAGCTATATTATAAAACGTTATTCAACTTCTCAGGGGAGGCATTTAACTGTCTATACGAGAGAAACTCCTTCCAACTTCAACAGACAGCAGTCTCCCAATGCAATGACAAGAAAAACAATCCATCATTAGGCGCTCATGCGTTTAATGTACGTATTGCTGGTGTTACCCTTGGCAGGCTATGACGACCTTCCACAGCACACGGCTACTTAACACTTTTGCAGCAAGTCACTAGGGTAACCAACCAGCCAGCAAATATCTACCACACGTAACGGAAGTGAACATTTTCCTGGTCCGTCATGTCATTAAAGTCAGTGTCCATATGTACACGCTGATCGGCCTTGTCATCAATCTTATTGCGTCTGCGGTTTTCGTTCCAGCAGTACATCATGTACAAAGATATGGTGATGATGCTCAGGACATACGAAGTCAGCATGGCACCCATACCAAGGGAGTATAAAGGGGCCTGGTTGGCTTTAAAGAACTGTGGGCCGATGATGTTGCTGACGCAATAGGCAGCAAAGACAACTGCGTTCATGGTGACTTTCTTGGTGTGTCCAGCTGTATTCGCGCTGTTCATTCCCAACGAGACTGTTCCAGGGTTAGTTAAATGTCTGCTGCCAGGTAGATTGCCAGAACTTAGAATCCTCAAGCATTATGGGTTAAGCGCACCGATATAAGGGCCTAGATAAAAGTAGGACCAGTAGAGAGCCAACAGCCGGTTGACATAGGCATCGGTTGGCAGAGTGTAAAGAAAAACGGTGGCAATCAGGCCAACCACAAGACCGCCGATGACAAAAGCCCCGCGTAGTTGTAGGTTAGGGAAGCGTCTGATACAAAAGAAGACGCCGAAATTGCAGACATAGCTGCTCAAGGTCTGGATGACTCCAGTTGGCATCATGAGAAGGGTAGATCTTTGAGGTGAGTACCCAAGACCGTTGATAATCAGGGGAGAAAAGTTGGTAAGTCCGCCGTTGGGAATAGAAACCCAGATGTGAAAGAGGAACATGAGCCAGGTCTTGGGATCTTTCACCAACTCCCAGACATGGGCTCTGTTGAAAGTCTTGTTCTCGATTCCTAGTTGGTCGGCACGCATGCGTTCGACAGCGACATACTTTTCCCGTTGCGAGATGAACTTGGCCTTGACGGGGTTGTCGGGGAGAAAAATGCCGACGATGACGGCGTAAATGAGGGTAATAACGCCAGTGATCCAGAAGAAGCTTCGCCAGGCCCATTCAGAGTGGATGAAACCAACGGCCCAGCCAAGTGTTCCGGTGATGAGAGTCGCGAGCCCTGTCCGAGCATCGCATGAGTAAATCGTTCGATCCATCACCCTGCCAACCTACCAGTGTAAAAGAGACCAGCTCGAGCTGGCTGCTCCTCGCGCGTATACCACATGGTCATAATGAGGAAATTGCCTGGCGCAACAGGAGCCTCGAGGGCACCAAGTAGGATTCGCGTGATGACCATGGGGATGAAACTCTTGCTGAAGCCAGCACCGATGAGGACAAATCCCCAGGCTAGCATGGCACCAGATATGGATTTGGCAATGGGAAGACGCTGGAGAATCTGAGATGAGGGGAAGCACCAAAAGAGGTAGCCAAACTGGATGGAGTAGTCAGAAAGTCGTGCCTCACGTCTAGATATAGACTCACATAAAAAGAAGACCCAATCCAAGAGTACTCGTCGCCCTTCAAGTTGAGGTCTTGACGCATACCGTACAGAGCACCAGTGGACGGCGTTATCTTGTCCATTGCTGGCAGCGTAATGTTCAAAAAGAGGATGGGAATGAGGCGCCTGTCAATTTTCCATCGCAGCCTTGTTTCTTCCTCACGGTCAAAACCAGGCTCGTTGGCGAACTGCTCAGCCAGCTCAGCGGCGATGTCACGACCTCTAGGAGCCTGCTTGACATCCCGAACATCCCCGCTACCAACTGTGACGTTACTGGGGCTGGTGATCTGCTCCTTTTCGACCATTTTGGATCCTCTTGGGGGCGATTCTTGTCCTGGGCCCGTTGAGAATTGTATGATGTTGTTGGAGGTGCTTACTTGTTCTCTATCTGGGTGAGTAAAGTTGGCATGACTGACGGTACAGCTTGCCCAAGGGTGATTATATAGGTACAGCTAGATGTTGGCAACTTGCTCCCACAGATACGTAGCTAATTGCACAAGAGATGGTGAGTTGGACATCCATTGTCGGCTTCGGAGTCCGCTCTCCTAGTACGATTGATTAGAGAACGCGGGGAAGCGCTAGGTAAGTCTGGGAGATAAGATAGCGGTTAACGCTCAATTGTCCGCTGATAGCCAGCGGAGTAAACCCCGCCGCATGCGTCATGGGTAACCTGAGGAGATTCAATCGTGGAGGTGCCTCTGTGTTCGACCCTTATAGAGGGCGGAGTATGGTTGTGCCCTGTCTCCTAGGTAGAGATGGAGAGATTCGATCTACTTGCCGGATTTAATTACGCGTCACTATTTCAGCGTGTCGATTAAGAAATCTTGGATATGTAACTCGAATCAATTAACTAGGAGCCGGTTGATCGCGCTCGTGCACTCTCATAAGCTAAAGCTAACCTCTGAATCCCCTCTTCAATGTCAGCCTCCTCATGCCAAGCCCAACAAAGCCTCGCCCCTTGACCGAAGCCTTTCTTGCTTCTCTGTGCACTCCCAGCATCCCCAGCCACACACATCATATCACCATGCGCTATCCGTAGATTAAACTCCTGCAGGGCAATCTTTGCTACAGTCTCGGCTGGGGGTGAAGCAGCGGGGAAATCCAAGTACAGAAAGAAACCACCTGCCATGTCTCTACCGGTAGCCTCGAGGGACGACGTCCTGAATCCAAGGGGCACCAGATGGGCTTGGATAGCCTGCAAAATCGCACGATGACGGCGCTGATAGACAGGAATGAGGGTGAGCTGGATATGTTCTTCCAACTTGCCTGAGACCAGCATTTTCCCGACCAACGTGGACGACAGTTGACTTTGGCAGCCTCCAGACTTCACAGGCCCAGTCTTGCACAAGTCTTGAGCGATCAATGGCGGGGCCTCGACCCAGCCCACCCTCACACCGGGAGCCACGACCTTAGAGAACGATCCATTGCTCACGGCGTTGCCCCAGGCACTTCCGCCGGGCATGGCACGGTCCACGTCTACCAGCCGAGGCGGAGGATCAGATGGCTCTACACCGTCTGGGCTGTTCGGATGAGGCCAGCGGAGCCAGTCGTACACGTCGTCGGATATGACAAGAGCGTTGTATTCCCGGGCTAGGTGCACGACTTGCTCGCGGCGTCGAAGGGACATGACCTTGGCACTGGGGTTGCTGAAAGTTGAGACCATGTAGATGATGTGTCTGTAAAGCTTGGAGCTGCGCGCAAAGGCGGCAGCGTTTGTAGTCTTTCTCTGACGCAACTCGGCTTCAGCTTCCGCAAGTCTAGATCGGAGGAATCCGATGTCGAGGCCTTCTTCATCTTCCGGCACACCCCGCAAACGTCCTTCGAACCCAGCTTCCTGGAAGCTTGGACAGGCGAGGAAGTAGGTTGGCTCAATCATCCAGATGTACTGGGTGAAACTGGGGTCGGTGAATCTGGTCAACAGCATAGACAGGGCCCCAGAGGCGCCAGGAGTTATAAAGATGCGATCGGGTCGCACGTCGCCCGCCCGTGGTCTATAGAACCTAGTCAGCCATTCTGCGGTGGCGATGCGAACCACTTCATGGCCTGGGTCTGGGCCATAGACAAGCGTTTGGGCTGCGACTTTGGGGTTCAGAAGCGTCTCTTGAGCTGCCTCAGCCAAATGTGTTGTCGGGAACAAGGAAGGCGTGGGCCATCTGCACTATTCTGTTAGTTTCACTCTCTCTCGCAAGCCAGAAGACAACGTACCCAAGTTGAAGGTTGATGTGCTTATCGTATATCGTGTCAAGAGACCCCATATTGATAGATAGTAGTTGGTTGGTTTACAGTTGGCGGAGCGCTATCGCCCGAACAATAAAGAGGGGATCATCTGAGCAATGTGTTTATTATATGATTATGCATCCCCGTGCATTAGCATGGTGGTAGTGGGCGGGCGGGCCAAGTCCGATATTCGGTGTCGGACAAAAGTCCGACAGTCCCGCCCGTCATCTTTCACTCTCATCGCTCAACAGATAACAAGCGGAGGGGTAAGTACGAAGCGAGATAATACGCGAGATAAGAGCTGTGAGTAGATAGAAACATGTTTCTCACTCTTATCAGCGTATCGAGAACGAGGGCGTTTGCCGTAGAGAACGGGCCCTTGGGATGTTGAGGAGCATTCTTATTACTCCGTAGTTACTGCTTTAGCCGACGAATAACCAATTGGCATGCAGCAGGCTGAGGCCAGCAAGTGACATGCCTAGTGCCAGATAACCGTGAGCTGGGGTTGCTCCATTCAAATCTCTACTTCTTTCCCCTCTCCTCCCGGGTCTCGTGGAGCCAGAGCAGCAGACTGAGACTGATCCTTTACCCACCGTCGCTCCGTCCGCAATGGGCCCGCCGAACAGTAGCAGCCAGCCGGCAGCCACGTCGGTAACTCAGTCCGACACCCGTGTACTGCGCCGCATCGCCTGCGTCCGCTGCCGTCGTCGGAAGAAGCGCTGCGATCGCGCCGTGCCTGTCTGCAGCGAGTGCGACAGGACAGGCTCTGAGTGTGTGCAAGTCGGCGCAAGGACCTGCGGACCCATGGCCACGGTACCGACAGCCTATTTGCGTCAGCTGGAGTCGCAGATCACAGCCCTGCAGCAAACTAGCCGAGATTCATGTGCTGCTGTCGACGATGCTCCCGTTCAGCATGAGCACAGCAGCTACCCGTCACCCTTTGAGAACGGCTGCGAAGACGTCGCCAACTGGCCTGGCAGTAATGACAAGACCTCTGATGCCCACCAAGACGACTATGAGATGAGTACCATCATCCCGACTTCAACCAACAACCTCTCGGCCAGGTCGCCATCCATGGACCCTAATCCCAGGTTATCCACGGGCAACACCCATTCACCGCCACAGTCCCTCCACGACTTGCGCACCATGACTCCGCAGCATTGCAGCGGGACCTCCCCAGCTTCTCATTCTGCTGTGAGCGAGTCTCAGATCCCTCACGACCTGAACTCGATCGGCGAAGATTGGAGGGACCACTACGCCTACACCTACTTCCACCATGCACAACCTCAGTGGTCGTTTTTAGACGAGGAGACTTGGCGTGTGTGCTACAGAGACTGGACGACTGGGTCTCGCCGACTTGAAGAGGCACATCTCTTCATCTTGCAAATGGTGCTGGCCACCGGCGCCCTGCTCAGCAGCTCGTATCGGCAGGACTGTCCACACTTGACTCATGCCTCCCGGTTGTACGAGACTGCTATCCAAAGGCATATCGGGTCGATAATGCAAAATCCGTCCCCTTTAACACGGACACAGGCATCGCTGCTAATGCTGATCTACTCATGGCATGATCCAACTCACAATGTTGCTACTAGTTATATTATGCTGGTTTTGATGAATTGCGAGAGTTTGATAGACAAAATCTTGGAAGACGATAATGCGGGGGTAGGCAATTCAACAAACCGCTTGCTCCAGCGGCGGTGTGTCATGACTTGTCACATCGTGAATGAAATAATATCTTCAGCCTGGTCATATCCGCAGAGCTTCCTGTTTGAGGCACTAGACAACAAGGTAATTCATCACTCAACGGTCTGGGTCTTCTGGCCCAGTTATCCTATCAAAGCTTGGGTTTCAACTATAGCAAAAACACAAGACCGTCACTCAACCTGGTTTACCAGCTCTTTCAGATGGAAAAGGCGTACTGATTTGCCTAAAGATCTTTCAGTACACCTCGACCATGAAGTTTGAGCTAAACGGCTCAGGCTTCTACGAACGTCTCTTTCAACTCCGTGTCATCCAGTCCCGAATTCGACACACTGACACGAAGCTGAGGCGACTAGATCCGACGGACCCCTTCCGGGGCAGTTGTCAGGTTCGCCTTAAGGACGAGCTGCAAGCTTGGAAGGACAGTGTCCAGGCCTTCACAAGCTCGACCCCTCCTGACCATATTGTGTATCACGAACCGCAATCGCTACTCAAGTTGTACGACTACGGTCTGTCTATACTCGTCCAGGGAGATCTCTCGATAATGTGCGTTGAGGATGTCGCTCAATTGATCGAGTGTTGCAGTGAAGCCTGTCGCACGTTTCGGACGTCGCAGGAAACAAATCCACTCATGTACTGGACCTGGACTGCAGTAAGTTCCTGCTGGCTAGACGATGATGCCCCCTTTGAGACTAAACATACGCACAGCTCATGTATCAGTTCCGACTTGGGATAATGCTCCTTTATTGTTACTTCACCACTCCTCGGACGATTCAGACACCAGTCTTCTCATTGGAGACCACCCTCGATGGCATTGAAAGCTGCCGTCAGACTTTAACTGGCTTCTCGTCACGATGGCCAAAGTCAATGGTGTATCTACGTACATTCCAGTCCTTGGCAGGCAAGACATTCGAGGGCTCATATGCCGAGACAGTCGCCGATTCGACGCCCTTTGAGAGCTCTGCAGCCTTAACACACTGTCTTGCTTCAGGGTCCAGCAGAGATTGGATCACCTCCATGGAGACTCTGATCACGGAGCTTAAACTCCAGCATGTCCACCAAGCAGTCGTGAAGTTAATCCAAGACATGGTTCACAGGGCCTCGAGTGAGAACTTCAACATTGAGTCCATGGAGTTTGTACCAAACCTTGCATTAGGTAGTTTGGATCTGTTTAACTTTTGTGTTCCGACGTAGTCATGGCTTTTTGGTTGAGATAGTTTGATGCGGTTCCGGGCAGCCAAAAAGTGTCTTCGTTCCTTCACCGTTCAAGATAGGTCATTTACATGGTCGAGAAGCTGGGCAGAAGATATTTCACATCGACTATTTAAGATAGTCTGGGTACAAGATTCCACTCGACAACCCTCGCGCAATCCAGTTCCATGCTGAATGAAGAAACCTATTCAATATAGCATGTTCTAGTCCTTTCGTTAGTGGCGCTCTAGATGCGGTTCATGTTTTACTTACGAAGCTGATCTCGTACAGGTCGATCTTGGACAATCCATCTTCCTGCGTGTAGCTCTGCTCGGCAGTCCAGGTACCCTTCTGCTCCTTGTTGCCAGTGCGCTGATATGTTGTAACGCCCTCAATCTTCAGAGTCAAAGGGGTTTGGTTGACGACAGAAACCTTCTTCACGTCGTGCACTCGGGACTCGGTATTCTGCCAGCTGCCCTCCATGTATTCTACCAGAGCTGGAAGCAGCCATTGTAATCAGATACTGACGTTCAAGTGACAGTTCCCGCAATTAGCAGTGGCCTACCTGGTATACCAACGGGCTGCAGGTCGCCCTTGACAAGCTTGCCGCCCTTGCTGAAGTAGCTCGCCCACTCGGTGCATTTATCCCTCTTATCGGCGAAATCATAAAGTTCGTCCACGCCCTTCTTAATATCGGCCGGAATGGAAGGATCAACAGTGTAATCGAGAATAGCCATTGTAACGTGATTGGTGTGAATGTGATGTGTAGAAAAAGAAGAAAGGTTGAAAATTTGAGGGAAGATGAGCAAGACAGTCTGATGGATCAAGGTTGACTTGGTGTAGTTCGAATAAATAACTGAGGACCTTTCTGGAGCTGGTTTATATATCAATATTGTATCGGAGAACGAGCAACTCTGATGTTAGTGAGGGCGCACAAAGTCCGTCCTAGACTGTTCCCGGCTCCGAGTCAGATGTGGCGGACCATTTCTCCGCCCGCTTCGGACACGGCAGGGCGGACATTTGTGCGATCTGACTACAAGGCGGATAGCACCAGGTCAAGGTAAAGCTTATAGCGGGGTAGATTAAAAAGATATGAGGTTGCAGCTCATGCGGATCCGGACTCGCTTTGGTAGCACAAAGAGGAAATCGAGGGTTCGATATATCTAGGCCTGATCGTCCCTCCTCCAAAGACTCCTTTGTCTTGCATCACAACACCCTCTTCTATTTTGCCAATCATGTCTCAACCAAATCGCATCGGAGACGATCTCAAGATCGACGGCATGCAGAAGCACAACCTGGAAGCTGGCTCCATCAAAGTTGTCAAGTCGCAAATTGAGCTTCCTGATGAGCCTGCCGCGGCATTTCTAACGGAGCACGAGCACCAATGGGGCAACTATGACCCCCAGGAAGCGAGAAAGGTCCTTCGCAAGATTGACTTCAGGTTGATGCCGTTGATTATCGGCACAATCACCATTGCTGCTGTTGATGTAAGTTGTGGAACCCGCAATGTGTCACGTAGCTGATGGATGAGAAGAAAATCATTATCTCTAACGCTGCCTTGTATGGTATGTCGAGGGACACACACCTTGTGGGACAACAGTACAGCTGGGGTAGGGATTTTCGCCTCGACTTCTTTGACACGGCTGATACTAACCTCGTCATGTCTAGTCGGCTCCATCTTCTACTTTGGCTGGCTCGTTGCTGAATACCCCGCAACTCTGCTATTGCAGAAGATGCCTGTCGGCAAGACTATTGGTGTTGCTGTGATTGGATGGGGAGCAATGGTCATGTGCCTTGCTGCTACTAAGAATGCTGCCGGCTTGATGGTGATTCGCTTCATTATGGGTATACTTGAAGCTCCCCTCTTCCCTGCCGTCACTATACTCAACACCATGTGGTACAAGAAGTCTGAACAGCCTGTGCGCATGGCCATCACCTTTACCGCTTTCTCGAGCGTAAGAAGCCCACCTCTCGGCCGGCCAGATTATTGCTGTTGCTGATACCATTCTAGTTGGTCACCGGGATCGTCTCCTACGGCATCGGTCACACCAAAACCGGCATTGCTTCTTGGCGTTTGCTTTTCCTCGTCATTGGAGGCTTCACCTTACTTTGGGGCGGTATTCTGACCCTCTGGCTTCCCGGCTCCCCACTCAAGGACAATTTTGTAAAAGGCAAGGAAAAGTATATTGCTCTTGACCGTGTTCGTGATAATATGACTGGTATCGAGAATAAGGTAAGTTCTTCTAAATACGAGATCAAGAGGTACCCGTTATGTATTAATGCATCAGTAGGAGTTCAAATGGTATCAGGTCCGTGAGGCCTTTACTGACTACAAAACCTACCTACTCTTCATCTTCTTTCTCTCTATGAACGTTCCCACTGGCGGCCTGGTTACCTTCGCTGCTCAGATTGTATCAGGTTTAGGCTATGGCAAGCTGGAGACAACTCTCCTTGGGATGCCTACTGGAATGATACAGAGTTTGGCCGGCTTCATGGTTGCCATTCCTCAACAATGGCTTCACAACAAGAGGTGTTATACAGCGGCGGCCTGCTGCTTGGTGCCTCTGGCATGCTCCATCTTAATCAGAGGCAAGACAAAGATTTTACTACAACTAGTGTGCATCAAGATAACAATAGTCTAGAGCTCCCTGCTTCGAATAAGGTCAGTCGGCTTCTGGCTTACTATTTCTTCTACTTCTTCTGGGGTCCATATGCGACTGGTAAGTTTACATGGGCCATCATTCAGCCCCATTAGCTTGCTAACAAAGGCCTAGCGCTCACTTTGCCAATGGGCAATGTCTCCGGGCATACCAAGAGGCTCACTGTGAATGCCACTATCTTCTTAGCTTATTGTATTGCCAACATCATTGGGCCTCAGATCTTCATCACTCGTGAAGCTCCTCACTACACGACTGGATATAACGCCATTTTGGGGTTTGAGGTGACAGCTATATGTGCACTTCTCACCTACGCTGGCGGGTGTATAATTGAGAATAAGAAGCGGGATAGGAGTGAGGGAATGGATGTGATGATGAATGTGGAGGAACAGCTGGGAGACCTGACGGATTATGAGAAGAAGGGCTTTCGATATATTTACTAGTATCATTTCCTATGACTTAACCTAACTACAGGTAGACGCTCGTCACATGCTTAGTGTAAACTTGCCCAATGCCATCTCTCCTTCGTCGATAAACCAGTTACCTTGTCCCCAATCTTGACTCGTTCCGTTCGCAAACGAGCCATGAATCACAGTGCCGTTTGGTCCAAGCCCAAAGACATATACATTACTGGCATTTCCGAGAGTCAAAACCAGCGGGGCACTTTCGAAATGCCCCCCCAGATCCTCCCAGTCTCCCGCCCAGCTCTTTCCGATCCTTGACTGGTGCTTGAGACGCCCGTCGATACCCACTGCGAGGACGTCGAGCCGTAACTTGCTCGTGGCAAATGCGAACGGCGCGGATGTGAAGTTGCCCCCCAGGTTCTCAGGGTCGGTATACTCTGGGGGCAGGTTGGTCAGGTTGGTGCCATGGCGAACACTGGCCGAGGCTGGCCTCTCAGTTGGCAGCCAAGCATTGTGCCACATTGCACCGTTCCTGTCGATGCCGAAATACTCAATCTGATCGTTAGCCACGGCGGCGATCCCTGGATCTCCCTTGAAGGAACCCCAGCCCCCTTCCCAATCCAGCCAACCCGTTGTGTTGTATCGCTTGTAGATCATCGAGTGGTTGGAACTCCGCTGAGCCCCACCAGTCTGGCCTTCCAAAACGCCGTATCCAACCATATCTACCCGGTCGAGGGCTCCAGAGGCTAAGGCAGGCGTATTGAACAGCCAATCGCCGAGACCTTGCCATACCGAATCTTTCGGGCCCCAATGCCCCTTGTAGTATTTCAGTTGCGGACGATGGTCTGCGTCAACGCAGACGAGACTCAGCTTATCAACACCGAAGCTGGTAGCTGAGGGCTGTGAGGAGCAACTACCATAAAGTGTTGACCATTCGCTTGCCCACTTGCCCTCCTGAAAGGTCTTGAACCGGACCTCTTGGGATTCGTCAACCGCAAAGACATCTATCCTGCCCTTGCGGATTGACAAGGATGTAGGTGGGCTGACGAAGGCACCGCCGAGGCTAGTCCATCTTGTGATCCATCCTTGCTCATCGGCCTGACGGTACCAGATGGCCTGATCAGCTCCACGTCCAAAAAGAAAAGTGGTTGGAGGGTTTCCAAAAGAAGTAGCACTCAACATTTGAGGGCACATGGAGCTCAGACATGCTGACGGCGGAAGAGACTCGGAAACGACGGTGGGGGTCCCGAAGGCGAAGGTCGAGGTTGCCGTAGGAGGGGAAGAAATAGCAGGAGTCGGCTCCGGCTTGCTAGAGGTAGGCATGTGAGTTTCGACTTCGACGTTAGACGCGAGCCGGAGACATACGTAGACTCACTACCGCGACTCTTGGATAACACGAGACCAACCGAGGTTCCCACGGCAACACAAAGTGTGAACCCCAGGAAAACCAGGAGCCATTTCCAGCGCCTCCACCACGGAGGTTTGGGATCGAGGTGGCGCCCTTTATAGTTATTGATATGCTCAGAGGCGCTCGAGCTATGAGAAGCAGGGCTGTAATGTTCTATCCCATTGTAGTCAACTTGCAGACCACCGTAGGTTTCGTCTGGGACAACCTCTGGCAAATCTGCTGAATTTGGTCGTGCAGGCATCGTGAAGGTTGCCGCAATTGATGTGTTCGGGTTTGAACAGCGCCGATGAGGCGAGGCAGAGGCCATAATATGTGTTTCATCCACACGCGGTTCTATAGTTATGCTTCAATCATATCAACCTGGCGCCAGAGAAAGCTACCCTGGAGGCGCTAAACGGTTAGTGCTGGTTGGGTTCTAAAATTATGGCTATGCTTGGCGTTGAGGAACGGTTCCAATCAAGTCGTGCGGCCTGGCGTACGGGTCGCGTCAGTGGCTGTGCTTGAATGAAATGTGGCACGAATTCGCGATAAGATAACCACGCTGTGGCGCTGAGAAAGCCTCGCGTCTCACTCTTTCATCAACACAATTCGACCCGCTAAGGCACCGTAACACGACGAAATCAATTCAAACTTCGATGGCGAGTTTATGACACTATAGTAGCCGGCCAAAGCTAGGGGCATCTGGGAATTCTGCCGCGATGAACTCGCCGCCCAACTCCGCCCCCGCAACTTGAACGATGTCAATCGCGCGTCAACGAGCCTGAACAATGGGAGCGTGAAGCCAGACACTACAAGGATGCAGTGGTTGAGAAGCTTTCGAACAATCAGGCAGTCACGCCGATAAGTGGGCAAGGGCAAAGTAATAAGTCACAAAGGTGGGAAGAAAGAGAGCGCAGGTGACTACTGACACCAAGAAAGATTCCGCATCTAAGGAACGTCTTGGCTTCTCTCCTAACCTCGGCTGTATCGTAGAAAGAGTCCTGACATTTGATAGTCGTCGACGAAATCAGTTACGATCTAGAAGAGTCCCGTTGGGCGTATTATTATCCCGACCACTCCTCTCTGAACCTTGGTAAGCTCATATTATCCGGTCGGGCCAAGGCTTAGTTACCCCTCCCGAATTTCTCTCTGCGGGACCTATTTACTGCTGCACATAACGCCAACCCTCCAAAAAGGGCTATACGTAATCGGCCTATACTCCCCTTCGAGATGGATGTTACCCTTGCTTTTGACTTTGTCTCTCCGGAACGTGTGCCTCCTTTACAGTTGGTGCCTTATCCACGCGACCACCCTCTCTCAATCTCATCGGGTGACGATACCTCGGGCCCACTCAAAGGAGATTCTGATCCGCACTCACGGACACATGACTACCGGGATGACTTCCTAAATGGTTCTCAAGCCGAGACAGAGATCACTTACACCGCCGATCGGCCCCCACGTATAGTTAACCATATAACTGCAACCGAATGTCGCTGGACCGAGTGGTCCGGCGCTTTCATCTCTAGCACCTCCCTTGGTGAGAAGACTAGTCGCCTTGAATTACGATACTCTGGCGATAGAAGAACCAACTATGGGGATCCGGAGCCTGATTTGCGGCTTGCTCTATCTGACGGGAGTAGGGTTGGCAACTCCCTCACAGAAAAGAGCTGATACAGCGGATGGATACTATGTCACACCTTATTATCCTGCCCCCTTCGGCGGTTGGGTAGGCGAGTGGGCAAAGAGCTACGAAAAGGCCAAGAAGCTCGTCGACTCAATGACCCTGGCTGAGAAGACAAACATCACCGCCGGAAGTGGCTTGTTCATGGGTATGGACCCTCTCCTTGACGTGACCTGATTCTCCAATTAACTAAAATGCAGGGTATGTTTGAACATTTACAAGTTGAAAGACCCCATACTGACTGGGCAAGACCATGCAATGGAAACACAGGTTCTGCTGATCGAGTTGGGTTTCCACAACTCTGTCTCAACGATGCCGCTAATGGCATCCGCCTTACTGACAATGTAACCGTATTCCCTGACGGGATAACTGCTGGCGCAACCTTTGACAAGAAATTGCTGTATGAGCGTGGTGCCGCCATCGGGAAGGAAGCTCGCGGGAAAGGCGTCAACATCTGGCTAGGTCCCTCAGTCGGTCCTATCGGCCGGAAGCCGAAAGGTGGTCGGAACTGGGAAGGTTTTGGAGCAGACCCTGCGCTGCAGGCTATCGGTGCCCGTGAAACGATCAAGGGTGTCCAAGGACAAGGTGTAATTGCTACTATCAAGCACCTCATCGGAAACGAGCAGGAGATGTATCGTCGGCAGACGACCGATTTCGTCTCTCCAGCATACTCGGCAAACATTGGTATGTTGCACACTATTATTACTGACACAAGTACTCATGCAAAGTCTCAGATGATCGAACCCTTCATGAAGTTTATCTTTGGCCTTTTGCTGAGGCTGTCCGCGCTGGCGTCGGCGCTGCAATGACAGCATACAATCGAGTAAGTTTCTCCATCTCGAGAATTGGTTCATGTGTGGCTCACAAACCAACTTCAAGGTCAACGGCACCATATCCAGCGAGCACTCGTACCTGATCAATGCCCTTCTGAAAGATGAACTGGGCTTTCAAGGCTTCGTCATGACCGACTGGCTGTCCCAAATTACCGGCGTCCACTCAGCGCTCGCAGGCATGGACATGAGCATGCCCGGCGATCCCATAATTCCCCTGCTTGGAAACTCTTTGTGGATGTACGAGCTCACCCGGGCGACCCTCAATGGTTCAGTTCCCATGAGTAGACTAAACGACATGGCGACTCGCATCGTCGCAGCCTGGTATCAGTTTGGACAAGACGACAGTTTCCCAAAGGTCAACTTTGATACCAACACAAAGGCTGCTGTTGGCCCGCTTTATCCTGGAGCTTGGCCAAACTCCCCCAGCGGGGTGGTCAATCAATATGTCCAGGTTCAGGAAGACCATGACGTGATCGCAAGGGAGATTGCCCAGGACGCCATCACCCTTCTCAAGAACGAGGATAAGCTACTACCTCTCTCTACCAGCAGCCCATTGAAGATCTTTGGCACCGGAGCTCAGGCTAACCCCGATGGCCCGAACGCCTGTGTCGACCGCAGCTGCAACAAGGGCACATTGGGCCAAGGTTGGGGATCCGGCACCGTCGATTACATGTATCTCGACGACCCCATTGGTGCAATCAAGGAGGAAGCCAAGAATGTCACCTTCTATAATACTGACAAGTTTCCATCGGTCCCAAATCCTACCGACAAGGATGTCGCCGTCGTCTTCATTACATCTGACTCCGGCGAGAACCAGTACGAGGTTGAAGGAAACCATGGCGACCGGGATGCGTCGCGTCTGAATCCATGGCACGGCGGAAACGACCTGGTCAAGGCTGCGGCAGCCAAGTACAAGAATGTTGTCGTCGTGGCACACACCGTTGGTCCCCTGGTCCTTGAGGAATGGATCGATCTTCCATCCGTCAAGTCGGTTCTTCTTGCACATCTGCCAGGCCAGGAAGCAGGAAAGTCTCTTGCCAACGTTCTCTTTGGACATGTCTCCCCGAGTGGACACTTGCCATATAGCATCACTTATGCCGAAGACGACATGCCAGCCAGCGTCGTGAAACTGATCGACTCTGGCTTTAGGGACCCACCGCAGGATACTTATTCGGAGGGTCTATACATCGACTATCGTTGGCTTAACAAGGAAAAGATTCGTCCTCGTTATGCCTTTGGCCACGGACTCAGCTACACCAGCTTCTCATACACCAAAGCCACCATTGATAAGGTCACTCAACTATCCAAGTACCCGCCAACCCGTCCTGCAAAAGGAAAGATGTTGGACTACTCACAAGATATCCCCGATTACCGAGAAGCTATTAAGCCAAGTAGTTTCAAAACTGTCTGGCGCTACCTCTACTCTTGGCTTTCCGAGTCAGACGCCAAAAAGGCAGCTGAGAGAGCCACGACAACCAAGTTCAACTACCCCGACGGCTACACGGACGTGCAAAAGACTGCATCTCCCCGTTCAGGCGGCGCTGAAGGCGGCAACCCTGCTCTCTGGGATGAAGCATACCGCCTCTCTGTCGTCGTCACCAATGAGGGTTCAGACTTTGCTGGCAAGGCATCACTGCAGGCCTATGTCCAATTTCCGAATGGAATTTCGTATGATACACCTGTAATCCAGCTACGAGACTTTGAGAAGACGAGGGAGCTTGCACCGGGGGAGAGCCAAAAGTTGGAGGTTGTGCTGATGAGGAAGGATGTGAGTATTTGGGATGCCGAGACCCAGGACTGGGTTATACCCAAGGTCGATGGAGAATATAGAATCTGGCTAGGAGGTTCAAGCGATAAATTAGGGGTTGTTTGCTTCGCGGATAGATTAACTTGCGAGGAGAGCGCTAGTGGGCCTTTGTCTTATGAGAACTGATATCGGTGGTCTATTCAGGGTCAGGGTTAGCCTTGATGTGCACCGCTGGCAGCGGTGGGGGTGGGCGACGAAGGCGATAGCCGACTTTGACCGAATGGAATATTTCTTTTCCTTGCTTCCAGCAAGTAGAGCTGTGTCACTCTCCCTAGCCACGAACTGGACCTCGCGAAATTCTGAGTCATGATGAGGAAATTGCCCGGCGCAACAGGAGTCTCGAGGGCACCAAGTGGAATTCACGTCAGCTTACTTTGCCAATGGGCAATGTCTTCGAGCATACCAAGAGGGTTACTGTGAATGCCACTATCTTCTTATCCTAGCTATTAAGCGAGATAGTTCGTACATCGACATTGTCAAAAAGGGGGAAGCTCCGTTTACAGTATTGGAAGTACCCAATACCGACCCTTCTATATGTCTCTTCAGCCTTAAGGGTCTTATGTAAGAGCAAAAACCAGCGTCGCCTTCCACCTGTGGAAGAATCCACCAACTCGCCAACACTGAGACAGAAGTACATTTTTTGTGGCTCCTGAGTATCTCGGGGAGAGCAAATTGGACCAGTTGGAGCTTCATCCCTATGATCATGTTCACGAATAAGAACTGGCAGAGACACAGCCGTTCCCTTATCAAACAAGGCTTCATACCAGCGCGGCTCCTCTCCAGTCCTTTCGATTGCTTTGCACCCACGGACGAACGTCAGTGGCTGTTCTTGGGCGCGTGCTGGACAGCCTCCGCAGTCCATTTATGTCTTTGAAGAGGAATATGGATCGACAGCTAGATCAACTTGGACGAGGGCACTATCAAGGAGAATTACCCTGGCGGTAACTCGGCCCGTGGGATGAGATCGAGAAGCGGTACAGCGGGCATACCTAATTGCAACGTGGGATTCGAATATGAATTGGTACCGGTCACGGAAGTATTTGATGCTTCCGTTAAGTGACGCCTACGACCACGTAGGCGCAATGTATGTCGACCGCGGCCGGGAAGCCCGGACACTGGACACATACCATAGGAGGCCTTCCACTAGGTCTTCGTCCCACAGCCCCACAAGGTATGACTCTGAGCCGAGACCTCTCTCGTCCAGCACGAAGCTTGACAGGGAGAGTATGAACCGTAAGTGAGCGATCACAACAACCATGCTCAAAATCTAAGCTGATAGGGTGGATGAGGAGGGTTGCACCGCTCGGAAGCAAGGCACACTAAGGAGGACGCGCGTACATGAGATTAAGGCAGACAAGAATGTTCTTTCTTATGATCAATCCAGTTTCCTGCAGCCCCAAGCACCGTCGTTCCATTTCCTGAACCAACACTAAGACGTATGTGTATGTAATTCACTCTGGCACTGCCATGCATCATCTAGATGATTTCTCGGGATATCCCTGGGAAACCGGTGGCGCAAATGCTTGATAGAAAGGACACGGTTATGTGGCTGAGGGGTTTAAGAGGTTCGAGTTATTGTTAATAGCAAAGGTTGCACAAAAGTTGCGTAATATCATACCTCTGCAAGTATCTAGAAGTTTGACCTAAACACAGCATAAACGACATGACATTAGCGTCAACCATCACACGCTCAGGGATAAATCATACTGGTTATGTATTGATGCGTCTACCTAGAGCTGCGTTGCCACAACCATCTGAAGAGCACTTGTGTACTCTCTAATGCTCTATTTCTCATTCGGCCATTCCGGCTGAAGTCTCACCATCGCACCAGCAAGTAAATGTTGCACATAACTGGCTGGCATCGTTGCAAATTAGCAGCTAGTAGTGGAACAGGTACTGCAGTTAGTTAGGTTTCATGAACTAACCATGACACTGCCATTAGTACGGGCTCAAAAGGAACATTACAACCGAAGTATCTGCCGCTTCAAGGGTCGAATTACTCGTTTGAACTCTTTTGGTTTTGGCATTCCGGCCCGGGCTATTCGGGTTAGCGGAAAGTCTGCATCTGCTGTTGGCAGGCCTCCTACGCTGGTCCGTTGTGTAAGCTTGGCATTTTACGATGGTAACCGTAGCATTTACACCCTGGCCGCGATGACGTTGGCAAGGTGGCTGCGGGCCGGCGGCAGATCGACTCACCGCAGTTTTGGTTCGTTGCTAGGGCCAGCAACTTTAAATTTTCAAGGGACGGGGAGCCGGGCTTCAGCGAGTGTAACACTCGAAACCTTGGACCTGATGGAGATCGTCTCATCGAGTTCACGATCACCAGCTCAAAACAGGATCAAAAGTTCCTACACCACGGCATTCTGCGCATTTAACCACCGTGTTTATCCTCGACATCTCAAGCACGGTACCGGGAGATGGGCGGATACTCTGGACAATGAGGCCCCTGAATACCTCAAGAACGCTCAGGAACCCCTCGCCAATGACGACTTTGAGGCGATCGACAACGTTTCTTCCAGCGCTACTTATCCATTGTCTTTGTAACAAAGCGTAACCAATTAAGCCTTCCAAAGTAACTTCTGCTATATTTCTACTAGGCCAAAAGTTAAGAAACATCTTGAGAGTACAGTGGGCTTGTAGTAGGACTGTAGGTAGATCCGCGCGCAACGACTTCGTTGGTGTCCGGCCCGTGTGTAAGGAGCCACAGCGTGATCAAGAGCCAAGAACCCTAATGGCTCCAAGTGATAACATAGTTCAAACCGATCAACGCGCTTTCAAACTACCTCCTGGTCAACCTTTCGGCCTTCAGGCGCTTGATAAATCTGCCCACGATGTACGCCCAGGGCCAGGGTTCCAGTATCGTAGTCTAGCCCTTGCCATCTATTATATGCTCCGCCTCAAAACGACCGCACCAGGTAAAGCCATTTTTTGCTCACTAGGGGTCACAATCATTGGCCAAGATCACGAGCCATAAGGACTGTTGACGAGGCGCTGTTCGACGTCCGGACCAGGGTCATTAGCCCTGATCTGAGAGCTTTGTCAGGCCAGAGAGCACAACGAAGCGGTCCATTGGGAATCAAGCCATCGTGCCACTAAACGCCCAATCCCTTTCCACAGATCTCAGCTCGAACTGTAATAGGCTCAGCAGGGTCGATTGTGTTCTGTGCCGAGAATTTCCAATCAATTTGTCACATGCGGAGCTGAAGATTTCACGTCAAGGTGATACTGATGGATAACTTTGTTATCTAACTGAAGCTAGTGCATCCATCCCCTCACAATATCTATCTACTAAAGATCATTCCGCCCCTCGTTTGTCAACCAACATCCCCATACCCCGCACACACGTCGGTCTTAGCCGAGAGATACTGCATCAACATATTTCCGCCCATCATGGTCCCTCCAAGACTCCGAGGATGCTGCGATAGCTGTACCAGGAGTAAGCTCAAGTGCAGCGGTGAAAGACCTTCGTGCCAAAGATGTCAGCTACGGGGCCAAGACTGCATATACAGCAGAGCTCGGCGTGCTGGGCGTCCACCCGTCAAGCAGAACAAGTCACATCATCCATCGAACACAGTCTCTATTGGTCAAGAGCCACCAATGACTGTAACCAGCCCTGGAAATCATCCGGTCAATATTTGTTCAGCTAGTGAACAACCTCTCTCCCCCATTCAGGAGCCCGCCCTCCCTTCGCCAGACTCTCACAATACCGCTTCGTCAATACAAGATGGCTGGAATCAAGAGTCGGTGGCCCCCAGTCTGGAATTTTGCCAGACTTCAAACATTCCCGACCTCGACGACATGATGCTGCACGATCTACTATGGACTAACACACAAGGGTTTAATTCGGAGCCCTCTGGAAACGTGGGACTGAACTGGAACCGAGAAAACACTCCTCCCAACCGAGTCCTACCAGCCGCTGATCTACAACATGGGATGTCTACCAACTGGCCAGTCAGCAAGGCTTCAGCAAACCCTGCAGGGCGGTTCTCTGATACGGTTCGAAAGACAATCCATTCCAGGTCTGCTTCCACACAAACCCAGGCTGAAATAAACGCAATCATTGCCAGTATCACAGAGATTGTCGAGAAATCAACGATATCGCATCATATCCGAGAAGAATTATGCACAAGCTCATGGCCACAGCTACTGAGCAAGGCCCAACTGCTCATGTCTATCACCGGCGTTCAGGGATTCGAGAGCCCAGCCTCTCTCCGTCTGGATGCAGTTTTACACGTTGCATGGGCTGCTGAGCACGTCCAAAGGTGTGTTTCGAGATGCACGACTTGCATTTCTCAAGAAATGGAGATATTTAGCATACTTGCTTTGATGTATGATTGGATTACGAAGCGCATTGCGTATGCTCTAGAGGATTCCCCAGCTATACAAAATCATCAGCTTATCATCGGGGACTTGGTTCTAACGGGACATAAAAGCATGATCAGCGTATATGAGTTGATCAAACACCGCATTAACAGGGCAAGACATGTGATTGGGAATATCAAAAGCCGAATCATGAGCATGGGACAACGCGACCTAGACAAGCTCGACCAGGCCGTCCAGCTTACATTTCAGGGGGTTGAGAGTCGGTTAGAAGCATTGTCGGGAATGATTGAGCTTTTAGCGAGCGAAAATCTCCATGGTGCCTAGATGCCGACTTATATCATGCAGGTTCTTGCTGGTGTATATAGAACTCCTTCATATCCCGGATTCGCGGGAGCTATCTCTACAAAGTTGCAGCGACCAAGCGAGCAGTTACCCAAAAATTGCAAACATTTTTAGCGTCAGGATGCATTTGAGAATATTTTTACTACGCGTCAGATTCCTCACAGTAGCACGGCAGCACATTACTTGGCGTCCTCGAGTTATGGAGGGCCACGCATATCAAAGCGCCGATCGTTATCGACGCTGTTGACGTCGAGAGATTTGGCATTAGACTATCCACGGTTAGCTTTACGATCGATCAGGCTTGCTCTTTCTTTGTTTGTTTTGGAAAAACCGTCATTGAACGGTTCACAAGCATTGAAGCGACAATCGTCTCGATCTCGGCAAACCCGTCGGTCAACTATCCATGGCATCGGCCTTAGTTAGAAGTAGATAGCCCGAGGCAAGGCCTCTACGCGCACATATAGGCCAAGAGAGAACAAAAGGTAACCACTGTGGAGAGTTAAGTTAACCGCCGGGGTCCAAAACAGGGCCTGGTTCCGTTGGTTCCGTGATGCCCACGGGCCCCTGCTTCTGGAAACTCTCTCCCTGGTCCCTCTGTCGACCAAAGTACCTGACACCAGCAATTGTCTGTGCTGTAGACACTCGCATGCATTATGTTTGCTGCTTTGCTAGCATCATCTGGACTGAGCCTCATATGGTCCAGCCGAGCGTTCCGCGCTATGATTTTCGCTGCCGACCAGCCAGTCCAATCTGCCCCCCGTGGCCTACCAACGCACAATCCTCTCATCTTCAGCAACAACACTATGGGATTTTTCGATCGAAAGTGGCGCAGGGGGCCAGATCGTCAAAGGCCGTCGCCCGACAGAAACTCCGGCGGCGGAAATATCTCCCACTAGGATGTTGCATTCGCTAGAGAAAAGCCTAAATAAGTATTCACGAGGGCCCGGTCTCGCTTCTCATCCCGTGGTTCCTTTCGGCTTGACAGGCAGAACCGTATAGGACTCTCAAGTTTCAGACATCTCCGATAAGTGACCGCTTCATTGGTTATGGGTTAATATGGTTTGATACTCTGTTAGATCGTTCTTGGCCATACCCCATGCCCCATCCAAGAGCCCGAGTCAATTTAGGGTTTGGCGAAACGACATAAAAAGGATAGTAGCGGAGTCATCGGAAGCTAGGACGCGCGTGCAGAGTGAACAGCGTTGTATTTTGTGCCGTTCATGGTTGCAGGCTAGCCACCGAGCAGCCCACGTTAGCGATAGTCTCAAGCAACTAAGCCATTTTTGCCTTGGCCATTAGACCTGAGAAGCTGATCTCCTGACGCCTTACCCACTCATGAAACATCTCAACTTGTAGGGGTCGAGAAAATAAAGTTTGAGCGGCGGCAACCGGAACGGTCCGTCTCTATTCCCGTGCTTTAGCCTTCGGCATCTAATCACGGCATAACCATGGCTAGCTGCCACCAAAGGATGCAAAGCCGCTGCATAAAGCTTGGCTAAGTTACCTCATCAGGAAAGATTAGTCGCTTGATGGGTTGCTACTTTCTCGGGTGTGGAAAGAGATCATCATCTCGCGGCTTGTCAAGGAACTACATTGAGGCGTAGCTAGATCAGCCCATCTCTGACCTTACCCCCAGGATCACGACATGCCATCAGTGGAGTAAACTTTTCATCATAGAAAGGCTACCGTCTCAGGGCAAACTCGCTCCCTGACTTACTTCCTCGAATTTAAGACCGTAAAAGTCAATAGCAAGGCACGTCTAGATGTTTGTATCGATATTGCAACATTTCCTATATCCAATCATTTACCACCAAACTACAAAAGCGTTTATTTTAGAATTAAACAACACAGTATGTGAGTAAAACAAAGAAAGTGGAATGGCCCATTTAATAATGATTTTGAAAGATATACGGTCAGATGGAGTTCGACTGGCACAGAGAGTCGACTGGCACCCCCTGTCCTTGCCAAAGCGGCACTTCCTTTCCGCAACTCCTTGAGAACAGTTTAGAGAGTGGTGCTTCTTTAAGTGCTCTCATGACTCTCGATGCACAAATCAGCTCACTTTTGCTATCCGTCCGTGGATGCAATCAATGTTCAAACGACGCACGGTTGATCCAGGATGCATTCTCTGCTCTAAAAAATATTTTATTGCTTTTAGAGGCGGAAGAAAGTGTTTACATTCCAACATCAAGTTTTCAAACCACTCAAGACATCGACGGCAGACCAAGCTCTCAGGGTCTATCCCTCGGTCTATCTAAAGCTAGTCAATCAGCGTCCCTCAGAGAAACATTTGCATTCGGAAACATTGTCCTCGACGACCATGAGAGCACAATGATAGCGAAACGCCTTATACGAGATAGTGCTTTGGGAATTGGACGCAGTCTTCGCTGGATCAGTGTAAAGTGCAGGACGATTTATCAGCTAGAGCATCTCAATCAGGAAATAAGAACGACTATAGACCGCGTCAAGAGGATTATTGCTAGAACTGCTTAGACATAAATAACAAATAATATTAGGTGTTCTATTAGTAAAGATTAATAGCATTTAGACCCTTGAGTTTGTTTTTACTCTTTGAACTCTTACTAGTAAACTACCGTACCAGGAGTGCTTGGGCTAGTACATAGGGGTTATCACTGTAGTAGCTGTTTCTATTGGATAGACCTTAATAAGGGTAAGATTTCTGCTTTACCTAATCATAGCATGCCTAATTCTTTATATACTGTAAGGCTCTGATAACTCTACTAGCAACTTAGTATTATCGCTGGACGACTTCTGAGAGCTTGGAGTAGAAGTTTTCCAAGTCTCCAAGATCACTAGTTTCAAATCCGGCACGGTCACGGTCAAAAGCTCGAAGGAGACGCTTTTTCTGAAGTTCTGGATGATGCTTGATAAATCGGGCATACCATCCTTCACCCGCAGGACCAGCAGGAGGCGTGCGACTTTGACGTAAGAGATTGGCAGCCTCTTCAACTTGGATGTGAGTGGCAGGGAAGCCACACCTTTCGAGCCACATGATGTATGTGACGAAGGCATGATCCCCAGAGTCATCGAGATTCCTTGGCCAGCCGACAGGCCTATCACTAAAAGCCGGTCTTCCTGAACTTTCCAACGCCTTGAGATGACGTTGAACATCGCTCTTGGAAGTCCCAAAGGCCGTGGCTGCGACATAAAGTGAGAGAGGCCAATCCCGGGCACTTCGCTAGGGTCGGTTGCGCGCCATTACCATCCACAACAACGTCGCATCTTGTTCCGGGCACTGCCTGTGGTTGGGAGCTTGTTCTCCTTGTCCAGATTACCCGTAGTACCAAGAGCCAGGAACTCAGCGAAATGCTTCATCACTCGCACGTGATCCCCGCCCTGAAGGGCGTAGATGTTGAGAGATGTATGGGGGTGGTCGATTTTGAGCCCCCCTTCCCCATCCATGGCTCACCTGAGCGGCGGCTGAGCAACAGCTGAGCCGGGCCTGAGCCAGCCTGAGTAAAAGCGGCGATGGATCACGTGCAATGACCGTCTAGATCCGTGGAGGATAACATGTTGTTTCTTGCAGCGCCTTCGAACTATCGTGCATGTTAAAACAATACCATAGTTGTACTCGGTTCACTAGCAACAGTCTTTCACGGCACAGGATACGTGAAATTCAGCCGGCGTACTTGCTGTTCGTTCATCTGTCTGTGGGACCAGTATTTTGTTGCAACGTCAATTAAGAAGAGCTTTCTGGCGAATGTATGACTCTGCAACCACGCCGCCTACGCTAAATTGTACCATTGTTCCCTGGAGAATCCTAAACACTTGGCGACAGATACGAATCGAAAATTCTCAGACGCAAAGAATTCCAACAAAGCGGGTGTCAGGACCGCGATACTGTTATGAAGCCGGCCATGCATCAAGACTATCGGCCCCTCGTAACTATCGTTGTGCATTCCAACCTGGCTCTCTTTCCAAGCGTTGATGATATCAGTACTGGAATGAATTTTGTCATCTGCTGCGAAAACCCAGTCCAATGGGTCCAAAGTCCACACGACAAGAGTGTAACCATTGCGTGCCAGAAATTTCCTACATTCCACTTCACATTCGCCAAACGGCGGTCGGACGAAGCTTGATCGTACATTGATTTTCTCCTGTAGCCATGCATTCTGCCTTTCCTACGATTTGTTAGCATATGCCAAAAATGAAACAACGGCGTATCAGCAGCGTACAAGATTATCTAACGTTTCTTTCGGCCCTACTTTGTCCATGTTCACATGGTCCCACCTATCTGAGGAATTAGCTCAATAAGAGGTGTGATTTATGGCATGAACTGACGTGTGTAGCCCAATCTGGTGACCAGCTGCGTAAATATCAGATATATACGTGTCGAGCTTCCATTTATTAATGTGGTTAGGACCATTGGGGAAAAATGTCGCAGTTGCATTGTAGCGTTTCAAAAGTGCTAACAAGTCATATATCTCCTCAGTCGGATTATCATCATATGTGAGGGCGACGGTACGTGGCGTAACACAGCGTCCTGTTGGTGTCAGTAGAGACCTTTCGCTGTTTTACAGTTGGATACAGTTGAGCTTACTATGCATTATGAGGGGCTTTTCTGAAATGCGCCCTCGAAGCCGTCGAAGTGAGTCGGGCTGCAAGCTTAGGAGGATCAGAAACAGTGTAGTTCATGGTCTTTAATGTCTTACCATGCAATGACGAAAAGTACCACCAGGAGGACGGCAATACCTTTGTAAATCAGCCGTGGACGCGACATGGCTTGAAAGTGTTGCCGCGAATTCAAACAACCAAGGGGAAGGATCAGGACACGGAAGACGCCAGAACAGTTGGGCACCTGTTTGGGCCAATAATTGCAGTTATGATATGAAAATGAGGAGAACACTACTCTAGGTACAAATATTTAAGTACTAACCCTAGTTGCTATGTTACAAGGCCTGGAGAGGGGTGTTATCTCGGGACATTATGTCATTGGCATATTTCGGGCAATTAACGTTAGGCTTCATACTAGAGACACGAGATTATATTCAAGCCGAGAAATCTATCATTCAGTGGAGTGTAGCCTAAATACTCAAGATATAAACTTGGGTGACTAGTGTGGACAAGATGCTAGAAGACCTAGGAATTAACTTTGTCTCCTTGCTGTCTGTGTGTTGTTCTAGTTGGGAAAGCGTCAAGTATCCCAATGGCAAAATCATCTCTCGCTAAACGCTCCGTTCGGGGAATATTGGAAACTGACAATGTCGCTTGAAACACGGGGATAATACCGAAACCTATTAATCCCGTTGGTGTCGCCGAATCTCAAGGCGTGTGACTAAGGTGCAAAAATAAGTCGACGACGACGAAACATTGCCCATGCCCTGACGTTGTTGGCTGCAACCCATGCCGTTTCAAAAACAAGGAATCTATCAAGCGGCTTTTAATATTGCGCTTTAGTCGCCAATGGACAGGGCCTGGCATTTCTAGCCCGAGGTGGGCTGATTAGAACCTAAGTTACCGCAGCGTTTGTAGGGAGCTAGGTAGGTTCTCCGATGGGACTTCTGTAGGTATGCTAGTCGGAAGTGGAGGGCTACGACGTAAGGCGAAGAGCCTGTGAGCTTCGTGCCTCGTCAACATTACAACTATACTAGATAGAGTTAGGGCATTTGCGTCTTCCTGTTGGATGTAGGTACTTGACTGTGTTGTAAAGCATTCATCCTGTATGTCGGTATGTCGTGTCTATAATACGGCCAATACATATGTAATATACAGCTCAACAGAAAGGCAAAGCAGTGGCTTCAAGGGACCCAGTTATATCAGCACTTAGGTAGTCTACTCTCCCTGCTCAGTCTCTATGTTGGAGAGCAGACCTGGCCCATATGTTATCCAGTGTGTCGCTGTTACCAGCTGAAGTAGACACTAAATTACCCGAATTGAAAAAGTATTCTCGGCTTTACGTCAAAAACCCCGTCTGGTTTTACCGTACTTACCGATACGGGCCTTTAACTCGGTCCTGTCCCCCTGTGTGACCCTCTAGCAAGGGGGGTAGTGACCAGGGAATAGGCCAGGTTGGAGGCCCCCACAAGTACAGTAAATAACCCGAAATTTTAATTAAACCATGGGTTCTCGACTTATGAAATTGTCCGCGTCTATGTCTTCTATTTGGCTAGCTAGACAATGCAGTCAACAAAGAGGGATCGTGCAACTATTACAAAATGTAGTTGCATTTGATAGTGTGATCCTGCTTTTTTTCCGAAACTTTTACCTAGTCCACCAATGCTGGCTTCTTAACGTGAGGAGACCTAAAACCGAAGCCCAACTCAGAACAGCCATCTGAAGCATCCCAGCAAGCCATGAATTAACCAATCGCCATAGCAATCTACTTCTCTTGTGGTAGATTTGTAGCCCGCTGACATTAGTGAACCTCTCTGCCTGCTCTTCTTGGGCAGCATCCGCGACCAGCAAGAGACTCCTCCAAATTGTGAGAATTGAAACTTGTAAGAAGGACCCAAGTGCAAGTGTGGGATAGCAGATGAGATTTCTGGTTAAAGTGATGGTGATTAAGATCATCATAGGACCTCTTAGCCAGATGCAAGTGACGCTCATAAATGGATATATGCTTCCAGCTCTGTCTCGCATGATAACAGCTCCGTCTTGCTTTTCTTTGTCTGGGATGTAGGGGGAAAGTTGCGGCCGTTGCAGCCGAAATGAAAACCGTAGCTTTAGGGCTTCCCGAGCTGTCAAAGCCGGATATCCCATGCAGAGAAACGTATACATGGTGCGTTCCCAGCGGGAAAACATCAGGAATGCTTTTTTTAGAGTTTCAGGGGCCGTAGTATGAACAACCGCGTTGCTCTGGTAAACCGTCCTCCATCCGTCTTTGAGGATATGATATGCTATCTCCATGTCTTCGCCGTGCTTCAGTGGCAAACCAAGAAAGGTGCTTGTGCATAGGTTGTCAACATGGTCCCGGATGGCATTTACTCGAAAAGCTGAGAAAGCGCCGGGAAGAATAGTGACAAACCCTTCAGCCGTCAATGCAGCTCGCGGTAGATTACCGATATGTTCGTAGAGGATATCGAGAAGCCGCGGCAGGAGACATTTGATTGAGAAAGTGCTGGGGCTTAAGACATTCAAGACAGCTAGATGTCCTGCCACTGCACCGATTGCAGGGTCCTGCATCAGAGGGCTGACGATATTGTGAAGTGAACGCTTCTCTAGAACGCTGTCTGAGTCGAGAGATATGATGATACTGCCGAGTGCTGTACTGAAGCCTGATTGAATGGCTTGCCTTTTGCCCAGGTTGGCTGGATGCTGTAAAAGCCGATATGATATCCCGCACAGAGGGATGGCCTTCACAGCTTGGTTCACATGCTCCCATGTATCATCTGTAGAGCCGTCGTCAATGATAACGATCTCAATCTTGTCTTTCGGATAGTCCGAGAGCACAATAGATTCGATGGAGTTGTGAATAAATCCAGATTCGTTATAGACCGGTATAACCACGCTGATGAAGGGCAACTCATTGTCTTTGGTGGTCACTCTCACAGGTTTATAATTGACCCATCGCCAGACCATGAGTATGTACTCGGCTTTATAAAAAGTGGCAATGATTTCCAAAACAAGCGCTGGTAAGCCAGTAAAGAGAGGGGGCGGCCGTGGCCATGGTATCAAAGATATCAAAAACAGTCCTGCCATGCTGGCAATGCCTATTCCAAAGCGTAGGTAGTAATCGTTCATCTTCGTAGCTTTCGATTATGGATAGAAAATTGTTTGATGTAGGTAGCAGCGTTCTCAAACGAATGAGATTGCGGATTCTATCGTTATTGAGTGAGATTGCAAATATATAAATTCTATATAAAAAATAGTTAATGGAGAAAATATATTTATGGTGAATCACGGAAATGTGCCGGCGAAGCTCGTGCCGAGCCTTCGGTTAGCTTCGTTTACTTCATGCGTAAAGTATCGGTATAGATTAATGGTACGGATCAAAACTATAACGTTAGAATTTCTCCTAAATGGAACGGGTGATTCTTGCATCGGTGTAATAAGGACCAGCCTCCTCGGGGAGGTGTCCACGGATGTGAATGTGGTTCGATGGGTCGGCCCCTCAGGTTATTGGTTTTAATCTGCCGATGAACCCTGCACCAGCCGGGATGAGACGTAACATTCTTGCTGGATATGTACAACTGTAAGGAAAGTAATCATATGCATACTGTGAAATCCGATCTTAGAAGGACAAAGATCCGAGACTAAGAGGGGAAAGAAGAGGTAGGTCTTATCTAGTCTGCAAATATACACCCACTGCTCTGATACCCTTCTTATTATCACTATTCAAAAGCTGAATTGGGATCAATTTTTCAGTGTTATGCGAACCAAGCGCGATCCATTGCTGTAAAAAGCAAAAAAAGATACAAAGCACACAGCCATTGAGAACATCATTATGTAAGGCGCTAGCTTCGGGAATCAAACAATGAGATTCTATACTTGACTTTCCCGTTGTTCCTCCCACGGGAGCTAAAACCTGGCAAGGTCGTCATCTTGTCTGCCTATCCACATGATGAGCGTCATGGATGACTGAGCAGTTACACGCTGAACTCATACCGATCATGATATGTTTCATACCGGCAGATTCATAGATTGTAATGGCTAAATGTATTGTCACAGGGGGAAACGGGGCAAGGCAGACAACACCGTATAACCCTCGTGCTGCTAGCTGGGTTGTAGTTATCCGGTATATTAGATAGGGACCAAGAGCAGACGTCGGCTTATTTCACCATAAAGTACGCTCAGATATCATATATTTAGCACTCCGGGACCTCCTTCACTACAGTGTACGTAGTGTCAAGCTTACCAGAGCAGCAGCCAGTTATACTGATGGAGTCGACTTTGGCCCCAGGCATTGTGGTGCTGAACCAGAAATATTTTCCCGCCGCCGAGCGCAGCGCAGCACAAGTCGGCTCAAGTTCTTTTACCTTCTCCGTGTTAAAAATTCTTTCTGAAGTCAACATTCTCTCGGGAATTGTCCTTTACCACCGAGATGAAGACTTGACCACGGCATCCTACCACGCTGAAGGTCGCTGGAATGGTGTTCCAGTGGTTACAGTTCACTTTCACTTCCGGATGAGCCGCCTAATAATCGCCTCGGCATTGGAGGGAGCTTTCGATTTGAGCTTGAACCAAACGAGTCATATGTCAGCTCCCATTGTATACTACCAGACCGACACCCTTCTTCCATACCATCCCACGGGCTCCAAGTTCTGTGTCACCCATCATGGTCCGCTTGTATCGCATTTTGTGGGGCAATTTTCGCTCAAAGCTGCTCAGCTCGCATTTGGTGGTGACCCCGAAAAGGTCGCGGTTCTCTTTCGTCAACAAAGACAAGGCCATCGTCGCCTCCTTATGGACAAGCGGGGAACGGTTCTAGTCCACTCGAGACTTCAGCAACAAATACTCGAACATGAAGGATTAGAGCCCTCACGGTTTCAAGTTTTACGACCACCAGTCGGAGTGCCGAGGTGCCAAGAACGCGTGGATCTCTCTCAACAGATAAAGGAATTCGTTGAAAGCTCGCAAATGCTTCTCTTCACAGCAGTTGCGCGACTTGACTATTTCAAGAATGTCGATCTTCTCGTTGAAACTTGTCTTGCCCTCATTGCCCGAGGTCGGCCTGCAAGACTTTTGGTGATTGGGGACCCTGAAAACGATTCAACCCGCCGCCAAGCATTGTTGGCTTCTGTGCCAGCAGACAAACGGAAAAGTTTTTTCGTCCTCCCACGATTTCCCAAAGACCATCTATATACCTTGTTCGCCTTGGTTCGCTCGAAGGCCATCTTTCTGTGTCCTTCGAGATATGAAACGTTGGGCATAACCCCTCTCGAAGCCGCAGCATGTGGCGTGACCACATTCATAACCGAATCACCCAACATAGGGGCTCTTGCATTTATTCCATCAAGATGCCGTGTTGGTTCAGACGCAGAGAGCATTGCCGACAGTGTCGAAGATGCTTATCGGGACGGCATTCAGAAGTCTTCCGCAATAATTGAAACATATGTCCGTAAGAGGACGTCGCTCGAAGGATTTCGCCAAGATTTATTGCATGCATGGGCAAAAATGTCAAAGGGTTATGTCGCCGGCTAGTATGTGCCGCTCAATGTCAATTATAGCTCCAAGTAAGAGGATATGGAAAGTATTGAATTACCAGAAAAAAAGAACTATCTTACAGGGAAAGATTGGAGTGTCGATAGACTGCGACAAGAGGTTGTATATCGACCCCTCACGTGGTTGATCTAGATTTGCTAGGTTCTCAAGATTTCATTAACTATCACCTGATGGAGCATCACCGAACCACAGCAAATGTGCCCGGACATTTTATTGAACTACTTACTTATTAGCCGATAGAATTTACTAATCAATACTGCGCATAATCCAACCGCGGGCGCTCGGGAGCTGTCAAGTAGTTACCCTTTCTTCATATCGGGTAATTACGCTCGCCGAGGATGGCCCCTTATAAACCTAAAAGAATTAATTTTAGTGCTACCCACATCAAATCAACGAAAGCCTGCCATATAATTTTACCAAGTAAAAAGTTCAAATTAGTGCTTTAGAACTCGCAAGCAAATCTTTCTCTTCCGACTGGGTTATTACTATCAGCCGGTCATTAATCCTTCTTGATCGACAGAGGTTATACACACCATCACTATGGGCTCCTCCCGCAGAAGATACTTGGTAGCCGTAGCTGCCCTAAGTACCTTCATGTTTCTCATTCTTATCACCTCTCCAACCAGCATCACTAGTAACCTTGTCGACGCACCGCGGCAGCCTTTAACAGACAAGCAAGTCTTTGGTTATCCCGAGGATAATGCTCGAGGAAGAAAGAACGATGATTATCGAATTCTCACGAGTATACGAGATCCTATGGGATTTTACAGCGCATTCAACGTCGAGAAGACAAGGCTCAAAATCATTAACCCAACACCTCTCGAGTTGCCACGTGGAAGCAGACACGACTTCCTAGTGATAGCAAGGATGCCTCATATCAACAAGGAAATCAACGGAATCAAATGTGAGGTCTCACGCCAAGTTGCCATGTTCGCCAACCTCACTTACAACGAAGCTCAGCGGCCGGTGCTGATGGCGGGCAAATGGTTCAAGGTGCTGATCCAGGACTATGTCGGACCAGAACATGATTGCAAGCACCAACCATACATGAACAAATATATCGGACCTGAGGATATGAAGCTATTCTGGACACGTAAGGGTGCGCCACTGCTCATATTCACCATGCAGGTCAAGGACAAAACCCTCTGTCAAGGCATGTTTTTGATAGACGCGCGTGCTGCTGTGCCAGAGCTGGCGGAAGCGATAGGCGACCAGGCGCGGCACATGCCACCCATACAATTCGAGCAGCCGACAGGATTACGTCGCCAGGTCCCAGCAGGGCACGAGACAGACCCTAGGTATGAGCGTGACAAGAACTGGGCTCCCTTTCAGTCACCTTTCAGCAACGACGATGATGAGCTCTCTTTTATAGTAGAGCCCGGACGAGTGTTCCGGTGGACATCCAGCAGTGAGCCAGTGGAAGATATCAGTGTGGAATTGGAGTCAGCGGTCGAGGCACCTTATCCCCCTTGGGTCAAGTCTAAGACCTGGCATAGCACCGAGAAGACATGCGTGCATGATATCATGATGGCGAATCAGGACGTACATCAATCGACATCAATGCTTATGTTGACGCTCTGCGATCGGGGCAAATGCGAGGCTCACGACGGCAATACAGTAATGCTGGGTATGGTACATCGCCGGTATGATACCACAAGCTATCCCTGGAGCTGGTATGACCGACGTATGGTCGTCTATGCTGCTATATCGCCTTATAAAATAATGAGTGTGAGGAAGAAGCTTATATATCATGGCGAGGCAGACGGCAGATATATCTGGACTGGAAGCATGGTTTATTTTATGAACCATACCGGTGTTCTCTATAATAAGAGTCACGGGTTCTTAGATGATGAGGTCTGGTTGAGCTTTGGAATTAATGACGAAGCAGCGGGATGGTTAGATGTTGAAGCGAGGGATTTGATCAAAGATCACTATCTTTGTCAGGGCGCGTCTGGTGAGTATCGACAGAGTATAAGGCAAAGTCCTATAGGTTTATAGAGCAATGTAATAGAGTGATTCAAAGGATTCTAGGAAAACCAAGAAGGCTAATGCATGTTCTCGAGATCAGGGCTTTATAAACCATATATCCTCCCTCTGCTATAGATGTACAGAGCGTAGAGCATAGTGGATTGTTTCTTATACACTTATGACAGGAGTCAGATATGGACAAGGCACCTCGAACGTGCTTCTAAAGATGTGTTGCTAAATCGCCCCCTCGACTCGTTGTCTTTCCTATAGTTATATACACTTGTTCCTCCAACATGACTAGTTCAACTTTCCTTTGTTCTGCAAGTCCTCATATGCCTTAACTTTTCTATCCCATAGATCCACGCAGGCTTTGTCAAATAGACATTCCTCCACTTCGCCATACACAGGATGCTTATACCGTGAATGTCGAGATGTCCAGTTTGACACACTGTAGTGATGCTTCACGAGTGCCGTGTGTATCTCATGAGTTGTACCGGATCTCGAATGGGTTTGCCCCGCCGCAAATGCCTTAACTGGTAGTACCAGTATACGGCCGACTAGTGTTGCTTCATCCATGCGATGAAAGTTATCCCACGTGATGGGCGGCCTTTGAATCCTCTGCTCATTCATGTACTGTAAGATAACATCCGTGAATACCTCGGGGCCAGTGCATCTTATCACTTGGCTAAAGTCCAAGGTTAGTTCAGAAATAGGAACACCTTGCTCTTTGGCGAGGTCGTGAAGCCTAGCCACGGCATTCTCAACCATCTTGATCAGAAAAGGCAGTTGCGGCTTGCACAAAAAGGTCCACTGGCAAAAGTTGCGTGCAACAGGTCCAAGGATTGGATGATTCTTGAACTTAGGCTCGTCATTCTCAATCCCAATAACCATATCGATTTCTGCGTCGTCGAAAGTCCTCGGGATAAACTCAGGAATAGACTTCAAAGCCTCCACGTCTATGTCGGTATATAGCCCTCCTTCGACGTACATGACGAGATAACGCAGTAGATCTGCTTTAATGATCGGGATCGAAGCAGTCCTGAAAAAATCGATAATGTCTGGTCTGTTGAATCCGTTGGGCCCAAAGTGGTGTTCCACATATTCCAGTTCATTGGCATCAGTCAAAACCTCCCATCTCCATTCAGGGTTCTTTTTGGTCCATGTTCGCGCAAGCTCTAGTTCCTCTCCCGCAAAGGAGGGCGGCGCGTGCTTCCAAGTCTGCCAAATTTTGCGTGGGAATCTGCCTGGGCTAGCAGCTACAGAACTTGGAAGCAATGTTGAGGGGTATTTGGCGTCATGGTATTGCGTGATGTTACCTGGCAAGCCTACGCCAAACCAAACAAGTATCGGCATAGTAGCCATAACGCATAGGCTCATTCTTAGCACTCGTAAAACTAAAAATTGACCCCGGGCATATTGGAGGGAGTGGCGAAAACCACTGGGAGGTCGAGGACCCAATGTCGGAGCCATATGACTGAAATATGCGTCGCACTTCGACTTGAAAGTATTCGGGGTTATATAGAAAGAAACCGAGAAATGTAAAAAAATAAGTCTCTTTCGAAAGCTGCCAACCTAGGACAAGGTCTGCAGATGAAAGAGAGAGTTTGCAAGCGAGATCTATAATATGCAGTACTATCGAGTGATACAGGAAGATATAATGTTAGGGGTTTTCCTATTTAATCACTTGTTTGACAATCATTCGCGCGGAGATGAAGCATCTAAATAGCGGCACATGGTGATAATCATCCGATATCGCTGCGTAGTGAGCTGTTGACAAGTAGGCTATAAGAGAGTGGTTTATGGTGTCGCTCTAGCTACAGTAGCGCTCGGGTTTTTGCCCGTACGGTGAATTCTTCAACAGTATATATCCTACCATTATTAATATGCCGACAAACCTCATTACTCAGCGGAGGCGCACCAATTATGAAGGACAACTGAATAAACATTTTACTCTCCGAAATACAACTCAAGGTCAACTAGTGGGGTGCTAACTAAGCCGAAAATCGGGCCATTACGCCAACAATGCAACAAGCTAAGATGGTGGAATGAATGAATACGGGAATCTCGGGTGCAAAAGCCCCGACGGCCACAACCCCCCAGACACTCCGTATTTGGCTCTATACTACAAAGCAATAGTCTGTTTTTGAAGCATCTTCTTAAAGGGGATCAACCTCAGAAAACTTAAAGGATGGTCCAGGTCCGCTACGCCAGGACGATTTCTCTCCAACAAGCGTCACCTGCCATGGATCGCACTACCTGGCTCGATGGCCTCCGTGGCATCGCCGCAGCTGTCGTCACGACAGACCACTACTTCCTTGGCAGCGTCGTCAACGGTGGCTTCATGACTGCTGGCTTCAGGTCGTACTGGGCCGAACCCGCCGAGGCAAACAGGAGGCTCATTCAGCTGCCTCCCATTCGTGTCATCTTCGCCTCGCAGGCCATGGTGCCGCTATTTTTTGTCATTTCTGGCTATGCCATCTCCATAAATCTTCTCCAAATACGAGACAACAATAGATCCGAACTTCTGCGCCGCCTTTCTTCGGCCGCCACTCGTCGTGTCCTGCGCATCTATCTCCCCGTCTTCTGCATTGCCACCATTTCGCAACTTCTCTTCTTTTGTAATATATATCAATGGGAGTTTGGTGACCTTGTCCTCGGCCGTCGACCTTGGACTGCACCTTGGTCACACATCACCTTTGTCTTTCGCTACATGCTCGACAATACGAACGTCATTTCATTTCCAACCCACATTGGCCTCAACACGCAGCTCTGGACCATGGCGCTTGAATTCCGCGGTTCCTACATTGTTTACCTTGCAGTACTGGGTCTCGCGTTCTGGCGGCCACCTCTTCGGCGTTTAGCGCTAGGAGCTTTAATGGCCTACTGGTTCTATTTTGGTCTGTGGGATGTATATGCCTTCTTTGCGGGCCTCTGTCTGGCGGAGCTGCACATTCGGTCAACCCCCGAGGCCATGAACGAAGAGGCAAAAGTACCTCACTATTCTATGCCGGAGTTACGGACAAAGCCATCACTTATCGGCTTCATCACCATCCGAACGTACCTCCCTTTCATCCTTGGAGTTTGGTTAGTCTGTCTTAATGACCACGGCTCCTTACCACCAGGATACCAATTCTTAGAGCTTGTCGAACCTTCGCGCTGGGAGAACGACTGGGACACTATAAGCCAGTGCTGGAGGACAACTGGCTCGGTCCTCCTTGTCTATGCAATCAGCAAGTCGGCCCATCTCCAGCGCCCACTTAATTCTACGCCAATACAATACCTGGGAAAGATCTCATTCCCACTTTACTTGGTGCACCAATCCGTCTACCATATCCTCCAGCAACCTCTAAGGGACTGTCTGTGGTACGTCGCCACCTGGAAACCCTTTCCTGGGACGCTAGAAGCCAGTGATCATAATACCCTCTTCGCTTTTTCCTGGCTTGGAGGGTTTGCTATTTCATCGGCGATCAATCTCTATGCGGCACACCTGTACAACAGGTTTATAGACCAGCGATGCGTCGAGTTGGCGAAGAAATTCGATAGATGGATTACGTATGTGCCTTAAGTTTGAGAATTTGAGAAATTGTTTGCTTTGTAGTGGTAGGGATGGCTGCATTGTGAGGGTTTGTTGTAGGAGATGTAAAAAGTCTTGTTTTGAATGGTGATTGAACTGTCTGAGTCTGGATGGTTTCTGCTATCATCAGGCGCCAGGTCGGCTTTTATACTTGAAGGAAGCCCTCAACAGATGATGAATTACCTAAATGCCAAATACGAACGATGATGGATCGGCTTGCTGATGCTGTACACTGATGGCGGCATTCTGGGTCTTCACACCAATATCACAAATCATCACAGGGTCTCTAGGCATCACAAACTACCGAGATCATCTACTCTACTATCTATTTTGAGATAGTTGTCTATTCAGATATGTCTGTTTACAGAAAAATAAGCCACCAACGCTACAGTAAGAGATCAGATCTACAGAATCCGTTGCTGGTCCTGTCAAGATCTACGATGTAGATGCACACGGGCCGCAATGCATAGCCGCAGCTTATTTCACGACGTCACAACGCCAAATGGCTTAGTTTTTTTTAGGAATCTCTGACAAGCTCCTTACTCTGAGCTTAGATAGGCCAAAGCGTATTGCAGATGACCGGAAAGTCGCCCGATGTCAAGTGTAGTCATTCAGCAGTTTCTCTAAGAATTACTCGAATTTATTTCATCCCCAAGAAATCGAACGTCACGGTAACGGAAAATTGCTTACACGGCCTCTTTCAAGTGGAGTTAAGGTACTTGCTGACAGCATTCGTGTCTGTATGGCTGTCTCAGGCTGGCCAAGAGGGTCGATAGATGTAAAGAATACTACGAGATGCTGCACTGCCATCTAGAACCAGTGGGACCTTATGAGGAGAAGCAGCAACTGAGATATTAGCTTAAATGTGCAAAGTAAGCTTACACCAGGGCCGCCAATCTAAGAGCCATTTTCTTACATTCAAGGTGGCAAAGGGAATCAGCGCATCTCTCCAAAGCCACAGCCTCCGTCTGTCTCCTCAGCTGTATTGACTACCGCTGCGTACTGACCTCGCCACCAGATTGCTTTTGGACAGTTGCAGGTTTTAGTAAGTTCTTGTCGCCGCTTTATGGTAGATTGGGTAGTCCAACAGGCCCAATCTGCGATTGCTTAGGCCCCTACTCGTGGCCTGGCGAGAGCCTAGGTGCAACGAAGGAGACGCACTGCCAGGGTGACGACAGTCTCTTACCAGAGCTCCTCCTCCAATTAGCCGTGAGTGGATAGGAACCCTCTTCGGTCTTCAAACAAGTTAAAAGTCACTTGGGAAGATTCGAGGCATTTCGTCCCATTTCATCGGCCTTGACCTGAGATACACACAAATTGGTTGGTTCCAAAGAGGCGCAACTCGCCTGATGATGCACTACAAAACCGCTGCGATATTACAAGCTTGGATCAGCACAATAACACCTCAACTAGATAATCGGCAGATATATGTACCCTAATACTTCAAAGATTCGTAGGAAGCCGGAATTCGTAGTATACCTCGGCCTAGGAGCTGCAACTCGGCCAGTAATAACACCACTTTCATGGGCGCGCTTCCAAGCCGCGATGTATGTTTTTTGGAATATGCCATAATCGTCAAGCCTTTGCAGGCGATGTAGGTACTTATTACAGATATGGGTGCTGGCTGATGCTACCAAGTTTATATGCTAACTCCTCAACCCAATTTGGCAAAACGATGCGACACACCTGACTAACCTCCCGTGCCCTAGCCACGCGACTGGAAGAAGAGCCGAGCGAGGCTCGTCAGACGCCGCTCAACGCCAGGACCTTGCCTGACATCAGGAAGTTTATTAATAAGGTTCGAGCAAGTATAAGGAAAAGCTGTTCGCCGAGTCGGAGCGAAGTCTTGGCCGCTTTGATGCCAAAGACTCGTTGAATCTACGCTTGTTTTTTATTAGTTTCCCGCCAAATATAACAGCATCATACATGAAAATGCGTGTGTTGATTAAATATAACAAAACCTTTGGATAAGCCTTGTGCCGTGCAATACAATTAGAGCCATGTCCGTTGTGGTCCTAAACGAATAGCTAAACTGGCAGGTCAGATACATGGACGATAAAAAGCACTAATCATCTATGTTAACAAAGTTCACTCATTTATCCAGGTCAGAGAACAGAATCGTGGCCATCAACTAGCAGTGCGTCCTATGATGCCCCTTGGCGGACCCTCGGAGGAATGGCCGGTCTGTAGCGTCACCCTTCGGACGCGGCTCGGACTGCCGTGAGGCAGGCTACCTAGACTACTGAATGCATCTGAGATCGGCATCAAAAATGCCAGGGTCAATTCAGCTGCTGACCACCCGTCGCCCGATTTTTTTTTTTTTTTTTTCGTTGTTTGAAGAGGGTGAACTGGGATCTGCATATGTGTATGGCGTGGAACCGTCAATCCTCTCAAAAATAACCAGGCAGTACTCCGTAATTAGTGCTTAGATATACCCAGAGGATAGGGCTCAGGTCAGCTACGTCATTTTGTTTAAGATGACTGGAGCAAAACCCACTTATCGAGCCCCTCCCTCACAGAATTTAGGAAAGCCGGTGGGTCAACAAACCCTTGACAGTACTCGGTAGTTGGTTCAAAGGCCAGCCACGGTAGCTCGACATTCAGCTGCCAAGCGCTTAACTTGAGGTGAACCAATTAACTATCACATAGGAAATTTGACAGGCCCACCAGCTTTCCCAAATTTCGTGAGGTTATTCGGACATGTTATGATTCAGCGTTTCGCTTACTTCCTGTACTGTAGGTTCCTTCCATCAAAGCCAGTGACCGTGTTTCACCATTTGGTACTGAGATTCGTCGCCGTGCTTGTGGAGTTTAGCAGAGGTCCCTGGTGCTTCAAAAGGGTTCTGTAGCTTCAGAATGATGATCGGTCTAGTCTGAGCGTGGCTGGCTGAAGGCGTCATTGGATCTGCACTGCCTAACCCTAGCCCTAGTTTCTTTTGGTCCCAACGTCAGTGGCTGGCTGACCTCCTGTTTCCCAAATCTCTCTTCGGCGCATGGATACGCGGAGCTTGCTCGTTGTGATTAGGCCCTAATGCAGGACTGCGGTCAAAAGCCATCTAGATATCTAACCAGTGGTTAACTATATGCTAAGGCACGCTAACCTCAATCTAATAGGGATTTTCGCTATGCATAAGAGTATATCCCGTCTATAGTTATATATGATATCGAGATAACTATCTAGATAACTTTCCTTATATATCACGCTAGCCAGGGCCTATAGAGCTACCTAAGGAGGCATAGGAAGCTTCATAGATATCGTTTTCTGCCTTTTAAGTTGATAGTATGGTCGTAAGGTTATTATTGATATCTTTATCTTAGTTATCTCGGCCGGGCTTAAATAATTATAACTATAGAAGAGGATATTATTGAATAGCACCCTGTGTATAGGATGGCTAAAGGCCAGCTATATAATGGCGAAGCCTCGGCTAGGCTAAGCCTAATATAGAGGAATGGTTAGAGAAGTATGAGGGGGAGAATAAGTAATATAAAATATGATTTTTAGCCTAACTAGACTTTTTAATAATTAAGAGTCTTATATATAATAAACCTATTAATTAAAAGTAAGTATTACTAAGAGATAAATTATCTAGGGCTTACTAAAGGTATATTAAATAATGCAATAATTAAGCTAGTTACTATTAATAATTAGATTAATTAATATAAGGTCTTTAAGACTAACGTACTTGATAAGTAAGCGCCGCAGTCATATAAGCGCCGCACTTTTCCACCTTATACCTAACTTTTCATTTAATCAATCGATTCTTAATAACCAAATATGCTAGCTATTACTATTGAAGCTAGAACCCTTCTTGCCCTTTAGGCCCTTCAAAATAACCTAAAACTAAGCATCCAATGCGCCGTAAGCACCTATATAGTCGATAAGCGATGACTATATCGCCGCTAGTAAGGCATCTAATCTCGATGCGATACTATCTAGAAATCACATCGGCTATCTAATCTAGAAGAATAGATCCTTATTTACTTTATTCTTAATCTAGATTCATAAGGATTTCCCCCACGGCTATATAGTATAAAAGAAATAGCTAATTAATTACTTACCGACTATAATACGCCACTAATTAATATGCATTAGGCTTATAACTTCATTAAGTAATACCTAGACCTTAAGACATATTTCTTTTATAAATATAATTATTAGAGAGCTAAGTACAAAGATCTAATTATTATCTAT